>CM038215.1:76637985-77237985 GCA_021442155.1 Cymbidium sinense
TTCTAGACATGTTCTCTTTCATGAATAGACTTTTCCATACACTACCTCATCCTCTCTAACTTACTCTCAGTCACAACCATCCTATATCGTCCTTCTCTACTTGTTCCTATTACAACAACAACAACATTCAATCTTCCTCCCTCCCCCTTCCTAAACAATCTCGTCCTATTTCCCCTTCTATAACTTCAAATCCTTCTTCTCATTATTTTCCCTCTCACCCCATGACCTTTAACATACCCTCCCCTGAACCTTTGATATCCAAACAAATCCACCGCACACATCCTATGGTCACTCGCCTCCAAACAGAGACTCTAAAGCCAAAACACATCACCAGCATCTCTCTTCTATACAATTGAAAGATCCCACATCTTATAAAGAAGCAACAAAATACTCTAAATGGAGAACAACTATGAATACTGAATTTGATGCCTTTCTAGCCCAACAAACTTGGATATTTGTTCCTAGACCAGCCTCTCAAATTATTATAGGCTACAAATGGCTTTATAAAACAAAATATAATGCTAATGGTACTATTGCTCGACATAAGGCATGGCTTATAGTTCAAGGTTATAAAGAGGAATATGGCTTAAATTACTTTGACACCTTCAGTCCTGTGGCAAAACTCCCTACAATTCGCATGTTTATTACTATTGCAACTTCTTTTCAATGGAAAATACTACAACTTGATGTTTCTAATGCATTCTTACATGGTACATTGGATGATACGGTCTACATGTCACAACCACCAGTCTTTGGAGATACAACATATCTTAATCATGTTTGTTTACTCAAAAATTCCATCTATGGGCTTAAACAATCATCAAGACACTGGTTTTCCACATTCACTTCTCATTTACAGCAACTGGGTTTTCAGTCTAGTTCAATTGATCCTTCTCTATTTTTTGGTAAAAAATCTAGACAACAAATCTACATTTTACTATATGTTGATGACATACTTATCACTAGAAATAATGACACTATAATACAACAACTCATTACTGACTTACATAATCGATTTCAACTCCGGAATTTGGGTAAACTTCACCACTTTCTTGGCATCGAAGCCTGCCATTCTGCATCAGGCATATTTCTCCATCAAGCAAAATATGCCACAACTATTTTACAGAAAGTTGGAATGCTTCAATCCAAACTGGTGGCAAATCCATCCACCAAAATATCAGTTGAACACTACTACAACATTATCTTCTATAGATTCATGCCTATTTCATTAACTGATTGGATCCTTACAATACCTCACTATCACATGACATGAGATAGCCTTTTCTCTTAATAAATTATCCCAATATATGCACAGTCCTACTATTCATCATTTTCAACTTCTCAAATTCCTTTTATGGTATATCAAAGGAACTCTCTCATATGGCTTACCAATATTGCCTGGACCATTGATTTTAACAGCATTTTTTGATGCTTATTGGGCTAGTGATCTAATAGATAGGAATTCTACAACTGGGTATTGTGTTTTCCTTGGTCATACTTTGGTTTCCTGACAAGTGGAGAAACAACCATCTGTTGCTCGGTCTTCCACAGAGGTTGAATTCTACGCTTTGGCTTCTACTGCTACATATATCTTATTTGGTTATGCCATCTCACTCAAGAATTTGTCTACCGACATCTTCTCCATCACACTTATATTGTGACAACACTTCTACACTCTCTCTGACTACTAATCCTATTTTACACACTCGAACAAAACATATCGAAATAGATTTTCATTTCATTCGAGAATGTGTCCAAAATAAAATAATTTTAGTATCTCATATTCCCTCCACAGATGAGCCAGTAGATATATTTACAAAACCTCTTCCAATTTCCAGATTTCATGAACTTCGACACAAGCTAACTGTCATCTCTAGTGTCATCAGCTTGAGGGGGGATGATAAGCATTCTAATATGCAGGAAATTTGATACGCTGTTGATATAAGAGCTCAGCCATACCTCTATCCTTATCTCAGCCACTACCACTTGATCATAACAGATTAATCCTAACCATTGGATGATAACTAACTTTCTCTATATATACATCGATTACTGTACCTCAGAGTAGCCAAAATATATTTTTACCTATGGTTTATTCTCTTTGTTTTCTGCTTTATCCTTCGATTCCCATCAACTCTGCTTTCTCTATTCTTTACTTTTCTATATTATCATCTTGCATTGTAGATTCATCTGAACAAGAAGGATGATCAACTTATTCACACTTAATAATGATACTTATCAAAATATGAAATACTAATTTTAGCTTCTATTTAAAGCCATAAATGTGATTTCATATTGTCACTCACATCAATTTTCATGTCGTGGACTGCATGCATAATATTTTGCCCTTGTTTGCTATCTCATGCAATATGAATATCATTCTTGGGTAGTTTGAGCATTATGAATGTGTTAACATAATCTACTTTATAATGAATATTGCTTGAATAGTGTCGACATTAATCAAAGTAGCTTTAACCAGATTTGTGCAACTTTCATCAATAAGTTTCATTATGCTCCCCTAATTTGAAATTTGATATAAGTGCGGAGGTAAACATTTTCATGTGTTTTTTAAAGAAATAATAAAATATTTTAATTTGAATTCTTAAATTTTGAAAATTACTTTAGAAGCCATTTAAACTTTATACATATATAGTCAAGATGTTGTGTTTAAACTAAAAGAATCTTATATGATCAAAATTATGCTATTTTAAGCACTTTTTATCGTTGAATTGATTGATGGGATAAATTTGATAGATTTTAGGTGGCCAATTGATCCCTTACCCTTCTTTCTTTCACATTTAATGCATCCCATGGGTCAACTAAGGGACCTTCAAAATGGCAGAGTAATAACAATTTCATAGCTAACCTAATAAGAATACTTTAACATCAAATTTAGCTTAAGGTAAATAGAAATTTAAAATAAACATAATATTTTGGGGTTTAGTGAGACACAAAAGTAACTTGAACTTGAATTATTATTTGTGAGAAGCTAAGTCAACTTGAATTGTACTAATTTTGAAGTGTTATTAAAATTAACTAAGTCGATGAATAAATCTCAATGCATAGTTAGCATGATATGACTTTCACTCTAATGATCTTGATTTATTCTAATTGAGGTAAATTAATTCATATTAACATTGCCTCAGACAATCAATGTTTTTTCATGATAAAATATGACCAACACTTTACATCTTTTAAATGATATAGTTGTCATATTTTTCACTAATCAATTCTCTTATGCTCATGAGATGATGACATTTGAGATTATGTCCTTTATTTACCATATATGGACTTTACCATTAGGCCTCATCACTACCACATCCTTTTTAACTTGGTGGCATGGCTCAAATATTATCTTAGTGAGTTGTTCTTGTTAGTATACAAAAAGATTATATGATTTCCATTCGATAGATGAAGACCATTACTCAATGCATCTATTATTGATAGAAAAAGAGAAATATTTTAGGGGCTATTTGGTTTCTTGCATTTAGTGTGTAAAGTAAACTGAATGTAGTGTAAAAAGAATGCAATGTATTTAGATTACCTTAATTTGTTTGGTTAAAAACTCTACAAATACATTAATTTTTTTTTGTTTAGTAAAATAAATGTAATGTAAAGTATTTTTAAGATTATAAGTGGTGGCAGCGTCTGACGACTATTGGCGGTGGCTGGGGACCGGTGGTGGCCTCTGACCAACTAGTGTGGCAATGACCGGCAGGTGCGGCGAGGGCAGGCGGCGGTGACCGGAGGCCAGCGCCGACCGGTAGTGGCTGGAGTGCGGCGGTGGGTAGCGGCAGCATACGATGGTAGTCAAAACACTTTATATTGGCTGGTGTATTTGAATTCTCCCAAATCGGACAAATTCCAAATACACCCAAAATGATCATTCTAATGCATTTCAAATACACTACAAATACATTGCAATTTTACTTTGCACCATACTAAACACTAAAAAGTTAGATTCCTTGCATTCTATTTACTTTACACTGTAAATGCATGCAACCAAATAGCCCCTTAGTATATTTGAGAATAAGAACTATATTACCCTTAAAAATCTATAACAATGCTTTAATTCTTTTATTTTTTTATTTTCTAAAATGATTGTATTCAAGAATCATAAATAAACCTTGGGTTCGGATTATTTTTAAAGATAATAGTTGACTACCTTGATGTGTCCATATAAAATAGATGTGCCTTAACCAATGCCACTTGGTTCTTATATTCAACCTAAATTTATCAAATAATGTTTGTCAACTAGCATCCTCTACCTAAAATTTTATCCCTCTTGCAAGTCATTATCCTTTATTATTGAAAAAGTTGATCACCTCTCGGCATTCAAAGTTTATCAACATGTACTACCTTTTTTTTGGGACAAGATAGACTATTTATTAATAAAATAAGATCAAGTAAAAAAAATGAAAAGGAATTATAAGAAATAATGAAAGATAGAACTTTGTTTACATTAAAAATTTTATTAGGATTTTATGTTAATGTCCTCCTTTAATGCTAAAAGCCCCTAGTACCCATTATGTTGGACTTAATGAAAATATAAGAGGATCACTTACAAATCTTTCTTATCATAAAGTTAATGTTATTAATGTTGACTTCCTCTCTATTTTTATGACTTTGACAATTCATAATTTTATTTTTAATTTTAGTTTTGGATGATAATTTATTTAATGAGATTCAATTTACTAATTTTTTTAATATGTCTATGATATATTTACCAATATCAAGACTAATCATACTAAAATTATACAAAATTTTTATATGCTGCATGATTCCCTTAATTTTATTTTTACATATGTTATTTGACGGGACATATGAATTCTTATATCAGGCTTTTTTATTAAACTCTTTTTATTTTCTTTAACTTTGGTATATTTTGTAATCTTATCATATGATATATAGTGTTTGTACATCTTTAAATGACATTACTTGGGCATGGTATGCAGCTTTTTTTTAAGTGTTATTGTTAATATTTTTAATTGATCATACTAATTTTTTATTAGCTAATTTCATTGCTATTAAAATTTATAAGCAAATCTAACTTGTTTGCATCGAAAAAATAATAATAAAATAAAATAAAATTTTGACATAGTGCGTCACGGCACTATAATCTTAGTGCTTAGGCACTATCATGATTTTCAAGAAGGATAACCATCCCTGTTAGTTGCCTACTTAAATAACATAGTGTCACGCTGTTATAATCCTAGCGCTTATGTGCTATGGCGATGGCCCTCGATTTTAAAAGAAAGAAAACTAACCCTTCCCGAAACTACTTCCCCGGCAGCGGCAACTGCCTAAAAGGGAAGAGGGGGAACGATTAGAGGATGGAAAAACCACCCAAGAAGAGTGGGAATGGTTACTCGAACCCCTATAAAAAGAGGTGAGAACTGTCCACTTACCTCTTCCCCTTTTTTTGCTCTTTTCCACTTGCTCTCCATTCTTGTTCCCAATCTGCAACACTCTCTCTCCACAATGAGTTTCTCAGTGCTGCACGAGGGCACTCTCCTCTTGTGCGAGACAAGAACTAAATAGGTCACCATGAATTCCTAGTAAAGATTCTTAGAAATATTCTTTTATATATAATTTTCTCCATAAAAGAAGATTTTCACCATCGATCTTGGATTTGGTGAGAAATAAAGAAGTTTATCTCTGTTGATCATGAATCCAAAGTAAGAATGAATGCTCCAAAACTCAAAACTCTCATGAATCTTGAAATTTGAAGACCTCCGCCATTGAATTGGTTCTGACATGAGAAGAGTACCCTCCCTCCATTGATCTTGAATCCAAAATAAGGGAGAAGAGTGCTTTTATGGTAAACAAGTAAAAATATAGCATTGCTAAGTCGTTATATTGCCAAATTATCTAAAAATCATTGAATTCGTTGAGAAAACCACCCAAAAATGGAGTTCTGAACTTGTAGCACATTGGCACTGGGGGAATAGCAACGCAGTGCTAAACTCTTACTTATCCAAGTATAAAATCTAAGTCTTATCCACCCAACACCAAGGCACCGCCAATTAGGTGCCGCAGTGCTAGCCTCTCGGGTTAGGACACAAAAATTCTCTATGTTCTAGTGCCACAACACGACATTTTTGGCATTACAATACTACCCTCATGGGTTATAAACCAAATTTCAATATTAAATTGCCACAGCATGACCCTCTTATGTTAAATGATAGAAATTTCTAACCCATAGTGCCACAATGTTGTCCTTTCAGTGCCACATTGCTGTCCTTTCGACGTCGTAATGCTGCCTTCTCGGGTTTTAAAAGAAATATTATCTTTTGCTAGCACCGCAATGCTATTCATACAGTGTTGCAATCCTTCTCTCTTTAAGCCTAAGTCTAAGTTTGTTTGTATAATATTATTATGCTCCGGAGTGCAAAAACATTATAGTGTCTAGGCGTTGTTTTTCGAGTGTTGATGTGTTATCGCTCTTAGGTCATTTTTTTAGACTTTAAAATTTTATTATTTTTAAATCTTAGAGCATCCAAATGAAAATTAAAATAGTATATATACAGAGATGTAAAATAAAATTATCATCCTCCTCCCCTTCTTCTTCCTGCTCTAGCAGGGTGCTCACATAAGGATGATATTGAGTGCCTCAAGAAAGAAGCTTGGCTCGAACTTGCATGAAAGCCACATCTTTCAAACATATGAGCAAGTGCTGAGTTAAACTCAGTCATGTATGAAAGCTGTTACTACTGATGACTCACATGGCAGTCAAATTTCTCACCCCCACCCTCTCTCTCCTTCAGTTCTTGTTGTTGACGATTGGTTTCACCAACCCTTTTCTTTAAATCTGAGACTTGTCCTCGAATCTCTTGGAATTGCTCATTTAAGGTATTAGGATTTAGGTCGGGACAGAGGAGCATGTGAGTTTTCTCCTACATCAGTCCTCAAGCCAAATTCTTCAATTACTCTTTTAGTATGGGGAGCCTTCTGATTCAAAACTTCTTTATCAAAATCCCCTTGCACCGTAACACACAAAGAATAAATTAAAGAAGAATGATCATAACTTATAGTAGTATTACCCTTAAGAATATTACAAATAAAGTTGTAAATGATCCTCCATACATCCATAGTAATGCCCTTTTGAATCGCATAATTTAAAATGACCATATCCCTAATCACCTCATTGATATTGCTAGTGGGAATTAACTTGATAGAAATAAAACAACACCAAGCTTTGGCCTCTGTAATGAGGCCTATAGAAAAAAAATTGATAATCCTTTCTCCCGCCTTTCATGATGGACATTGAAATTTCTAATGGTGAGAAATAAATAATTTCATAAAAATTGAAACAATCATTATAATAAAAGAAATATTGATCATATAAAATATCTTATAAGTTGTAATATGCATTAATAGTACTAATATCAAAATTTACTAATTTCTCCCGGACAAAAACCCTGTTATTCTAGCACCCTTCTCATTGGCGAAGAACTCTCACAATATAGGAACAAAATAGGAGTTATTGTCATGCCTTCTCCTAGCCTTACTCATTGATGATCCTCACTACACTTCCACCCGGTTGAAGAAACTCCTCTCCATTATAAGATGTTTGTAGATAAGAGCATGGTGATATGTCTCCTCTTATTCTATACTAATGAACCTACTTGAGTCCTTAACGACTACCCTTCTTGCCCTTGTTGATGTATTTAATTAGCATGTTGACTTTCTTAAAGTAAAATGAAATCGAAGAAGGGAAACATCAAGAGAACTATAGAATCAAACCAAAACTTTCAAAATAAAAAATGAGCAGACTAGAGGTTCTATTTATAGACTAGCCTTAGCACCGCTGACATTGCTTTATCAGCATTGGGACATTAGCCTCTCAGTTTCTGAAATACGAGACCAGCACTGTGGTGTTGAACATGTAGAGTCGAGGCACTGGTCAGCATACCAAAATAGTTATCACGCTAGTCAAAATAGATATATTAATGACATGAATGATAATTAACTCCGTAATTGATGTCATATAAAAAGTGAGGTTGTACATTGATATAACACCGAGGCACTCCGACACAGCGTCGCAACGCTTGTAAAATAGTTTTTTTCTTTTCATTATAAGTGATTGTTTGTCTACCAGCCTTTCTGAAATGGACATTGATGTAGTGTCATGGTGCTCCAACATAATGCCATAGCTCTAGTCAAAAAGTTTGTTCTTTTCAGTAAAAATGTTTGTCCATCAGCCAACCTTTCTAAACCCACTATTGACTAGCGCTAGAAACTAGTAAACTCGGTCTTACTACTTTTAATATCATGTTGCCGAAAGTGCTATGGCACTGAGCCATCAGGTTTTAACACATGAATTTGTGATTTCTAATGCTACAGTGCTAAGTACCCAATACCAAATGCGCAACCCTAATAGTGTTGAGGCACTACCATAGTAGCATCTAGAGCTAGATTTCAGCATTGAAGCACTGCTCTCAGAATCAGATTAATATTTACCATGCAAATGTCCTATAAATCTTTCCGTTCGCAATGCGAACACAACCCTACAACAAATCTACTATTCCAAAGGAATATAAGTCCAATTTATATGTTTGACATGCTTATAATCTATATCAATATGACATTTCAAAGAGATATAAGTTCAATCTATATATTCACCATGTGAACAATCTATATCTATGAGGCATTCCAAAGGGATGTAAGTTTAATCTAACATTCCTCATGTGAATAGTCTACATTCATATGTCATTCCTAAGGGATGTAAGTTTAATGCTTATGTTCCCCATGCAAGCACCCTAATGGCATTCCAAAGGGATGTAATTCCAACCCATGTGTTTGCTGTGCAAGCACTCTAACGACATTCCAATGAATGTAAGCCCTACATATGTCTACAACAGAAACTCGTTGAATTATTGAATAAAATTATAAATTTAGTTTACCCTTAATTCACTAAATATTTTCACAACACCTCTAATCTACTCAAGATATCTGAGATGAGGCAACCCATGGTGTTAATCAGACTCCTTAGACGTTATGGCTAATAACCCTCTAATATTGTTAGATTATAACAACATAGTCTCGGGATGACAGAACCATGAGATCTTGATCAGGACTATATCAATTTTTTTCTTAAGACAATCATCTATGCCATGCCACACTCACCACTAGATATCGATTAATATTAGAGATATGTTTGTTTCCAACCATAATCAAGAGTTTTCTTTTACTATGCTAAGAGCGGTAATTAACTATGAATGCTTGCATTCATAAAAAGTAGAACCTAGATCTAAATAAATCCTAACATAATGTTAGGAGAAATCTGATTGAATATACATCAATCTGTCTAATGAAGAACATATTTCTATCCATCCCAATAAAGAAGATGAAGAGTTTCTAGAAACATGTTTTTTCCTGAGCGATCACTAATATACTTGCATTGATAAAGAATATTATTCATAAATTATAGCTGCCATTAAATTTATGTTGAAAGTTTATTTTTTAAAATAAAGTAAATATAAATATAAAAAGTTATGAATGATAATTGACATAAAAACTAAGATGCTAGCATTAAATATATAATAATTGATAAGAAGTGGCATTGCTCACAAAATTGGTAGGATCAAGCACAAATTTCATGCAATTTTTTTTAAAACTATTGAAATTTTAATTTATAAATTTTAAAAATTACATAAGAAGCCATGTTATAGGTAACCTTTGGCAGTGGTTTACAAACCACTATAATAAAATGCTACCTAAAATGGTGAATTTTGGTAGTGTCATTTTAACTATGATTTTAACAAATTTAATGTTAAGAAGATACAATTTAACTAGAATTTTACAAGAACAAATTTGTGTGATTCTAAATGTGTTTGTCCATTAAACTGACTAAAAGATTCATTTGGAATGATTCTTGGTGAGAGACAGCCCCAACTATTGTTTTCTCCTCACAAAAAAAAAGTTTTTAAAATAAAGTAATATCATTTTTTTTATTTTCATTAATTTCCTTTTATATCTTATATAAACAAGAGGAAGATAAACACTCTTCCAATTCTTTCCTTGCTATGCAAACCTTATTTCTTTATACAAACATCCTAGCAACTCTTGGCTAGAGAATATGGCACGATCCATCATTTTCCAAAAAAAAAATAATATAAATATATATATATATATATAATAATAATAAAGAAGAGTTGAGCCAATCCCTAAAGGGGTTTATGAATTTATATATTATTTTGTCTACAATATAATATAAATTAATATTGAATTAAAATGAATTAATAATTGATTTGGGTCAAATGTTGAATCATCAAAAGGTAAATTATTTTTGTGCTCTTTTCTATAATCGTATTTTAAAGATACAAGATAATTAGGGAACTAAATATATATCTAATTAATCAGAAAGCTCGATTCAACCAAATTTAATTTGATTCAATACATCTCAATAGGATATGAAGGATGGAAGTGGCAAGCACACCAAGGGCACGATCCCCTCGTATCATAAACTCACAAAAACTATTAACTCACGGGGGGTCACCAGCTAACTGGAGCCCCTTCAATTCCTAAGAACATAGGTTAACTCACTCAAGTTCAACTCCCTCGTGTTATTATTAAGTGATTAACAATTCCTCCTAAATATGTTGACAACTTCCTCCATATAGGGCGGCAACTTTACTCGGACTGAAATTCGCACTAAGGCACATGATCGGTTGTAGTCCTCACCAAAGAAAATGCATGTTTTCTTATAAAGATTGGTTGTGTTCCCTATAATTAAATGAAAACTTCTTCAAAAGGATGACTTGCCACTTCAATGTACAACAAAAGGAAAGTTATTAGTAGCCACATTAACCACACATAAGTTTTGCTAAATGTCATAACAAAGAGCTTTATAGTATGCTATATGTTTTTGTTGATTTTCTGTGCCATCAAATTGAGAGAAACTGCCTATATAAGGCCTTAAAAAAAAGATAGGTACTCTTCCACAGTCTTAACTTATAAATTTGCAATAAAAAAGTGTTAAAACCACCATATAATTAACTTTTAAAAATACAAAAGCACGCATATTTTGATAATGTAAAACAATATATTTAAAAGTAATGTTATTCATTAAAAAAATGAGATTTTAATGTCAAGAGTATAAAATAGGTAGTAATAACATTTTGGTCATGATAGAATCTGCAAATTTATTTTTTAAAGAGAGTCATCATTCTCAGAAATATTTTAAAAATTTAAAATTTATCCTAATTAAAGTATAGCTTACAGACCCAGCTCTTCACTTGAAAAATATTATCTTTTATTATCACAACAAAAGTTGATAGATTCTTATGAATTTCTTATATTTATTCAACACAGCTAAGAACCAGTAATATAAATTAAAAGTATTTATTAATTAGATTTAGTAAAGAAAGAGAATGACATTTTATAAATTTTTTGAATAGATTTATTCATCAATTTACACATATCATATATTATAAATTTCAAATCCAAAGATTAGAAATCCAAGAATTTAAATTTTCAATCAACAGATTGAGCTTAGAATTGTCATGTCGATTTGATGTTTTCCTTTTAGTTTTTTTTAGAATTTTGAGGGCTTAGCCCAATATCATTCCAAAAAGTGTAATTACAAGGGAGATACTCCAAAGAGTAAAAGATGCCTTTGGGCAAAAGAAACTAATGAACAACAAACAAAAAGACTTATAAAGAGTAGGAAACCATTGGACTCAGAGACAATGCATAATAATGGTCAATGACAATAAATATATGAGAAAGATCGATTATCCAACGATCAAAAGCTACCAGCAGTTGACAGCAACTACCATCCAGTGGAACAATGATGACCAGCTGAACGAGGGATGAAAACTAGACAGCTCAGTAGCCTGTGTTGTACGGACGCCGCCCATGAAGGAACTCAAAAATTGCTGCAATAAGAGAGATAAAATAACACCATCAGCAATGATGGTCTCATCATAGTCCAGGAAAAAATTTGAAGGCAACCAAGCAAACAGAGAGCGGTTCAAGCACAAAACAGTAGTAGAATTCATCAGAAAAAATGACAAAAATTTAGACATAGATCAGTGACCCAAAGGAGAACCAAAAACAAGCCTGGAGAAATGATTCCCTCCCCTAGGGAGGTCTATCTAAAAGATCAGGTTTACCATAGTGGATCCATTTGTTGAGTGTGTCTAGCACCGGGCGAGGCCACTTATCTTTAAGTACCCATCGACTGAGTTTAACATCAACTCTAAATTTGATGTTCAGGGAGATGGCAGCAGTAGAGCTCAATTGATTAGTAAAAATTCTCTTATTTCTTTCACACCAAATGGTATAAACTGTCATAGCCACAATTAATAGATAGAGCCTATTCAAAGAAAAATGGACCCAAAGGGAGGAAGAAGTTAGAACAGTTTGAAGAGTGGATTGAAAGAGGATGAAATTCCTATTAGGAAAAAAAGATCTGATAATATTTATAGAGAAAGGACATCAAAAAAAATAAGTGAGTTTGAGATTCTTTATCAGAGTAACAGAGAGAATAGTCCAGGTTAGAGCCAAGACCCCTTCGGCTTAGCATATAAGACATTTTAAGCCCACCCTAGGTTAGCCATCCAACAGAACATCACATAGTTAATAGAGAATCCTTTAAACCAAATTTCTTTATACCCATCCACAGAGGGGACCTGGTCAAATAAGGTACCAAGGATACCTTTATTATTAAATATCTTGTTCCCATTCCAAAGATAGAGTCGGACCACAATGTATTTTTGTTTGCTTTATAGAAAGAGCACAGGCTAAAAAACCCTTGGAAAAAGCATTAGGGATGTCCCATCTTCCATTTCTCATGAGAGCATTAAGAGTGGAGTTCTTAGGCAGATTGATCAAGGCCAAGAATTCAGCACCATATATGTCAAAAAGAGAATTTCCTTTGCACCAGGGGTCAAAAAAAGAGAGAAGAGAGAACCTTCACCAACTGAATATTGCAGCTTCCATCTAACACTAGAAGCAAAAGTTGAAGATCTCTCCATAAGGCAGAAGATTTGAGAGTTTTTTGCCAGATAAAGACATATTTTTTCCTGTTCCAAATTGCTCGTGAAGAGGAATGATTAAGCACTTTCCAAAATATCTTGGTTTTACATATAACACTTAGTGTGTTAATGGAAATCAGGCCCGTGCCACCCTTATCTCTTGGTAAAGTCATCTTATACCATGAGATGGGATGCATTTTCCTTATCACATCCCCATGGTAGAGAATTTAGTAGTTAATGATTTGATTTTTTTTTATAATACATTTAGGGAGAACTAGTGCTCTAAGCCAGTATGTTAGGTAACTATTGATAGAGGATCGAATCAGTTGAAATCTACCACCATAAGAGAGCCATTTAGATTTCTAGCTAGCTAACCAACTAGAGAGTTTGTCAAGTAGAGCCGAATAGTGGAGTGACTTGAGATGTCCAACCACTAAAGGATGCCCAAGGTACTTGAGAGGAAAGTCACCGGGCACAATGTTAAGTGTGGAATGATGAGATGAGAGGCTTCAGAAAGTTTTGAGAATCATATTTGGGATTTATGATGATTCACATCCAGCCCAGTAAGGGGTGAGAGACCAACCAGGACCTCTTTAAGTGATAAGGATGATTGGATATCAGTAACTCCTGCACTAAAATTTCATCAGCAATTAAGAGGTGGGATATGGAATAGTTACCTAAAGCAATCGGCTTGTATGACTGATCTGTCACCTTCTTTTCAAGTAAGGTTGAGAAGATATCCATTATTATGGTAAAGAGGAAGGGTGAGAGAGAGCACCCTTGTCTCAGCCTATTGGATGATTTGAAGTATCCCTCAATTTGGCCATTCAACACAATGGAGAAAAGGATATCAGTAATACAAGCTTTCACCCAATCCATAAACACCTTAGGGAAACCTTTTTGAATGAGTCTAAGAATGACAGTTTTGCGATTGATACTATCAAAGGTTTTTTGGAGGTCAATCTTAGCACAAAAGAGGTTTGGAGAGCTTCTATTATTGAATTCCAAGCATATTTCATGAGCCACAACAATATTGTCTGCAATGTCTTTATTTTTAATAAATTCAGACTAAGCAGGATGGATAATGGAGGGAAGAATAGATTTAAGCCTATTGGCTAAGACTTTTGCAATAACTTTATAGAAAGTATTGCAAAGTGAAATGGGTCTCTAGTCAGCCAAGGTATTAGCATGTTTAAGTTTGGGGGGATCAAAGTAATAATATTATGCTTTAATACATGAGAAAGTTTTTTGGTTTTGAAGAAATGTTGAGCAGCTAACATGAATTGATTACCAATAGTGTCTCTGCAGATATGAAGAATTTAGAGGTGAAGCCATTAGGGCCAGGAGTTTTGTCCTCATTAATGCTCTTGAGTGCCGCAATAATTTCTATGTCAGTAATGGGGGCACCTAAATCATCAAATTGGAAGGAGGTAATGGGGGTACCAATAGGAATATCTGAAAGGGAAACACATTGTTAGTGGATTTGTTGAAGAGAGATGAGTAGTAAAGACAAATTTCAGTTGCAATCTCTATAGGACTAGAAATGATTCCCCCCTCCACTAGAAGTTCTTGGACAATATTCATATTTCACCATTCCTTAATAGAATAGTAGAGAAATTTAAGGTCATCATCAGCATGAGTAAGCCAGGAAATTTTAGCTCTTTGCTTAACCCATATACTTTTCGTCTTGATGATATCTGAGTAATGAGCATTTATCTCCTCAATGTTTTGGAGGTAAGAATATTGGTGGGATCATTGTCAAGAAGCTTCATATGGATTTCCTATTACTCCTTCAAATTTTTGATTTACTGCTCAAGAGAAATAGGTTCAAGCATATGAGTTTCAAGAAATTCTTTTACTAATTTTAGTTTCTTGAATAGCACCAAAATAGATTCCCCTCTAACAAAATCTTTCCAGGCCTTTGACATAAAGCTGAAAATTTGGGTAAAGAACCCAATAATTTCTAAAAATAAATCAGTGTTTATTCAGTAAATGATCATGAAAGGAGATTATCAGAGGGGAGTGATCAGAGGTTAGAGGTGGTAGGACTTTGTAAGAAGAGGAAAAAGCATCTAGCTAATTGGTGTTACACATAGCTCTATCAATTCTGGTTTTAATGGGGTTATCCAATCTGAGGTTAGACTAGGTACAGAAGAGCCCTGAGCTGTGGAGGTCAAGTAGCCCCATGTCATTAACACAATCTTTAAAATCAAAGAGCCAATTGGGGGATGGTGTTGCTGCCAGCCTTCTCATTGAATATAAAACATAGTTGAAATCTCCTATAACCAACCATGGGTCCTCCATAGAGGTAGAAAAGTGACGAAGAAAAGACTACAACGCAAGTCTATCTCTAACCTCATTATGAGCATAAACCCAAGTAACAAAGAACCTAGGGCAAGATGGTGAAGAAACCATACCATGAATAAATTGAGCATTGATGATACTAGGAGTAAGGAATCCATTTTAACCATAATCTGCCCCTAGAACAAGCATCAAAACTATTGCAACTATCTTCAAGGGGGAACAATGTAAGCTTCTTATTGATACCAGGGTTGTCAATGGTATATTTGCTGATTTTAGTTTCCAAGAGACAAATCATATCAAGGTGATATTCCTTAATGATGCAAGCACGTCATGAATCCGGCCTTCAGCCAATAGGCCTCTCACATTCTAGCTACCAAGCTTAGGGAGAGACATAAAACAAAAGGTTAGTAGTTCTTCCCTTTTTTTCTTAGTCTTTTGGACTAAGAAAGAAAGGTTATTTGAGGACTTAGAGGTCTTTTATCCTGGTAAGACTTCCCAGAAGTTTTGGGGATAGTATCTTGGAGACATTGGGAAGAAGTTTTTGAGGGAGATATAGCAGCAGAATGGGTAGTAATGGTATATGTAGATTGGGGGATGGATTGAGATTCAACCTCCTCATTTACAATAAGGTCAGGTTCATCAATATCTGGGGAAGAATGGGATTAGGCTGGAAGCTGGTTAAGGTCATTAAGAGAGGTCATAGAGAGGAAGGAACATTAACAGGATCAATTTGTTTAGCCACGTGGGGAAGGGTGGAGGGGTCTTGCAAGTTTGGTAAAGCATTGGAGATAGGAGGACTGGTCTCAGGAAGAAGAGAGAAGGAAAACCAAAGGAATTCTAATTGGGTCTAGGTTGTGGTTCCTGCTCCTGCTTCGACCCCTGACAGAGGGTTGGAGAGAAGGGTTAAGAGGGCAGCTCAAAGAGTCATGGGAGAATGTTGACCATTAGGAAAAAGCATTAGGTTTTCAATCATAAAGAACAGCTTGATCAAACTTGAGTCGTTCAGGTTCAAAGGAATAGAATCAAGGAGCAGTGGCGAAGGACGAACCTAGACATAGACACGGACAAAGGTGAGTCGAGCTTTAGATATCGTAAGAATTGTTTACCGCGAGGGGGATACCCACTTTGCTTGCCACTTTTGAAAGTCCATCTTCATTCTAGCAACATAATGGAAGATTAGGGAACTTTATCCATAGCGGGATATCAAAAAAATTTTCTTTGATCAATCAAAAGTCCCAAGACCACTCCCAAAAAATGAATGGTCTTCTATTAAGGAAACAAGGGCCATTATTCCATAGAAGGTCATAATCTTCCTTGCAAGAGAACCTGAACAAGAAGAAGTCACCCTCTAGGTAAGCAGCTCCAAATGACCCTTAACTGCCCATTTTCGTTTGATAGCAGCAAGGAGAGAACCATAGAATGGGCGCTTCCCAATTGCGTGACCCACCAAAGAAAGCTCCCATTCTTTTTATCCAGCTACATGCTCTGCTTCCGAAAAGCATACTTCAGCTTTCGAAGATGGAATGTAGGAGAGGGATAGAGAGTTGCTATTATCCTTATGAGAATTAAGAAGGGCCTTCCAATTCCATGATAGTGTCGGCAAAGGAGTGGAGGAGTGCGAGCAGGACAACTGAGCAGCCCTAATATTTGAAAGAAGAGGTAGATGCAAAATCCATGGATGAAGGGGGATAGTTCAGGGAAGAGAACTAAACCTTGAAACAGGGCCCCCAGCCGAAGCCAGAGGCTAATGAATGACTAAAAATAAAGAAACCACTGGAAAGAAATGCTAACCATCAAGAATCCAAACTTCGGGGAAGCCATTCAAAGCCGCCGGAGGGGAGCCGAAAACCCTAGAACCATTGTCGATTCTTACTGTACCATTTAGTTTTTCAATTTTAAATTTCAAAAGGGACCACATTAACTTTTGGAATACATCTCAATACAGTTTTTGAACTGCAATATATAGCGCGATTGAGCTATATTCCTTTATCAAAATAATATTTTTTCTTAACTTCATAGATATTTTCAGAAAACCTCAAATAAACCTGTGATGGCTATTACTAATCCCAACAAAAAAATTTTGGTAATAAAATGAATTTAAAGTTCATTTATTAAGATGGGATGATAAAAATTTCAAAATGTTATTATTATTGTTATTATTGTCATTATTATCATTATTATTATTATTATTATTATTTTATTTGGAAATATTTTAAATGTTCAGTTTTTGCAAAGTGTTTGCTACTTTTTTTTAATGTTTCATATTTAAAATAAATGAAATGAAAACAATTAATTTTTAAATTTGCTTTATTTAGTACCCTCAAAATTGTTGCAATTTAATCTAAGATAATTAGTAATGGCAAAATTCTCATGTTGCATATATTGCTTGAAGGGACTTCGACATTAAATACATCGTATTTTTTATGTATGTAAATCCCTCTTACTCTTTTTATGATAATAAGAAATACTAACTAATAAAATTAGAAAAATCATAATCAAGATTCATGTCAAATTTGATTATTATTAAATTAAAATAGGATATTATATGCAACCAGAAAAAAAAAAAATTTGAGAGACGTAAAAAGTATCAATGCCTCTCAAATCCTACAAGAAATCTCTCCGAATTTATTAGTTGTTTTTAAGATAGAGATTCACCTCCTCTTCTTCTTTACTCTTCCCAGTGAGAAAATATTACTTGTGGAATCTGAGTATAGCTCTGCATCTCAGACGTCGATCAAATTTGGACATATGGAGAAGCATAAAATATTGATTTTTAAGTTGTTAACATTAACGAGCCCGACCCAGCCCGTTAAAATAATAGGACTGCACTGCACTCCATTTTTGAGTGTGGAACTGGAAAGTGTTTGAATGCAGGAGAAATTTAAAAGTAATATATAAATAAATTTAGGGCACTCAAACAAAGAACAAGTATATTTAATTTTTTTTCAAATGAATTGAAGAGAAGAGAAACAAAAATCTCTCATTTCTATTGAGAAAAAAATTGTGAAGATGGAGAATGAGCAGCGAAGTGTTAGACATCATATGGAGACCAATTTAGTAGATGATGCCATAAATCTGAATGCATCAGCTAATTTTCTACATAGTTGCATATATATAGTTATTTTGAAACACTACTTAGTGATTGTCTTTGAATCCTTTTTGAAATATAAATTTCTTTCATATTAAAGTTTATTTCTTAATGCTTATAAGATCATATAAATAAAACTCTTGAAATATTAGAGTATTTGATATTATAAATTATTTTGAGTGCTTTCCAAGAGGATTTGAGTAGTTTTGATCCAGCTTTCTAGGAGTACAATATGTACACTCTAGAGTGTACTCTTCTTTTAATATGTAAAGCATTGCATACTTCCCAATTATAGATCTAAATGATATTATAAATTATTTTGAGTACCTTTCAAGAGGATTTGAGTACTTTTGGTCCAATTTTTCATGAGTATGATCTATACACTCCAGAGTGTACTACCTTTTTTATATGTAAAGTATTGTGTACTTCTCAATTATAGATCTAAATAATATTATAAACTATTTTGAGTGCCTTTCAAGAGGATTTGAGTATTTTTGGTCCAATTTTCTATGAGTATAATATATACACTCTAGAGTGTACCCTCTTTTTTTGATATATAAAGCACTATGTACTTTAAATTATGGATCTATTTGATATTATAAACTATTTTGAGTGCATTTCAAAAGGATTTGAGTACTTTTGGTCCATTATTTTTAGGAGTATAATCTATACATGCCAAAGTGTAGTCCCTTTTTTATGAAATTATTTTGTGTGCTTTCCAAGAGGCTTTGAGAACTTTTGGTCAAGTTTTCTAGGAGTACAATCTGTACATTCTAGAGTGTACTATCTTTTTTGATATGTAAAGTATTGTGTAATCTAAAATTATGGATCTATATGTTATTGTTAGTGGTTTGAGTCCATTCAAGGTATTTGATTAATTTTGGGCAATTTTTTCTGGAGTATAATCTGTACACTCTAGAGTGTGCACTCTTTTTTTGATGTAAAGCCTTGTATACTTCCTAATTAGGGATCTATATGATATTATAAATTGTTTTAAGTGCTTTCCAAGAGGATTTGAGTTATTTTGGTCCATTTTTTCTAGAGTATAATCTATACACTCTAGAGTTTACTGCCTTTTTTATATTTAAATCATGGGGTACTCCCTAATTTTAGATCTAAATGTATTATAAACTATTTTTGAGTACTTTCCAAGAGGATTTGAGTAATTTTGGTCCAACTTTTTTGGAGTGCAATCTATACACTCTAGAGTGTACTTCTTTTTTTATATTTGAAGCACTGTGTACTTCCCAATTATGGATCTATATGATATTATAAACTATTTTGAGTACTTTCGAAGAATATTTGAGTAGTTTTGTCTACCTTTCCATGAGTACAATCTGTAAACTCTAGAGAGTACTCCATTTTTTTGATATGTAAAGCATTGTGTACTTCTCAATTATAGATCTATATAATATTATAAACTATTTTGAGTGCTTTCCAAAATGATTTGAGTATTTTTGGTCCAGTTTTTCATTAGTGCAATATGTACACTCTAGAGTGTACTCCCTTTTTTATATATAAAACATTGTGTACTTCCCAATTATAGATCTATATAATATTGTAAGCTATATTGATTGCATTTCAAGAGTATTTGAGTACAAAGTTATACATGTTATATAGATTTTCATAATACGTGTGTATGTATGTGTGTATGTGTGTGTAGGTGAATGAGCCAAAATATCGACAATGTTGAAGCTATTATATCTGATGAACCAATTGTAGGCAAAGTCCTTGGCACCATTATTTATAATGAAAAAGAGGCATAATTATATTATGATTATGCACATGAAACTGGATTCAGTGTTTGGAAGAATCATGTTAGTTATTGGCCAAACTCGAAGAATTTAAATTCAAAGGATTTTTTATGTGCAAAAGCTTGTTTAAAAAAAGGTCTCAATCTAAATTGCTCAGTCAAATTTCAAAAAATAAATACTATGACCAGTTATCCTGTCATGATAAGATTTTTTATTGATTTAAATGGGAATTGAAAGGTTAAAAAATTTATAGAAAGTCATAATCATTCATCAGCAAAGCCGGGTGACCAACATTCTCTTAGATGTTATCGAGGTATCAATGAAGAGAAGGCGGATGTGTTAAAGTCAATGATAAAGGCTAGAATTAAAGCAACTGATGCATTCAACTATCTTACTAAAGAAGTTGGTGAAGTGGAGAATGTTAGCTTTTCAAAAAAATAATGCTTTCAATTATATTCAATAAGAAAGAAGAATAAGGATTACGAATGGTGATACTAATGCATTAATACAATTGTTCAACAAAAGATAAGCAGAAGATGAAATGCTTGCATGTGATGTTCAAATTGATGAGTCAAATAGGATGGTGAATTTGTTTGGAGCAATGGCATGCCAAGGATAAACCATGATTATTTTGGGAATGTCATAATTTTTAATACAAGTTATCGACTCAATAAATATAATCTAGTTTGTGCACATTTTGTTGGAGTTAATCATCATTGGCAAAATATTTTATTTGGAGTAGCATTTCTATCCGAAGAATAATTGAATCATTCATATGGCTATTCAAAATATTTCTTGGATAATGAATGAGAGGCATCCTATAATAATATTCACTCTATTGAAATTGTATTACCTCATACTCACCATAGGTTATGCCAATGGCATATTTTTAAGAATTCTCCTTCAAAAGCACATTGCTTTAATAGTAATAAGACTGTACAAAGTCTCTTTTATACATACATGAGTAAATATGATTCAGAAGAAGTTTTGAGGAGGCATGGTCTAAGATGCTAGAAGAAGAGAATTTGCAGGATCATGCTTGGCTAGCTGAGTTATATATAATTAGAAGTAAGTGGTCAACTACATCAAATAAAGATTCATTTTTGCATGGGTATTTTATCAACACAACGTAGTGAGTCCACGAATAATATGTTATGGAATCTCTAAACCAATAAGTTTTAACACTGATTATTTTTTTGGGATTGGAGAAGGTTATGAACACATGGCGACAAAATGAATATGTTAAAGATTTCAAATGTAGTAGTCAATAATTATTCCAGTTGTTAGAACTAGTCCTTTATTGAAGCAAGCTTTTATGTTTTACACAAGAAAGCTTTACACATTTTTTGAAGAAGAATTTTTGCATGGAGTGGGTGGATTAGCAAATATCTCCAATGACAATCTTATTAAATATTTGATAAGAAACTTAAAGAATAAGAGCATTTTCAATACATTGACTGTTCATTTGGAGAAGACATGTTTGAATATAACTTGTAGTTATAAAAAATTTGAGATGATGGGATCACTCTTTGCCCACTACATTAGAGTTTTGAGTCAAGAAGATATTGTGTGGATTCCGAAGAAGTATTTTCTTGTGATGATCTTCTAAAGCATATAAGGATATCTACTTTGATAGTGCCTATAAAGACTTGAAATATTTATAAGTTCGGAATGGTTGTCCTGTTTGCATCATTTTTCAAAACCACATCAGTAGATAGTCATATCAAATAAGAACATGAGCATAAGGTAATAAGGAAGCTGAGCAATATATGTTGGATTTCTTAAAGAAATTATTTGATGATGTTGATTCAATATTATGTGGAAATTCACCTCAAATGGAGAATACAAAGAAGAAAAAAAAGTATACCATAAGAGATTCTAATTGTAATAACTGAAGGATCCAACTAAGATGCGACTAAAGGGTATTTCCAATGCAAGATTAAAAAGATATTAAGAGAGAAATAAGAAAGGAAACAATAAAATAGTTTTTAAAAATATAATCTTCAAATATTACTGTGAAATTTTCACATATTATGCTTTCTCTATTACAGAGAGAAATGAACAAGTTGCAACAGCTAGAGAACATATAGAGTCACCCATTACACCACCTCTTTTTGTAATGCCAAAGTATTTTTTAGAAGTATGTAAGGTATAATACTTCATTTTTGCTTTTAGATTTTATAAACTGATATGATGTTTTTATATATCAGGAATTTCACTCAAGCTCAACAGTAAGTCAATCGATAGAAGGATACACCAAGATGATGATGAACATTATTAGATGGAAACATTATGGTGCATAAAATAGAGAGTCAACTATTTTTTGTATTACTACTTTCTATGTTTAGTAAAGTTTAACTTTTATTATGTTCATATACATTTTGATTTTTCAATTTAGTTTGATCGAAAATATTTTACTCTGTTGTTACTAGATTATATTTTGAGTTATGCATGCATGCTTTCCGAGTGTACTACTTTTGTACAATTATTTGTAACCATAAAATCCAGCATATTGCATAAACTAAAACTCTAATATCCTCATAATTGATTTTAAGTGAGAATAGGTCAAACTGTTGCTGTAATTGGGAGTACACGAATTATACCCTAGTGTACAACCTCAAATGACATCAGAATGGATGCATTCAAGCTCCAATAACAATAAGACATATATCAAACCTTATAATAAGCCAAACTGCTACTATAATAGGAAGTGCACTCTAAAATGTACTAATTGTACTCCAGAAAAAAATTGTCAAATGACATTAGAATGAATGCATCCAAGCTCCATTAACAATAACAATGATATCAAACCTTAAAATAAGTCAAATTACTACTATAAAAGTTAGTACACTCTGGAGTGTACCAATTGTTCTCCTAAGAAAATTGTCCAAAAAGGTCAATTAATCTTGAAATGCATTCAAAATAACATATAATATCCATTAGAGCCATAGTTGGGGAGTACATCATGATTTTTATATAAAAAAGCAGTACAATCTAGAGTGTACAGATTGTACTCCTCAAAAAATGATTAAAAAAAGCTCAATTACTCTTGAAATGCACTCAAAATAGCATATAATATCATTTAGAGCCAAAGTAGGGGAGTACACCGTTATTTACATATAAATAAAGGTAGTATACTCTAGAGTGTATAGATTGTATTCCTAAAAAATGGTTAAAAATACTCAATTACTCTAAAAATTCACTCAGAATAGCATATAATATCATCTAGAGCCATAATAGGGGAGTACACCATTATTTATTTATAAAAGGGAGTACACTCTAGAGTGTATAGATTTTATTCAAGCAAAAATGGTCCAAAAAAGCTCAGTTATGCTTGAAATGCACTAAAAATAGCCTATAATAATAGTTAGAGCCACAGTTAGAGAGTAAACCATGATTTTCATATAAAAAGGCAGTACACTCTAGAGTGTATAGATTGTACTCTTAAAAAAATGATCCAAAAAAGCTCAATTGCTCTTCAAATGCACTCAAAATAGAATATAATATTATTTAGAGCCATAGTAGAGGAGTGTACCATTTTTTACATATAAAAAAAGATAGTACACTCTAGAGTGTACAGATTACTCTAAGAAAAATGATTTAAAAATACTCAATTACTCTAGAAATTCACTTAAAATAGTATATAATATCATTTAGAGCTATAGTAGCGGAGTACACCATTATTTACATATAAAAAATGGAGGAACTTTGTGCAAATAGATTCAGGGAAAAATTTCTATTCTCTATGGGGGATGGTACCTCTTTTTCTCTCTACGTTGATTCCTGGTGCCAAGGATACTCCTTGTATGAGATCCTTGGGAAGAATTGCTTCTCATGGTTAAACTTCCCAAATAATGCCCCTCTTTATTCTATTATTAGGCGCAACATCTATGCTTTTCCTGGAACTCCTCTAGGCTAGAATTCCCCCTGTTCCATTTCTAATGTCCCCCTTTCTTCTGGGCCAGATGTCATCCTTTGGGAAGGGAAGAAATCTATTACAAGTAAGATGGTCTTGACAGCCATTTTCTCTCACTCTCCCTCTGTGGATTGGTCTAGAGATATTTGGTTTAAAGGATTCTCACTAAACTATGTCATTTTTTGCTAGATGGCTCACTCAAATGGGCTAAAAATGTCAGATGTGTTAAGTTACAGGGGCCTTGGCACTATCCTTGAGTGCAGGATATGCCACAGTGAGAAGGAATCTCATTCTCATCTCTTCTTTGGTTGATCTTTCTCTCTCAAAATTTTAAGAACTCTTCTACCAAACGGGAGCTCTTTTCTACTAGAAACCACCTTACAACAAGTTCTGGCTGCATCTTCAATGCTAGGGCATAAGGCTTTAACATGGCTCTACTTGTTGAGTGTTGCAATTATTATTTATACCTTTTGGGGTGACAAAAACCTCCGACTCTTGCGGATAAGAAAACTTCTTTTGCGTCCTTATGCCTTAAAATTAAAGATCGAAATGCATCCAAACTCAAACGTTGGACTTTTAAACAATCTTGGCTGCAACATGTTCTTTTCACTTTGGAAAATTGGAAGCATACCAGCTATTGAGAATTTTTGGAAGTGCATACTTCTGGGCTAATTGGTGGATCTGGAGCTTTTTTGGCCTGAAGCCTGTGTGTTTTCAATGTTTTTAATTTTGGCTTTCATCACTGGCTTCCGACTTTCTCTTTATTTTTATTGTAATATGGTCCCTACATCTCCTTCTTAGTTTTGGAAGTTTTGTCCCTACTCTCCATTGTGGCATTCATTTTGTCTTTGATCCCAAACTAGACCATGATGAGACCTTTCAAGTAGGCAACATATCCTACATTCTCTGTCACACTTCCTTCCTCCTCCACGGATGATGTTCCCCTGCAACCTGGGAAGTGGATATGCTATTGTTCGACTACTTTCACATCAATTTTTCTTTCTATAGGATTCTTCTCTTAACTGCACCATCGGATGGCAGGTGACATCAACCGTTGGCTAGTCGGTAATTTGATTATAAATTTTCAACTCAATTTTTGTGTCTCTAAGTCCAGTGGAGCACAATTCTTATAAGTTGTTTGATTCCTGAGTTCTACAATCTATTTTTTGTTGCTCTAGGGACCAAATGATCTTTCTGTTGAATTTTTATAATTTTTTCCTCTATATTGTACATTCCTATAACGACTCTCTTTTGGAAAAAAATTGGACAATTGCCCTCACCTTTTTCCAAAAAAAAAAAAATTATCTAGATGAGAAGCTGTCATACAACAAGTTCGAGAATTTTGCTCGTCGATACACATTATGGGAACGCCAGGAGGAACACAGGCGAAGGTGGAGGATTCCGTGAGAGAGAACGATTTCTTCGCTTGTTTAGTTAAAGCTCAGGATGCTTGGCCTGGCATTGTCGCATCATTAGCCAAGAGTGGACCAGCGTAATAGGGCCCAACAGAGGGACAAATGGCAGCGAAATGTATAATTAGAGGATGCGACGTCCACTACACGTGCATTTTGTGATTGAAATGTGCAGTCTCAAGTTCTAATTTGGCCAACAAGCGGTCGTTGTTTGAAAGACTGAAATTGTGAATCATATTTATAAGCAAATTAAACATACGAAAACATACAATGATGGAGTAATATTATTCACAAAATTACACTTTAAATTAAAACGAGAGCTGAACAAATTCATTTTACAGTAAAAATAAAAAATATTTAAGTCAATTTAATATAATTTTTATGCACTTATATATCTAAGTCTTAAAATTTGATATTTACATAGAACAATCCCACGCACGAAGTAATATATTTCACTTAAAAGAATCATAATAGTGATATTTATAAAGTGATTATAAATTTAGGTATTATTTATATAAATATTAAATTTTAGATGTTAGATATGTAAATATAAATCAAGCAAATGCAAAATAAAATATCAGTGACTCTAGTGGTGGCATTAACAATCAATGGTGGCTGGTAACAGCTACAACGATTGGTGGTGGCTGGTTGAGGATAAGTTGCTGGCAATAGATGGTGGCGGTGGATAGCTAGCAAAGTCGAGGGTAACAGAGCGTGGCCAATAGAGGCAGGAAGTGAAGGTGGCTAATAGCGAAAGCAATTCACAAGAGATGGTGGGCAGTGCCCCACAAGGGTGGTGGTGACCTGCGAAAACCAGTGACACCCAGCGCTAAGTGGCGGTGGTGGACGGCCGTTACAAAGTCCATTATAGGAGACCGAATGATCACAATATATCTTTGAGCGAGCCAACCAAAACTCATAAGTGAAATAAAAATAACTCGAATTGATTTTATATCGACTCAAAAATTGATGAAGCTTTTAATTTTGATGAATAGGATATCTCTGAACTAAGAAAATTGAATTTAAGTAGGGCATCATAACAAATAATGAGTTTAAAAACCTTTTTGAATATTAATTGAAGTTAATGAAGCCTCGATTGGTGGTACATGCCCTCAAAATCTCCTTTGACTCATGTTGTGGCTGGTAATGACCCTCACCTCTAATCATAAGGATTTTGAATATATTGTCAACTCATATGAGAATCTAATTTGGGTATAGTTTCTTAAAGAAAACTATATATATATATATATATATATATATATATATATATATATATATATATATATATATTTAAAATCATGCCAGCTTTTACATGTACTGGAACAATATATGATTACTCTCTTGAAAGAGATTTTTTTTTACCACAAAAATGATAATTTTTATCATCATTTTCACATATTTTAAATTTGATACATACACATTATTAGATTTATTTTGGCTACTTTGGTGCCTAATTCATGAATTGTCAATGATGTTAGTTTTTTTTAATCAAGACTACAAAATTTCTTTCTAAGATTATTCATGATTGCCATCATTTTTTGGTGATGATAAACTAGGATCTATGCATAAATGTTATCTTTAGATGATTTGACCAGCATGTTTTGATTTGTCCATTCGATTATTCTTGTGACATTAAGACCTTTGTGATTATGTGCTTATAATGTCTTTCCGATTAGAAAAGGAGAAGAAAATATTATATTATATCATTGCTCACTCATAGTATTTTATAACTTTAACAATCTCAATTATTATGTGCAAATTGCTTTAGAATTATAATCAATTGGCAACACAAACTATAGCATTGCCATTGATTAACCTAATCATCTTTGCTCTTTTTTGTTATAATAGTTAAACATTTAGCATGCCCTTATATTAATCTCTTGTTAATTTTTTTTCATTGCAATTATAGATTGAATCACTTGCTATAAGTTTATTTGTTAGTGTAGTGTACTAAATCTTCTTAACCTTGTCCATGACTTAATCACTTACCACCAACAGTTTATGGCATGTACAGCAAATAATCATTATTTGTATCTAAAAAATGAAATAAATTGAATATCTTGGCTTGGGGAGCCAATGCTGTTATCGTCTTACAGGATCAAGAAGCTCAAACCGTCCACAACTGTTGCCTAATTAAATGACATAGCAGTGCATTGTCATGATGACCTTCAATTTTAAATTCAAGAAAAATTGTTGTTCTCTCCCTAGCAGCAAAAACTGCTCAAGGAGAGCTGTGGGTGGAGAGGGGGACAGTTATGGAGCAAAAAATTACCCTCATAGTAAGAAATCCACTATAAAAGGGGAGAATTACCTTTCTCTCCCTTCTTCTTTTTTCCCTCACTCTCACTCTAACCCACGTGCCCCATTCTTGCTCCTAGTTATCTACACTCTCAACAGTGTGCTTCTCGTTGTTATGAGAGTGATCACCTCGTGCAAGAGATAAGATCGAGGTTAACTCCCATAGATTTCAAGTAAAAACTTCTAGAAATTCTTTCTTTACACAATTTTCTTTTTGAAAATTAAGTTTAAAAAGATTTCCACTATTAATCTTGGATCTGGTGAGAAATAAAGAGTCTCATCTCCATTGATCTTAGATTGAATAAAAAAAGAATTTAAAATTTTGAATACCTATGCGTTGAACTTGGTTCATGTGTGAGAAGAAAACCCTCTCTATTGATCTTGGATCTATAACAAAGGAGAAGAGTGTGTTTGCACTAAATATGTAAAAAATCCAACACTGTTAAGGTGTTATACCGCTACAAAAATTATCAAATTCTGCAAAAATCTAGTTTAGAAATGGAGTTACTACTCCATGGCATTGCAACATTGAGGCCCAACATTGAGGCATTATAGTCTCGATAATGAAATTTTGGTGTCTCATCCCATGGCATTAAGAAGTTAGATATTTGGTGTCAGAGTGCTAAGCTCTCGAAGTTTAAGTACAATTCTTGTAGCAATGCTAAGCTTTTGGGTCCATATCTTTAAAGCAGCACCAAAGTGCCATTTTTTAGTGTCTAAGTACTACATCTTCCATTGTCAAACTTGGCTCCTATGTGAAATGAAATCCTCCCTTCATTGATCTCAAATTCAGAACAAGGGAGAATGGTGATAATGCATTAAAAAATCATGAAATCTAACACTGCTAAGATGTTACACTACCGAAGTTTCAAATTTCTCAAAAACTGCTAAATTTTAGGCATTGGTGAAATAATGCCTAGGCACTGACCCCTCGAGTTTGTGAGAAAAGTCTCCTCATAGCACCGCAGTGCTGTCCCTTAAGTGCCACAATGCTATATTAATTCATGATTTTGAACACTTGGAATCCTGACATCGATAAAGTCTAAGTCTAAGCCTTATCTACCCAAAGACAACGCCAACTGGGTAAAATGACAAGAAATTTCTATCTTAAGAGCACGCATTGACCTCACTTTTAGAGTGATGATTAATCCTCCCCATCTTAGATCTAGTATCCTTCTAGATACTTAGATTTCTAAGTGCTACTTCTAGTGATTAGCACTAAAATTAAACTTAGAGACTTAGAAGTATAACCCTAAGAGTCCACCTTGGGACAAATAGGTTTCACCTATTCTATGGCCTAAACCAAGACTCATACCTATGCACTCATCCAAACTTAAACTCATGTGGATGGAGATAAACCAACCTCAAACTTATTCAATTAATCTTAATTATATTTTATTATCTAATCCATGCTCCAAGACAAAATAACTTGGACCTTAATCCAAGTTAACTCCACCACGATCCTATAACTCAATCCAAACCCATTCAAGCAAGCTAAATCCAATTTGATTTTCTCAATCACTCCAATTATTCATTAGATCATTTCAAGCCACTTCAATACTTGCAATCAAACCAATTGAACCAAAGGAAGGTGACCAACCCAAGTTAGCTCATTTGACCTAAAAGGTTCAAATGAGCCAAAACCTAATTAAGTCAAGTCAATCAAAGCCACCAATCAACTTCAAATTTACCATTCACACCCCAACCATCCATAATCCAATTGGTCCAAGAGCTTGATCAAGTCACTTGAGGTCAAGGTGACAAAAGAAGCAATTAAACCAAACTCTAATTAAACTCCCAATAGATTAAATCACCCAATCCCTTCATTGATGATTGTAAGTCATTATTGAACACTCAACTACAATCAATTGAACCTAATCAAGCCAATTTGTCCCTTTGACCTAATTTGGCCTAAAAGGTCAAATTGAACCAAATTAAATCCTAAACCAAATTGGTTGAAACTGATGCTTCCAACCAATCACTAATTCAATATCAAACATAATCCAACCTTCAATTGGATCCAACTTAGTCAACCTAACCCAATTAGCCCACTTAGCCCAATTTGACCTAAACGGTCAAATTGAACCAATTCATTCAACAATCCAAATTTATTCAAATAAACTACTCCACTAAATCACCAATGATCAATTAAACATAGACCTAACCCATGCTCAAGCCAATTTGGCCAATTTGGTCAAATTAGTCAACATAACCTATTTGACCTAAATTAAATCATATGAGCCAAATTCAAATCTAACCAAAATTGAATCAAACCAATTACACTCATTCACTCAAAATGACCAATTGAACTCACCCAAATCATCATTTTGACCCAATTTGGTCAAATTGGTAAACTTAGCCCAATAGAACCCATTTGACCCATATGAGTCAAAATGAGCCAAACCCAACTAAACTAAGCCCAACTCAACCAAACTTGGCATGACTCATCCTTGGATCACCATAGGCCTGCCCAAGTGGGTTCAACCTATGGTGAACCCGATTTAGGAGGAACCCATTGAACCAAGCCACCCAAATGGGACAAAATCTCCATTTGGAGAGGTTCTACACCCCTTTACCCCATGGTAGCCACTTTTGACTCTTTTAGGACAAGATGACCACTAACCCAACCTAACTTAATGTTGTTGACCTCAGCCTTTAGCCAAGAGAGGGTGAGTTCACCCATGGCAACCCATTGGTCCACCTAAGGGAGAGTGTACACCTCATGCCAACCCACTACACTCCATCAGCCTCTCACCCTCAACCACTTAGGTCCCATCTTGCCACACTACCTCAAATCGCCAAAGGATCAATCGACCATTAGTTGGGGAGGAGAGTATATTCCTCCCCATGGATTCAAATCAAGCATAGACCTTCCTTAGAGCATTCCGCACAGTCCCATACCATCTCCGAAGCTCCTTATGCATTCCACCGTCTGTGCGACCATCTCCCAATTGAACTCGAGAACTCTGTTCATCCAAGTTTTCTAAACCTCCACCAAACCTAAATTAACTCTTACCACACCTTCACCTATAAAGAACTAAATGAATCATTTTCAGCGAATAAAGAAGATGTCTTAAGACCAACTCTAATGAGCTTTATGGTGGTATTTGGTCCACAGAGTGATCGGTGGAGAAACAGCTCATGATCTTCACAATAGGACTTCATCTCTTCAAGACAAAGCTACCTCTATTAGTGGACTATCAGTCTATAGCTCTGGTGAGGTAAAAACTTGGCAATCAGGTGTTGGTCTTTTGAAGTGAGTTTTCATGTGATTTACACTAGGATCCCCTTAGATTCATTCCTCATCATCATGGAGTCAATTTTACCATCGAATGAGCTCCGGAGCATCAAAGCAAGCCGGTCAATTTGAGCTTGATGATGGGATCACCGGTCATTTGTTCCACATGATTAGAATGGACTCCCATGATTAATCATGTTAGAAATTTTGATTTAATCCCATTGAAATCATGAGATTAATCTCGAATATCCAATCTCGAATTAGATAGGTGAGACGAAACCACGTCCACCGTTGTTGAGGCACTTGCCGCATCGAACAAATTAAATAACTAATACCGCGATGCCATATGGAAAGCACTATCGCATCATGGTTTACGATACGCTGATGGTTTAAAAGGTTATTTAGGCTTTAAAAATATAATTAAATGGTCAGAACATCAAAAAAATTATAACTACTTATTGGAAAATCCACAAAAATGCAAATAAACTTATTTTGGAATGGTTAGATAGAGGAGAATTTAAGAAAAATAATCTAAAAATGAATTAATGGAAGCTTAGGTTAATTACTTTAATGGCAAAACTACTTGGCTAATTAATTTCAAATTTGGTGGGATGATTCCACAAGATGTCCTTTGCCTCCAATAATTTTCTTGGAATTATTTTCCATGTAATTTAAAGAATTTGGAATTTCAATCCTAATTACTCTCATTAATTAATTAAATAATTATTAAAATTGACAAACACTGAAAATTAAATAATTAATGATAATTAATCATTATGAACAGTGAGAATAGTGAGGAGAAGTAATTAGGACCTCTTTTCTAGTCATTTTTCCAAATGTATTTTCTTAAAAGGGTTAATTAACATGTGTAATAATTAAGGATCAATTAGGAAAATTAATGATAAAATAAAAACCAACCAAAATTAATAATTAGTTCTGATAATTCAAACATAATCCATTAATTTCTCTTTATGTGTTTAATTAGATAAAGTTATTAAATAAATTATGATTAACTCATTGGTATGGAGAATTCATAATAGTATTTAACTTAGATTCTTTCCTTTTTTTTTTAATTCAATTAACTCTTAAGAATGAGCCTAATTGCATTAGATTCTTTTAAGTGTATTGCAAATTTTACTTTCCTAAAAGCATATCATTGAAGGCTCATGATCAAGTAGTTAAATAAATTGAAGAAGTTTCGGGAAGGGTATTTAAGTTGATGTGCTTAATTACTTGAACCTAATCAATCCATAAAACCCATTTAATTATTTTCTTTAAATTTATAAAATCACTAACATTGGATGGGGAAATACTAAGTATAATCTCTCCTCTTCAAGTTTTAATAACTTAATTATCAAAATCAAACCTTATAAGAACTTTGCTTAGTCTTAAGGAATATTTATTTGGCTTGATTGTCCTTAGACTTAATGTAATTGAATATGTTATGTTGCAATATTTAATCACTTCATTTTAATCATTATAAATGTGCATGCCTTTTGTTCCATATGTTCATATTTTTTTTAAGAAAAGAGAATCACAAGAATATGGTTGCATTAAGTTGCATGTGTTGAATAAATATTATATGTTGTGGTTATTATAACTAATAAATCCTAAATTACTTTCAAAACTATAAGCTAATGATGTAAAATTTAAGTGAATGTTGACTATAAATGTTCAAAAAAAATTTACATTTAGTTATAATTTAAAGATGGTAAAGGATTATTTTATTTTCATAGTTCATGTGTATGTTTACATATGTAATTAATTTAGCAAGTATATAGTCGGACATCCCTGAATGAGACTTTAGTATGGAGGTCTTAGATAATCTTACTGGTTTAACTTCACATTAATTTCATTCATGTGTATGCATATGCTAGAATTTAGATAAAACTTTATTTTACATGAATAAAAGATTTACTACCCTTTGAAAGATTTTATTTCTATGCTTCTGTATATGTTTACATGTATTTAAGTTAGCAAGTAAATAGTCTAAACATCCTGGGAACATGATACATGAGGCTTTAAGTAACCCTAAGAAGGTCTTAGATAATCTCACTTGCTTAATTTAAGAATGACACGTACTTGCTTAAATCTCTAATACATGTTTGCATATGGTTAACTTTGAAATGGAATCTTTCTCTTTCTAATAAATTCATGCAATAATTATCTTCAAGTGTCCAAAATATAAAAAAATATATATATATATATATATATATATATATATATATATATATATATATATATATATATATATATATAATCAAATATCATGAATAATAAAATTGAAGAAGTGTGTATTTAATGGTGGAAGAAGTGGTGGAATGTTGTTCATGATTCAATTTTATTAATCCCAAGATGCTTTTTATGTTTGAATAAGACTTCTTAACCCAACTTAGGTTTAATAAAATGTTTATAAATGGTTCACTAAAGAAACCAAATTCTTAATAATATGCTTTTAGAAAACAACTTAGGGTAGGAATGAAGGGGGTCAAACCCCTTTCTCCTCTTCTTAATAATTAGATGTTGAGTAAACATTAAATGAAATAGGAAAAAGTAAATTAAAATTATTCAATTTATACCAAGATTTGAAGTAAAATCTCTCTTCATGTTTAACATAAACAATTCTAAAATTTAGATAATCACACTCTTAAAGCTTAGTCAAGATACTCCTCACTAAACGTTAGCACACATATTAGAATGTTAAGCCACCAATTATAGTTTTAAGTTAGGCCGGTGTATCTTATAGTGTTATGTTTTGTCTTATGATGTAATATTTTAGACTAGAAGTTAGGATTATTTGTGTGTAAACTGGATGTTATCATGTTTAATAGCTTAATGATATATTATGTAGAGGATTGTGCTAAAGGGACTACTATAATAATAAGTAAATATAAATGTTCTTTCTTGTAGGTCTATGCCCTAAGATAATCCAATTAGGATTGGTAGGCTTTACCAAAGTGTAGGGTGATAAGTCTAAATATGTGAAATATAATTGCTTAGCTTGTATGCTGATTTAGCTAACATGTATTTTATAGGTGTAGTCAAATTTCATTTTTTTATAAGCATATAATTTTTGTAATAGGATTAGGATTAGTGCTGTGGGGTTCAGGATGAGCAGTGGCTAGAAGGAATAAACTTAGGAGGCTCTGTGAAGCCTAGGGAAAATTAATCTAAAGGAAGAAAGAAGGACAAGAGATTGAAGACCCTCATAGCATTTATTTTTAATTATAATATTCAATTGTAATCTGGGTTGCATAAGGGTAGAGCTCGACTACCCAATTTATTTTCCTTTCTGGGGTGTATAGCTATACCCGGCTGCACCGAGCCTATTATTCTTTTACAAAATTTATTTGTTCGATTAGTATGTTTAGATTACACAATTATTTAGAAACCCCTTAGCTGCATATTGTATGTTATCATACAATGCATTTTATATTGTGTCACTCTTGAATAGGGAGGGTCTCCACTCTTGCACTATAGGGAATATACTTGACTTTTGAGGGCAATCTCTTATAGTGGAGAACACCTCCTCTAATTTATTTAGCCCATGACTTAGTTTCATCATGCATATAGGCATAATTGGCCCAAGTCTTGGTCTAAAATGAATGTGTCAAAATGATTTATAATATTGTAAATTTTGGCTTTAGTTTTAAGTCATATTTTCTTACGAATCATATGTTGGTCTCTTAGGAAGTGAGTTTAGGATTCTATCTCCCTTCTTAATTAAATGACAACCTAGCTACCTTGCATCTACATAAGACCGGCCTACATGATTTTAAAACATAGGAGGCATTTGTTGGAGTCCACTCCAGGCAGTTGTAAGTCCAAAAGAGTTGAGATATGTCTATTCTCTCTTGTGGAGGTAAACCATTATGCCTCATTTTCCCAATTAGACTTAGGTCATGCTAAGGCACTTTAGATTTAAGTTCTGAGGCTACTTATTTCCTTCGAGTTATGAGCATAAGTCCTCACCTCTTATGCATTTCTATAATCTTGTATTGTTGGATTATAAGTCCTAGCATTCTAATGAAATTTTAATTTAAACAGAAGTAAATTTTCTCTTTCAAAAATGTAAAGCCTCATTATAGGGTAGATTAAAGCACTTACTAGGCTTCTTAGTATCACAAGTGCTCATTCTTCTTTGGAATCAAGAAATAATTCTTCCTATTTGAACCTTCCAACTTAATTTCCAAAAGTATCCACTCCTTTGATAGTCTATCTTTGAAATCTTTGGAGATACTTATTGGTTACTTTAATCGAGAGTATTCTTAAAAATTCTCATTTCTTGAGATATAATTAACTATGGAAGCTTGTTTCATAGAGAACTAAAGAACCCGCATAAAATAAACTCTGATTTACTTCCATGTAAATGAGGGAGTCCATATGTAGATCTAGGTCCATTTATGGGGTGATATTTTAATCTTCTGAGATAGTACATCATTACTTAATATCACAACTGATTATTTCAATTAGTACCCTGAGATTTGCATGGTGTCCTTACGGCTCTAAATTAAAATAGCACAATAGCACTGACCCCTCGGGTTGTATGATAAGAAATTTCTATCTTAAGAGCATCGTAATGCCACATATAGAGTGTCGCAGACTACACTTTCAGGTTTTAAGCTTATGTCCTACAGGCTAGTGGTGCCTATGTCTTGTATTCTCAACGTTGAGGCACCACTACTATCATATCATTTTAAGTTAGAAAATTTTCATTATTTTAAACCTTGAAGCTTTCAAATCACAAATGTATGATATATATACATAAATACACAAAATGTAAAATAAAAAATATATTTGTTGAAAATAAAAATGATTACATAAGTTGTACAAAAAATATAAAAATAAAATAAAAAAGGGGGAAACTAGTAATCATATTCATCACCCTCCTCCTCTTCTTTTCTTCATCTAATACCAACGGGGTGCTCATGTAAGGTGGATATTGAGCTGACGTAGGAAAGAGGCCTGACCCGGACACACAAAGCTATAATTTGCAAACATATAAACTAATTATGAGTTAGACTAAGCCATGTAAAAGAACTATTTTTTGTTGTTGATCCATATGATAATGAAATTTAGTTTCTAAGGCTTCTTACCTACGGTTACTCTCACCAACTTATTTCTTTAAGTTTAATACTTCTCCTCCAATTTCTTAGAGTTACTCATTTAATATTTTGGAAGATTGGGATCAAGGTTGTGGGGAACATAGAGCACATGAACTTTCCCCCACCATAAACCATATCATCATCTCGCTCGAAATAAGGTTGAAATATATCTTCTCTTTAATATATGCTCTCATTACACAAAAAAATATTAAGTAATTAGTTAACTTTAAAAATGTAAGGTATACTTATAGATATATGTGAGCTTACAATTAATCATTATCCAGTGATCTAATGTAATAAGTGTTTAGAAGAATTATAAGAGCCTTTAACATATATAGTGAAGCCCATGATTAATACTATCGCATGTATTGATTAATGTCATGGTCACTATCCTATAAAGCAACATCCAATCTGACAAGGAAGTCACATCTGCTCTCCAACTATGTATTATAGTGATACTTTATCAAATCAACATCTGAATTCATTTGACCATCTACTTGTTGAAAGGAAAATTTTAATGGTGTTGTATCAAACTCTAAGTGGTCAGCCAAACTGTCTTAATACTTGATCAGGCAGGTCACTCAACTCCTTTTTGGTTGATAAGTGGTGCCCAAATGAGCCATATATCCTCCCGAGCTAAGCATATATTAGTGACTCGTAAGTGTATCTAATATCCATAAGACTTCCAAATGACTTGAGCATGTGAAATAAATATTAGGAAAAAATCATGTTATGCAACCATTACTACTCAACTTAGTACTACATATGAGGATATATTTCAACCTTATTTTCCCAATTATCCTATTCATTAGAGAAGCCTTTTGAATAAGAATTTCTTCATTAGTCTCCCCTAATGCACCTGCAATAGTATGCAAACCATAAATAAGAGAAGGATGATTGTATCCTATAATAGTACTACCCCTAAGTATATTACAAATAGAATTATAAGTATTCTTCCTTATATTAATTGTAAAACCCTTTGGAATAGCAAAATTCAAAATGATTTTGTCCTTAGTCACCTCACTGATATTATTAGTGGGCATTAGCTTGGTAGAAATTAAATAATACAAAGCCTTAGACTCTACCTTTAGGCCAGTGATTGGAAAGTTAATGCTCATTTTCACCTGTTGTTTCTACTGAATAATGGTATTTTTGCTAGTGAGAAAACCAAAGACTTCATTAAAATCAGCATGATTATTATAATAAGAAAGATATTGATCGTACACTTCATTTTACAAACTATAATATGCAATAATGGTGGTACTATCAAAACTTACCAACTTTTCCCACATAAGAACTATATTGTCTTAGTGCTCCGTCGCATTTGCGAAGAACTCCCACACTACAAGAAGGCCAAAGGAGATCTATTTGCAAGCTAAATTCTCCCAGCCTCGTTCAATGATGATCCTCTCTACTCTCCCATCCGGATTGTGGAAACTCCTCTCCAGAATGAGGTGCATGTGGATGAGAGCATATTGATACCTCTCCTCTTCTTCCATGCTAACAAACCTATTAGCACTTAAAGTCTCCCTCCTCTTAGTTGTAATCATTTTGAGCAGTATGATTGTTTTCTTAGTGTGAGAAAAATCTGAGGGATAGAAAACTCTAAGAATTTCTATAGCAAGGAGACAACGGAATGAAAAATATGCCCATTGGGTCTATTTATAAACTAGACCTAACACCACGGTGCTGTGGAAGCAGTGCTGAGCCACTAACCTTTTGAGTTCTGGAATAAATAATCCATGTCACGGTGTTATGTTAGCAACACTGAGGTGCTAACCTCACATATTTTGAAACAAGGAATCAACGCCACAGTGCTCACACAGTGCTCAGCCACTGGCAAGCTGATCAAAATGGTTACTGTGCTAATCAAAAAGAGCACTTATTATCATTTATTATCATTAATTATGTAACCAATCAAAACTGAAAAGTGCAAAAAATGTTAATGTGGTACCATAACGCTTTGACACAACACTACAGTGCTGGTCAAAAAGTTTGTCCTATTAAATGTGTCTGCCAACCTATCAACCCATTTGAATGGTCTTTTGTCTGCACCAAGGAGCTACATAGATAGTGCAGAGGCACTGGTCAATCTCCTAGCCTACTTTTAAATGTCATTTATAGCACATATAGCACCATGGTGCTGATTTCCCAGTGCTAAGGTGCCATCCTAATAATTCTCATGTGCCAGAATCTATAGTGCCAAGACACGCCTTCATAGCCTACCATACTTCCACCGAGGCCATCCCCAAAAGCAATCTATTTATGTTCATCATGCAAGAAACTTATAAATTATTAAATTATGTGAACACTTATATAAATCTAACATTCTAAATGGATGTAAGTCCAATCCATCCATTTGCAATACAAAGCACCTTATCTTATAATTTTGGCATTCAAAAGGAATGTAAGCTCAGTCTTCTATATGTTCACAATGCGAACATACTACAATTTGTTCATCATTGAACACTCTTATAATTTTGGCATTTCAAAGGGATGTAATCCCAATCTTTACATTCGCCACTCTAACATTACTAGCATTCCAAAGGGATATAAGCCCAGTCTTCTATCCGCTATTATGCAAACAATGATTCATTCACCAAGTGAAAACCTATATAAAATGGCATTCTAAAGGGATGTAAGTCCAATCTAATGGTTTTTTAATAAATATAAGTCTGATTTATTTGCTCATCATGCAAACACCTTAACTGACATTCTAATGGATGTAAGTCTAACACCTACGTTAATCATGCAAACACCCATACACTAAATCTCTAGTCTACCAGGATATCTGAGATGAGACAACTCATGGATACTAATCAGACTCCCTGGATATTATGAATAGCTCTATGATATTGGTAGACTCGAATAATAGAGCCTCGAGATGAGAGAACCATGGGATCTTGATCGAGATTATTCTTCTACTTCTCTTAGAATCGCTCATGCCACCAATACCACCACTAGACATCGATTCACTTTCAAAAAAATATGTTTATTTTCAACCTTAATTAAGAGCACTCTATCGCAATAAGAGGGGTAATTAACTATGAAGGCTTACATTCATGAGTAGAACCCAGATCTAACATAATATTAGGGGAAATCTGGTTGAATATATACTAGTTTGCCTCATGAGAAAATATACTTTTACCCATCTCAATAAAGATGGCGTAAAAGCATCATTAATGGTGTTTTTTTGATCGATTTTTATGACTCTGAGGATTACTTCTCTATCTTTAGTTGAAAAAATTAAAATATATGGTGTTGTTGTAAACTTAAATATTAAGTTATAATCTTTAAAATTTTAAAATCTACTGTGTTTGAAACCTCTAATGGAAAATATTACAAACAAGATAACTGTCAAATCTGGAGAGGGGTCCATTGTTAAATTCTCTGAGGCTGTAATCCATGATTATTCCACTAGAGCTACTCTCCACTTCAAAATAATTTTTGAGGTTGTCTAGTTCCTACTTGTTGGACCTATAACTAAGCCTCTCATTGAGGGCATTGGAATGTGAAAGGCATTCAATAAGGGAAGGAGGTTGAATGTGATCATTCCCAATGAGCCCAAGCTTAAAGCCCTAACCTTTAAAAGAGGTTCTATCTTTCATAGGCTATCAAAGGCAATGCCAACTACCCCTACTAAGGTGGTTTTTAAGCCCAAATTGAAGTCCATCATCGTTAATCCACTTAGTAGTGCATTAGGGGAGCATACTATCCCACAAGATGCCACTTGTACTCCAAGCAATAAAGACCATGAAGCATCTTCCTAGAGCACTAAAATGTCCATGAGAGCCTAAAAAAATATAATACTGGTCGTGGAGATACAAGATTGCTTGTTAATTCTAAATAGTAATATGATGCACTGGTGGAAGCAAACATACCCACTAATAACAACTTTGATCTGCTCTAATGGGTCAAAAGGAATAACTCTGGAGGAGCTATAAGGAAGTTATTTTAAGATAAACATACACATCCGCCTACGTAATCAACCACAAAAGGAAGAGACTGCCTCCAAAATCTATAAAGTTGGTTTAAAAGCAGAAACCTTCAAAGAAAAATAAAGAAATTGGTGACCCAAATCACCAACTTGACAAATTCTTACTCTAAGAGGGGTGGGAATATTGAAAAATATCCTACATTCCTAGAGCAAGACTCAAGGTCTACAAGCATTACATTCAGTGAACACTGACAACGAGCCATTAAATATAAAGATACTAAGTGGCCAGTTATTGCAAGGTCCTGGCAACCACCATAGAAAAAGTAATATAATCCATCCAATAAACACCAGGGTGTAAATTTAGCATACATTCCTAGAGATCCATCTCTAGAAGGTCCCGATCGATTGAGGTACCTAAAGAATCCTAAGTCATCAATGATGAGATAACTTAATATGAGCCAGCCCAACCAAATGATAATGGAACTGAATCTCCTATCATTAATTAGAAACACTAGTCTAAAAAAATTTAGCTGATAGATGATGAGGAAGATAATTGATCCTTCTAGGAAGATGATGATTTCTCAATCAATGAAGAGCAACTAATTATAGACTTCAAAAATGATGAAGATATAGATGATATGGAAGTCAAAGTTGTTCGCATGGTCGATACACATTTATAAAATAGAAATGTGGCATTCAAATAATAAAATGAAGAAGAACATCAAGAGAATCCAAGCCATCAACAACTTGAGGTAAAGATTAAGTAGAAGTTGAGGTAATTGAAGAGCTAAAAGATGTTGTAACAAGGTTACAATGACAAATGGGTTCTTAGTTCCAAAGAAGAGACCAAAAAATTAGCCAGCTCGACAACTGCCTTAATGAAATGAGTGCACTAATGAAAGATCTATTTGTCCAACTTAACCTCGTAGCAATTGCAACATAGCAAGCGCCTTCAAAAAATCCTCTGGAGATAAGCAACCCAATAGCTGAAATTAGGGGCATGCAAAATGCTACGCCCAACTTTCCAACAACTTCAATGCAAAAGTAAGAAGCTCCAAAAGATCCTACACTAAATGCCCATCAAAAGGCTAATGTTATCACCAAGTCTCAAGTAGAAGATCTCAATAGTAAGAAACTCAAAGTAGTCATCACAAGAAGCAACAAATTAGCGAAAAAGGTCTACCATACTGTCTAAGTACAAAGAAGGGTATGTGCCAAAATTCAACTCATTTTCAGGCACAAAAAATTCACAGCAGCATCTAGCTCAGTTTAAAGCTACATGTAAAAATACCAGAGGGAATGATGATGTACTGCTATGATAATTCATTAGCAGACTTACCAATACAACCTTTGAATGGTATGTTGAGTTATCCAACGACTTAGTAAAAATTTTCGCTAAGCTGAAAACATTCCTCATCAAGAGATTTATAGGCATAACAAAAAAAGTAATAATAGAAGATTCACCTTTGAAATGAGAAGGAAAGATGAGAGTGTTAAAAAAATAAATTACAAGATGGAGAAATCTAAGATGGAAATGTGATCAATAGCTTACAAAAAAGTATATAGTATAACTCCTTATGGGGAATATCGATGATTAGATGGCTCAATATCTAGCCATGGTTATGATTAACATGTTCTAAGAATTATTAGATCATGTAGACAACTTTGAAAGGCTCCCAAGCAAAAGGCCTTAGTGCTTATTATAATAATAATCTCTTTGGAAAAGGAAAACAACCAAAATCCCATGAAGCAAAGAGAATAATGTGAATATAACATTCACATTCACGATTGACAAAAAGAAAAATGGAGGAGAGACAACCTTGCTAGCAAAGCCAATAGAAGATATGTTGAACCCTCAAAGAGAGGATGTTTAAGCAGTTGTGGTGTTTATTTATGGATGTGGGTGGACCCCACGTAGAGCATAGGGGTTACTTATTGAAGTGATCGAGTATGACATTAAGGTATGATATACTATCTCAAAAGATGAAAACATCATCCCACAATGCACCTAATAAAGACTCAAGGCATGATGGATCTTTGTTTATACCGAGATTCTTCCTACTTTACATGAAAAGTAAAGTAAGATTTATTTTATGTTGGGTTCTCCATAGTAATTACATCCTAGGAAATGAGATTTCTAGGAATACTCGATTAAAGTTATCAATTATTATCTCAAAAGATTTCAAGAATAAGGCTATCAATAAATTGGATATTTTAGAAAATTAAATGAGATTATTCAATTAGAAGACTTATTTTGGAAGCAAAAGAAAAAAAAAGGAAATGCTCATGATACTAGTAAGCTTAGTGAGTATTCCAACCTATCCTATGGTGAGGCTTTATATGTTTGAAAGTGAGATAATTTATTTGTTTGAATTAAAATTTTATTAGATTTCAGGGCTTATAATCCACCAACACAAGATTGTGAAGTGCTTAAGAGGTGATGATTTATACTCGTAACCTGAAGAAAACTAGCAACCTTGGATCCTAAATCTAGGGATCTTTAGCACAAGCTAAAGCACAACCTAAATCTAAGCGAAGGGTGGACATAAGGGTTCATCTCCATAAGAGAGGATAAACCCGTCTGACTCTTCTGGACATACACCTTCCTGGAGTGGCTGCCAGGTAACACCTCCTACAATTCAAAATCATATAGCCTGATCTTATGAAATTGTAATATAGCTAGGCTTGTTATCTAATTAGAAAGAGATTAAAGTCCTAAACTCACTCCCTGAGAGACTAAAGTATGAGTGGTATGAGCACATGACTTAGTCTAAAAATGCAACATCTTTTCAAATTTTATATTATTTTGACACATTCATTTTAGACAAAGACTTTAGGATTTCTTATGCCTAAATACATGATGAAATGGGGTTGTTATCTAAATCAGAGAGAAGATGGTGCTCTCCACCACAAGAGATGCCCTCACAGGTCAAGCATTCCCTTATCGAGGAAGGATGGAGATCCCCATGTTCAAAAAAGAAAGAATATGACATGCATGATGTGAGACATACAACCATACACCTATGGGGTTACTAAATATTTTAATTATCATTATTTATAACTTAAGATTTATAGTGAGGTTATGAGTTATTTTAAATTTTAGTTATGAGTTATTAATTGGGTAGAAAAATTAATTTTGTCCTAAGAGCCTATCGCATTCAGGCCACACATTAAAACATCAAACATAATGAAACTATGAAAAGGATGCAATCCTATTGCAAAATCTAAACATAAGATCAATCGATTCTATATACTACCACAAAAGAGTAAAAGATTGGTGTGGCCTGGTACCACCATATAACCCAAAAAGGAGAAAAGATGGGTAGCCAAGCTCTACCCTTATACGATCTAGAGTTACAAAATAATATTACAATTATAATTTGAATACATATTATGGGGGTCTTCTTTTCTTCTTTTAATTTGATTTGTTCCAAGGCATCACGGGGCACCCTAGGACTAAGCCCTCCAGCCATTGCTCATCCTAATCCCCCATAACACTAATCTTAATTCCTATTGAAAATTTATATTTTTATAGGAAAAGTAAATCTAATTACACCTGCAAAATGGAGGTTAGCTAAACATACATATAAAAATAAGCAGTTATATTCATGATTTGGATTTAGCACCTTACACATGGGAAACCAAGCTCACCTTCCCTAACTTGGATTATGCTTAAGGGCTTAAGCAACCTTGAAGAAAAATATTTATATCTATTTTGAGCAACCCTTTAAGCACAATTCCTTGTAGAAAATAACATTAGGCTTAGAGTGGACTAACATTCAGTTTATAAAACATACATCCTAACTTCTAGTTTAAAATATTACATCACACATACACCGTCCTAACTTAGGACTAGAAGTGGTGGCTTAATTCTAATGTGTGTGGTAAGGCCTTTCGTGGTATGTCTTACTAAGCATTAGAGTTATGATTTTCTAGATTTGAAAAAGTTTAATTTAATTATGATGGTTGGTTCATTTCAAATGGTTTAGTTGATTTGTGTTTTGACCTTGTTTCATATGATTTACCCTTAGCACCTAAGTGTTATGAAGAGAAGAAAGAGGGTTTCCCTCTTTCATCCCTACCTTAAGCCACTTTCTAAGCACATTAATTTGATTTAGTTCTCTTTTAGTGAATGACTTATTAAATATTTTTTATTAATTCTAAGTTTAGGTTAACTCTAAATAATACTATCCAATATGAAAGGCATCTTAAGATTAATATAGTTGGATTACTAACACGTAGCACATGTTAAACAATTCCTTCCCATCACTTATTAACATGCACGTGATTTAATCCTTAACATACCCATACATGCGACATATGTTTTGGCACACTTAAATGATGGATGGATGAATACATTTGAAACTTATATTTTTTTGATCGAATTATTTGTACATATAAATTAAAGCTCTATCCAAATTCTAATACAAATATACATAGGAATGAAATTAAATAAGTATGTTTCTTTGTTAATCATGGAAGTGAGATAATCAAATGACCACTTTTAAATTTTACGATTCAAAATATTTTTACTATAGATGTAGAAAAGATTATTTACAATTCAATTTGTAATATGCTTAAGGGTAGTACTACTGTAAAATTTAGTCATCTTTCTCTTATTTATGCTTTATGTGTTGCGGTGAGTGCATTAGGGGAGCCTGATGAAGAGTCCTTATACAAACTACTCCTCTTACTAAAAGAATGATTGAAAGATTTGGATCGAAAATGAAAGTAGGAAAAAGCTCGCGCGCTCCTCAGCCCAGATCCAAATCCTCCAAGACATTAACTATGCAACTTCAAGATTTTGGAGGAGAAGTTTCATAATTAAGAAAAAGGGTTTGCGAAAGTAACCGACAACAGTAAAAATTGGAGAAAAAAATTGATTATCACATAGGCCAACAACAGCAGCAATTTTCTTACATGAATGAGTTCAACTTAGCACTAATGTAAATGTTCAAAAATTACAACTTTAATGCTAGCCCCAATAGAGTTCCCTTTCCTGCAGCACCTCACTATCACCCCTATGTTAACACATCGCTAGAGCTAGAAGAAGAAGAGGAGGAGGAGGAGGAGGATAAATATGATTTTTAGACTAATTTCCCCCTTTTTTTATTTATGTTTTCTTTTTTCTTGTTTAATTACTTTTATTTATAGAATTTTGTAATAAATTTTATTTTATAATAAATATTTTTATTTCATATTTTTGTTTTTTTTTTCATTGTAATTATTATTTGGTTGTTGCAAGATTTAAAACTAAAATTTAATTGAATAAGAAATTTTAACCTAAGATTGACAACTTTGAGAGATCAGCATCGAGGTGTTTTTGGAAGACGATTAATCGTAAATAAAACTGCATTAAAATTAGAGATCGCCACCTCGGCACTACATGAATAGCATTGTGATGTTGTGGGTAGACATTCTTTATTCTTACAACCCGAGAAGGCAACGCTGTAGCGCCACAGTACTACATGATCAATGCCTTGGCTTTACGTGGTAGGGCTTAGGCTTAAAAATTTATGTGAGGCAATGCTTAAATGATACTAATTTTATATAGAACCTTGGAACTTTAAGGACAGTGCCATAGCACTATAGGTAGATATTTTGATTCTACAACCCAAGAAGGCGGCACTGCTGCGGCAAGATTTAGCGCTGAGGAACCGTATATTGAAGATTTTTACTCTACAACCTTAGAAGACAACTTTGATCACAGTGGCCTCGATGCCATACAATAGTGTTGCGGTGCCGAAAAATGAAGCGTCAAGGTTTAAAATCCAGTGAGCTCAGCATCACGATGTTGGGTATCAGTGTTGTGGCGCTACGAGTCGGAAGACTCTATTATAAGGCCATTTTTATGTGATTTTATGATTTTTAAAATTTTTGGAAACTTAACAACTTAGCAATACTAATTTTTGAAATATTTTAGTGCAAAATGCACTCTTATCCCTTGTTCTAGATCCAAGATCGGAGGAGAATTTTTCATCGCATGTCAAAACCAAGTTCAACCAGAGATTTTGGACTTTTAAATTTGTATTTTAATGAGTTAACATCTGATTTAATCTTGATTTCAACAACATTTCATCTTGGCAATGTCTAAAATATCTTACTTAATGCGATTGTGTTCTTCTCTCTTGCTCCAGATCTAAGATTGATGGAGGGAGGATCGTTATTTCATACTGGATCCAAGATCAATTGTGGAATTATTCAAGATTTTTCTATAGAGTGAGGAATCATATAAAAGAGATTTTTCATTCAGAGTTTTAGCTAGATTCTTGCCTTACCCAAAGAGAAAATTGTGCAACAGAGAGGAACTTGCAACAGAATCCATAGTAAAGAGAGAGAAGAGAGTGTGTGCAGAAAATGGAAGAAGAAGCAAAAGAAGAGAAGAAGGGTTAGACATTCCCTTCTTATAGGATTTGATGTTCAACCACTTCCACTCTCCTATAAACCTCTCCTGCTCTCCAAACCGCTCCCACTCTCCCCTCGAGCGGCTATCGTTGAGAGGGATGGCTGTTAGTGAGAGTAGTTGGTGTTTTCTATGCTCTTTAAACTTAGGAGCAAAGGATGATGTTTTCATATTTTTTTATTATTATTATTATTATTATTATTATTATTATTATTATTATTATTATTATTATTATTATTCTATTGCATATAGTCATCCAGGTCTAACAATAAGGTGGTAGATTCAAAATATGCCACGTGATCAATGGGGTCAAAGCGATCTTTATATGATTCTAGATATGAAATTTTAAAAAAAAAAATTTTCGTGGGGGAGGGGTTGGTTAGGGCGACATTCATACATTACCTCTTGACTCCTTCCTCACTCACCTAATGACTTGTCATCGAGACTCAAGCTTCTTGATAACTCTCTCCCATAATGGCGAGCCCGATGAGTAACTTATGAGGAGGAACCTTCATTTTCCAGTTCTTAGAGACTCCCATACTTTCTCGATTGCCATCTGCATTAGGCTTTCAATTTGATCCTCCATGTTCCTTAGATCCTATTGAGTTGTAACTACTATGTATCTAACTCCATGTTTGTTGAGTGATTCCATGCAAACTGACTTGCTTTATTGAGTGCTTGACTTGAAGTTCTTGATTTCTTCCATGCTCACTGCATCTAAAAGGATGTTGAATTTTGACTTATCTATAGAAAAGTACAACCTTTTTTATGCACCTATGAAGTTAAGCTAAGATCTGGCAGGATGTAACATTGGAGAGTAATAAGAAAAATATTAGAATACGAGAAAGTTTTGTCTTTGAGAATTGAAATACAAAAATTTATCTCCCAAAGGGTTAAAAATAAAACAAGCATAAGAAGATCTTTTGAGGCTCTCCTAAAAACCAAAAAAAAGTTCCTCCTCCTCATAGTTCCCGCCTTCTGTATAGTTAGGCAGACTATATAAGAACAGTACAAGTAAGTTGGTTACGATAAACAAATAGTCATCCCTAGAGGCAAGTGTTTTATTGTGAGATGGCAAGCCCTGGCCTGGCTCCAAATTCTGATTCTTTAGCTTTGAGCTTCTTCATAGTTACTTCCACCTATTGTGAGTCCTCATGGTCAAATGGTCATCCCGTGTAGTCCCCATCATTCATGAGGGTCTCTCTTGAAATGTTCCCACTAATCTATATATATATTAGGAGTTCATTTATTAACTTCTTTTCTAAAATGAGCTAAATTTGAACCACTTAAGTCAAAATTTTATTAGATCCACCACTAAACTTAGGGAGATCATCCTAATCGAATGGAACACAAGATGTAAATTATCCATGCATGCAAGGTGATGGCACAAAGTTTGTGACAAGTGAAGCATGATGAAATTTGCAAAAGAACATATAATTTCAATGAAATGATGATAACAATAATTAATTAATTCATTAACTTATTAAATATAATTAAAATTAAGTTACACTAAAATGAATATTTGTTAAATATAATTGATTACATATAATTAATCCATATACTGAAGAGTTTATATGTAAATCAAAGTTAATTATGAAGATTTGAGTTATCATTATAATTATCATATAATCAAATCAAATATGATTAAAAGATCGATTACGATTAGTATAAGAAAAGAAAAGAAAGTTGAAATTTATATAGCTTCATGATAAAATTTACTATAACTATTAATTAAATCAAATTCTTTAAAATCTAATTAAGACTAATCAGAGTTAATGTTTTCTAAGTTGAAATTCATAACAATATTAAACCAAAATAATAATAATAATTAGACTTTTCAAATCCTCGTATAAAAAAATAATCTCCGGAAACGCCGTCGTCTATAGTGCATTATTGCCACTCATTCCATTCCATTTTTTATTTCAAAAGCAAAAAAAAAAAAAAAAACAAGAATGAATGTGACACCAAAATGAATTCTGTGGACATTCCCACCTAAAGCACTGCTTGCTCTCCAGATTTCCTCCTATTCATGGGAACTACCACGTGAAACAGGCTCCTCATTTTTGGCTTTCTGCTGTTCGCACGCAGAAGGCGGAGATGAATCCCTCTTTTTCTGTATCTTTAGCGCAATAAAGCTCCCACTTTTCGTCGTCTTCAGCTTGCGCCAGCGATGGAATTTTTAAAATCTACATGATTAAAATCCAAATTAGCAGAATAATATGCTTTTAAAAAAAATTAAGAATCAACATTATTGACCGTTGAGCTTTTCCCATCTATTAAGCATTTCTATAGTCTTGTATTATCCGAATTAAATTCTTAGCATTTTAATAAAATGTCAACTTAAAATAAAATATAAATCTCAATTTCAAAGATATAAAGCCTAATCACAGAATAAGTTGAAGTATTTACTAAGCTTCGTAGTTTCAGGGCACTTCTTACTTCTAATTTATAATCCAAAAAGAATTGTACTACTTGATTTATGTCATTTGACCTTCATATTTAGTAATTTTAATACAAACCTTAAAGTCTATAGATATAATACCTAGCTGTTTTAATTGAGAGTATTCATAATAGATCATATATTCTAAAATATAATTAACTACGACAGCTTGCCCTTGTAAGGAGCTTGCAACCTAGATTGAAATAAGCTATGCCTTACTTCAATTATGTAATATAAGAAAAATATTTCTTGTGCATGTAGATTCATTAGCCTTAAAAGTTCTTATTAAGTGATTAAATCTATCGCAGTGTAATATTTCTATCTTTTATAGTAATAGGTTTGATACACGAAAATTCCAGAAGCACAAATCTTACATCGAAAGCAACCGATCCGAATCAATTAATCAGATCAAGACTTAAAATATCATTGGAAACTTTTGGATATCAGTTAAATCCCTAAATAGCTCTCAAACATGGAGTGTTTATAGTCAAATTGCGCCTCGATGCCGGATCTAACAAGCCTAGGATCTTACAATTCTGACTTCATTTGAGTATTCAAATATTTAAAATACATCAAATGATCAAATAGATTATTTTGAGCCATCCGATGAAGTGGAGTGGTACGAGTTTTGCATGTATTTACAGAGACGCCACTCCTCCAATCTATAAATAGGTCCTCATTCCTCATATGAGGAGGCCAAGCAAGAGGAGAGAGCTCTAAAGCTTGAAAATCCTCAAGCATAATCGTACCACTGACGGTTTGTCCATGCCGCCGTGATCCCGCGCCGTCGTCAATCTCGGCCGGTCTCCATGACGAGTCGGCGGTTGTTCCACTGGCGTTCATCATCGTCTGCCTGCCTAGCAACCCCATTACAACGAGTGATTATGGTTTGTTGTTGTATGATTTTGGGATTCCTATTGTCAGCCCTTCCCATATACAATTTTGTAATCCCATATCGAGAAAACTTGTACTCCAAAACAAATATATAGTGAAAGCTTTTTTTTTTGCAGGCCAGTGATTTTTTCCCTCTTTTGAGGTTTTCCGTTAAAATTTTTTGGAGTTATCTTGTTCACTCATTAAATATCTATGTGTGTGCTGGATTTCACAACAAGGCTAAAGCGTAAACTTTTATTCTATCGCAATTGGTTTTCTAACACGCAGCAAGGTTAATCCTTGATGTCATATTTGACCATTTAAATAAGAACCCCCAATATGAAGGTACCAATTATAACCTGAGTTAATTCTATTTCTTCATTTTTAGACTTAGAACTAGTGTAAAAATTATAACCATTCACATTAAAAATTGGCTACATATTCACATATCGCATAAGTCCTTAAATAAGATCATGTAGGTACTGACTCTTCACTCAGTTATTTTGTTCATGAACAAATTAAGTAGAACCATAACAAAAATGTAACTAGTGAATTCAGAGGAAAAATAGATGCAAAATTAGGATAGATTACATATAATATAATCTATGTTGAGAATTTATCTTCAATCTTCTTATTAGTACTAGTAGCATCATCCAAGTCCAAAGAAATCATGAATAAATTAAACTCAAATATTTAAAATTTTAAAATCAAATAAACATAATATAGGACTACAATAAATCTTCAAATATTAGATGAATGTTCTAAATCAAGAAATAGATGAATTTCATCATAGTTGAGAAGAACATAAGATTGTCATTGCCTTAAGCTCTTCATCATTCAGGAATCTTGAAGTGCTTCCACGTAATACTTTTCTTGACTGTCCAAAAATAGAAAGTACATTTTATGAAGCTTCTAAACCTTTGACATCATTCTTGTGAGCATGTAGCTTAAAGTAATAAAAGCAATAATCAATAGTCTCTTGAAATAAATATGCTTCACATATTGAGCCTTCAGGGTGTGCTTTATTCTTTTTAATTCTTTTGAGTTTATTCAAAAATCTATAATAGCTTTATAAATTAGGTGTGACTAAAATTAGCAATGTATTCAAATTAGTAAGCATTTTGTATCATTACTTCTCAAATGGATATATCCATCGATATTGTATTTAACATTTAGCCCAAGCCTTATATGGTATATATATTTGTAGGTGCTCCATTGAGTAAAACAAAGCAAGGAAATGTGATGTAGCACATCCAAGGAAGAAAGGACTATCACAAGGTCCCAAACCAAAGCATAAACTTATGAGGACTTTTATTAGCCTTTATCTATTATGGTATTTAATATTGATGTTCCATGTGTTGTTTATGCAGTAATAATGTGGTTGATCATCCTTTAAGTGTTATTTAGGAGTTTTGGTTAAAATCATATAAGTTCATGTGTTAAATTATAATGGTGTCAGTATACACTATGGTATTTAGTATTTTAGGATAGATAAACTAGCGCCTTGGCAATGAATTATGGTGCCTTGGTACTAATTTATTGCACCTCGGTGCTATAAAATGATAATTTTTTTACTTTTTAAAATTTCTTAATAGTTTTTCTCCAAGGGACACATTCCTTGGAGTATTGTACGTATATAAACACTTATTCTAACTTAATAGGGACTTAGACTTATTTTTGTGTGAAAACTTTAGTGAAAACCTCTTTGGTTGGAACTTGGTGGCTGACCATTTTGAAGATTTAGTGATCCTTCATTGTACTTCTACTTGGGTGAGTAGGACTTCCACACATCTCTTCCACTTTGGTGAGTGGAAGGTCATTCGCATCAGTTCCACTTGGGTGAGTGGAAGGCTGTGAAATACTTTTCTTTCTCTTTCTCCATCTGCTGTGGTGATCGCTCCATCAATTTTGGTATCAGAGCCTAGGTTGGGAAGCATGAAGAAAGTGCTCATGAATAAGCCTTATTAAATCCAAACAAAAGGTTTTGTTTTGTATTTTTTTTTTGAATTTTATGTAATTTCCTTTACTAATTTAGTGATTTTTATTGAAAACTCATGTTAAATTAATGTGGTAAGCAATTTAATAAACATTTATTTTACTACCAACTAGTTATCTCCACTCATAAAGACTAACCTTTCCCTACTTAACTTAACTTCAAACCATACTACTTGAGTAACAACTTAAGTAAGGGAGAGCTCACAAAAAAAAAGTCAAACCTACTATACAAACCTTGTAAAATAATTAAAATTATATCCTTATAGAACTAATGTTTATTTTTTGTGAGTTTACTTAATTTTTTTGTAGTATCCACTTACTACTTTCTATTTACTAAAGCCTAGTCATTTTCAAAATTTGTACATCTCATCATATTAAATCTAGTTCACTTAATGCATACTTACAATTTTCATTTGGAGTTACATATTTGCATTTTTTGTTTACATCATGCTACCCAAATCCATTAGTTTGGACTAACTAGAAGACTTAATATGGAGGGACAAGATCACTATGCAAAATGAAGAGAAATTTACCAAGGTAGAAGACCTTCTCAAGAACCTCACCGCACAAGTTCAAACCTTGAGTACTAGGTTTCAAACTCCACTGACAATTCCATGTTCGGATGACTTAGAACCCGTTAGAGAGAAAAATATTGAACTTTTTAGAGATGAATATCCTACGCGAAGGCCAAACCTGAGGAACATCTTTAGGCAAGACCATCTTAGGGTCCCTAAAATCTTACATGAACCTATAAAATAAGTTCAGATAAAAACCCGATCGTATGACAGTGTTCATGACCTTAATAAATTTTTAGATAGGTTAACCAAAATGGATGATTTCTTTGATTTGTATCATATGGATGATTATCAACTGGCAATATTCACTAAAATAAAATTAGTAGGTCATGCAAAAATCTATTAGAATAATATTTTAGCTAAATAAGAGAGATATGATAGAAATTTCATGACATGGGTAGAAATGAAAGAAATTCTAAGGGCTAAATATTATCTTAAAAATCATGATAGAAGACTCCATGAACAATTAACTACTTAAATAATAAAAATATGTCAGTAGTAGAATATATGAATATATTTGAAAACTTAATTCTTACAACACAATGCACTGATCAAGAGTGACAAATATCTAATAAATTTGCCATTTATTTAAGAGAAGATATTAGAAATGAGGTATAATTTCATGATTTTCAGACCTTAGATGATACTATTCACTATGCTTTACTCTTAGAAAAAATATATAAAAATGCTGCATCCACATTCAAGATGAAAGTTTAAATATCTTTTAAATATCCACTTGCATCTCAATCCTAAAAGTCTATTGTTAAACATAATCCTTCTGCATCTAACAATCCTTCTAAAATGAACCCCATTAAATCTACTTCTAAAAATGTCAGGGAGATAATTTACTTTAAATGTCAAAAGAAGGGTCATTTGCAAAATCAATGTAGAGCTAAAATCATGCTCTTAGATGAATTGGGAGATTTAGAATAAGAAGAGGATCTTAAGGAAATGCATGTTGATACGCTACTTTTAGATGATAAAGTGAATCCAAATATCGATAATCTAATGCCAGTTATGAGGTGCATGACTTCTTTTAAGGAAGAAGATGATTGGAGATGAAGGAATATTTTCTCAATGTATATCTTATATAAGAAAAATAGGTGTAAGCTAGTATTAGACGGAGAGAGTGTTATAAATGTTGTATCAGCTGATGTTATCATTAGAGCCAACCTTACAACTGAACCTCACTTAAAACTATTTAAAGTTAGTTAGGTAAATCACACATCCCTATCTATCACAAATAGATGTCATGTTCTAATTAAGATAGGTAGCTACAATGATCAAATTTAATGTGATGTTTTTCTATAGAAATAAAATATATTCTATTAAGAAGACCATGGCTTCATGATTTGGATGTAATCCATTATGATCGTGAAAACATATATGCATCAAATATAATAAGAAGACAATCAAATTATTTATTATAAAGCCTTATTAAAAGAGATCAATTACACCTCCACATAAGATTCTCTCTGCACCACCTCACAAACCTAATTCAAAACTATTACTCAAACTTAATCAAAAGAGAAACATGAAATTCCCGTTGATAGTGATATCACCATTTGATGATAGGGAGGATACTTTTGATATACATGGTAATATGTGTGAATCTTTATTCATCTTCGAAAAACCTTCATTGATGTTATAGATTGCCACATACTTGTTGTGGTCTTTGATCTATTATCTAAATTTATTAATTTGATCCTCAACGACTTACCTAATGAACTACCGAAAATTAAGAGATATACAACATGCTATAGACCTGATTCATGGTTCATAAATACCAAACCTAGCTCATTATAGGATGAATCCAACCAAGCATACATAATTAAAATGACAAGAAAATGAACTATTGAAGAAGGGTTTAATCTTAAAAAGTCTTAGTCCATGTGATGTGCCAGCTATTTTAACTCCTAAGAAAGATGGAACTCAGATGATGTGTATTGATAGTAGAGTAGTAAATATGATCACAATAAAATATAAGTTTTATATACCTAGGTTAGATGACAGGTTAGATCTTATTTATAGCACATTTTTATTCTTTAAAATTGATTTGACAACTGGATATCATCTAATAAGGATTAGACCAGGTGATAATTGGAAGACAACATTTAAAACTCCTAATAATTTTAATAAATGGCTAGTCATGACATTTGATCTTTTAAACACACCTAGTATAATTATGAGACTAACGAACATTGTACTAAAACCTTTTATTGGTCAATTCCTCATAATCTATTTTGATGATATTCTTATCTATAGCCTAGATGAGAATTCGCATCGACATTACTTAAGAATAGTCTTAGAAAAATTAACACCAGTAAAATTATATGTAACCTTAACAAATATTTTTTCTGTCAAAGTGAAGTCATTTTCTTAGGTTTCATTGTGTCTGCAAATGGATTAAAAGGTAACCCATCAAAAATTAACTCTATTATAGATTGGTCAACTTTAAAGTCTTTTTATGAATGTTAGAAGTTTTCATGAATTAAAAACTTCTTATAGGTGATTTATAAGTTTCAACTATTATATGACATCTTAAAAGAGATAAGTTTACATGAATCATAGATGCTGAAAGTGCAATGAAATAAATTAAAATCTTATGACTTATTCATCTAAAGACTTCTTTGAGGTGACTTTGTGTATTAAAATTGGTGGAATATTAAGTCAAAATAATTATCTCGAAATTAAATGACATTAGACAAAAAATATTCTACATATGATTGATAATATTATGTGATTATTTAAACTCTTAAGCACTTGAGGTATTATCTATTATATAAAGAGTTTAATTTGAATACATATCATCAAGCTCTAAGGTGATTAATTTTAAAAGCAAACTAAATCATAGACATGCTAAATGGGACAAGTACCTTCAAGACTTTTCCATTATGCTTAAACATAAACCTGTGATATAAAATAAACCAACAGATGCTAATGTCTAGAGTATCTTTAAAGATTCCATCCTTTGAATTTTATATTTTTGGGTTTAAACTTTAAAGGAGGATTACAAAATTTATCATGGTTTTCATATTGTATACTTAGAACATGAACCAAACCTTAGCTTTTGATAGCTCCTTTATCATTTTAGATGGGTATCTTTATAAAGACAATAGATTGTGCATTTCTAAAACATTCTTAAGAGATATCCTTATTTATGTACTACACTCAAGAGGTTTGCCATAATATTTTGATAAATTAAAGACCCAAACATCAGTTGAACAAAAGTTTTACTAGGCGCCTCTATGAAAGATGTTGAACTTATAGTTGACTAGTGTTACACTTATCATCAAGCTGAAACCATCAAACATAGCAAGATTATATAGTTATCATTATAGATAGATTTTTTAAGATGTCACATTTCATACCTTGTTCAAAATCTGATGATGCATCTCATATAGCAAGATTATTCTTAAAAAAAAATTCTTAGGTTACACAAAGTTTCATCCACTATAGTTTATGATTGAGATGTTAAATTTATATATGTTATTTTTGAAAAACCTTATTGAAACTAATGATAACACAATTAAAAATCTCATTTTCATTTCACAACAAAATGATGGACAGATGGAAGTCGTCAATAGGACATTAAAAAGAATTATCAAGATGTTTAGTTGGGAGAAACTTAAAAAACTAGGATTTCATATTATCTACATTTGAATTTGGGTACAGTAATTTCATTTCTAGATCAACCCACAAATCACCTTTCAAGATAGTTTATGGATATGACCCTAAAAGGCTTATTAGCTAGTTACTCATGAATTTTTGAATCATATACATTTGCATGTGATTTTCATAGCCTTCAAGAAAACATAAGAAAATAATTAAAAATATAAATTGCTAAGTACGCTGAATAAAAGATAAAGATAAAATTTTAAAAAAATATGATATAAGTGATTATGTATTTGTTCGTATCCACCCTGAGATATTTCCTTCCACCAAATATAAAAGGATACAAATGAGAGCATGTGGGAATTTAAAATTATTAGGAAACCTGATACTAATGCTTATATTCTTGAATTGTCCTCTCATATATTTATTAATCCTATTTTCAAGGTGGAAGATCTAATATCTTTTAAAGGATTGCTAAACCTCTAAATTTGCATAATGATATTTTTGTAATAGGAGATAAAAATTATTTTCAAGTGTCCAACAAACAATTTTTGAAGTGGACAATATCATAACAGCAGAAACACCCACAGATGATAGTATCATTCAAAGATTCTTAATTAAGTGAAAAAGACAAGTCACTAAGTGAGGATACTTGGATGACCTTAGAAGAACTTTAGAGCTTTTCCCCTAAACTTCTTCAAAACTTTCAAAATCTTAACTCTTTGAAGAAGAGTTCTTTGGAGTCTGAGGGAGTTGATATAGTACATCCAAAGAATAAAGAACCTATCACATGGTCCTAAACCAATGCTTGAACTTATGAAGACTTTTAGTAGCCTTTATGTGTGGTATTTAATGTTGATGTTCCATGTGTTGTATTATGTGGTAATCAATATGTTTGATCATTTTTAAGTGTTGTTTAGGAGTTGTTAAAATTATGTAAGTTCATATGTTAAATTATAAAGGTGTCAGTCTAGAGTCTAGGCACTACACTTTGTGGTATTTAGTGTTTAACACCTTGGCATTGGATTGTGGCACCTTGGTGGTGCCTTAATACTGTGAAATGATAAATTTTGGCTTTTACAAATTTTTGATAGTTTTTCTCAAGGGATACATACTTGTTAGTATTGTACTTATATAAACACTTATTCTGACCTAATGGAGAATTAGACTTATTTGTATGTGAAAACTTAAGTAAAATACTCTTTGATTAGAGCTTTGTTGTCGACTGTTCAGAGGATTCAGTGATCCTTCACTAGAGTTCTACTTAGGGAGTAGGACTTCCTCTCATCTCTTCCACTTTGGCAAGTCAAAGACTGTTAGCATCTCTTTCACTTGTATGATTGGAAGGTTGCAAAGCACTTTTTTTTCTCTCCCTCCATCCACTGCGGGGATCGCTCCATCAAAATGCTCTCTCTAGTATGTACAATATAAGTGGAATGTTCATTTCAAGTTCCTTAAAGCATAACCATCAAATGAGCTCAACACAGTTCTTTAAATAATAGATTGAACTCAATCAAAAGATTTAGTATTTCATTAGATAATTCACTATATACAAATGGCAAAAAGTACTGTAAAAGAAAGACTGTTATGACTTTTCATTTCAAATATGTTATTCATTCTCGAGGCAATGCATCTACTCAAATTAGATGCATACCTATTGGAAATCTTTAGTAATTACATCCAATCACAAAGTATTTTTCACTGATCTAATGTACATCACTACTTGGCTTTAGGATTCAAAGGTTTAGAACTTATGATCTCATGGAGCTCTAATTCTCTTTTTATATAATACTCTATTAAGGCCATTCTAGTGTTCACAATATTAGTACTTTTTTTTAACTTCCTTCACAATGTTCAATATATTATCAAAGAAGTTTTTCTTTATATGAATAATTTTAATATTTTGTATAATCAAATAAGTTTTCAATGCAATATAATTTAGAAAATACCCCTCTTTATGTAATTATGATTTAAATCATAACCAGTAAGAGGACTATCAAATAACATTAGCAAATCAATTTCCATAAGAATTTAGCTAATAATTTTCTAAAACTTACTTCCTCTTAATCATGGTGAAAGCTTGGCCTTTTAATCTATTTTTGATAAATGTATCTTTATTTCTTCTAAATGAGTGATCAAGAAACAAAACATATTAGACAATCAATCCATAAAATTTTCTACCATTTTAAATTTGTATTCCTATTTTTAAAGTAAATGCCTTTGATAAATTCATGTAATATTGACAAACTAACTTCCTAGTAGTGCTCTACCTTGATAACATTCCATATGCAGGAAGTCATTATTTTTCCTTATAAGTGTTTCCTTCTTTTAGAAGTTTGCTTTATTACAAACTTATATACAAGTATCCCATAAGATTTTTAATTCATCCATCAATGACTACAAAACACAATAATTTTTTCATGAGACATTATGGTCCGGTATAAATAGTTTGAGGAACATAACTATTTTGTTATTGTTATAATCACTACTTCATAAAACTTATGAGCTTCTATATTTGGTGTCTTCCTTCAATTACTCTATAAACTAAGCTCTTATTGCATTGAATACCATTTCTTTATATGTTCCAAAATCATATTCATTTGAAGGTGTAGAGCTTAGCGATACACCAACTTATGCATTAATATGTTGCTTATGCTCACCATGTAAAGTTTAGAACTAATATTTTTTTAAAACTCTCTGTCATACAAATCCAATATGACTTTTGGTGTTTAGTATGGTTCATTTTTATGTTTCACACATTATCATAGAAACTCTCTTTGAAAGATAAATAAGAAGTTGAAAATAATGAATAATTTTACAAAGTAGTATGAGATATATGGAGTCAATATAATTTTTACAAGATATTAGTTAGAAATTGAAAAAATATTTAATAACTTCAAATCCTTAAAACACAACATTAATCAAATGAAATCACCAATAAATATTATGAGAAGCTAGTAGAAAAGTTTTTCTATAATTCTATAGAGGATTCAAAGAAATATGACCATTTTGTAAGGATTTGGAGGCGCCAAGGAACTAATTGTCATGTCTTGTCTAGAGCAAGTCGAAGCAAGAGAAGGAATTTTTTGATGGAATCACTACTGAAAATTTGTTAGTGAAAAGTTAATGATGAACCGATGGAATTTCCATAGAAAACTCTATCATAAAATTATTCAATAGAATTTTCTTTAGTAACTGAAAATTATGCCGGTTATGAGCATATTCCTTATAGTGAATTCTGATGAAATAAAATATGACATAATTAACAAGTAGAATAATGAATAATTTTGGCCATTTATTTTAATTGTGACCATTTAAAACCCATTAAACTTATACCTTAATGACATTTAAAACCCATTTATTTTAATTCAAATCATGCAAAATATACCCTAATGACATTTAAAACTTATTAAACTTATAGAATTTTGGTATTGGTTGCTCTAGTTTGTTGAGTTCGATAATTTTATAAAATACTTACAAATAAATATTGATAATCTTAAGCATATATTTTTTATATTATAATAAAATTTTAATAATTATCATATTGAAGATTAATGATCTTACAAAAGAATGCTTAACAACCTTATAGTCTACACTATTAAAAAAAATTTATCATAAAATCAAATAGTGAGATATACAAGTTTTATACTCCATAATATTGAGTTTATTACACAAGTGATATTTTGAACAATGATTTAAATGTTATACTAGAAGATTTTATGGTTAGTAATTATTAGCCTTATTACAACTACTTTTGTAATGCCTTTGATGAATGTCTAAGCTTCATCTACTCCACACCTTTAATAATATGAAAATGATTCTAAGAATAGTTTCTCTAATAATGAAGTCTAAATTATGATATATACTCATCACCTGATATTGATTGCAGAAAATACATTTGATTTAAAGGCTATCAAACTTAAATTATCTTTTCAGAACATACAGAGCTATGGTAGACTTATCATGGAATATATTAAAAGAAAACATTTTCATCCTTCTTTTAAATGTTTTTATGCAATACATTCCACTTAAGGGTTTATTTCCCTCCATTTCATAAACCATAATACATGGAGCAACACCTTTAATAAGATTACCAAAATGTTCTTTTTATTAGCCCGTTAAGATTATGGTTCATTTCATTTGGTTGGAAACAAAAATAAAAATTATTTTTAGTTAAATTCTATCATTATTGGCAATTCATGTGGAAAATATATGATAGGAAATATTAGATTAGAAATCAATGCATTAAAGAGATCATTTAAATTTTGATGTAGTGAGAATATATTAATGATGGAGTTTATGTTGGTATTGATTTTTTTTTCATTCATAAATTAAATTAAGCTAAAAGATTATTTTATAGATAAAAGTAAATATGAATAGTACTTGATTAAAAAATTTAAAAGTTGACCTTAAGATATATAATAATTAATAATAGTTGACTTGCTCACAAAATTGACATGATCAAGAGTAAATTTTTATGCAAGTTTTTGACAAATCAATAAAATATTTGAATTTGAATTAATGAAATTTGATAGTCACATTATAAGCAATTTAAACTTTATATTTAACAAATTTATGATCAAGATGATGCATTTTAGTCGGAAGAAGTGTACAAGAATAAATCCATGTGTTTCTAAAAAATTTTGTCCATTAAATTGACTGAAGGTTTCATTAGAATTAATGTTAGGTGAGTGACAAAACCCCTGCTACTCTTTCTTGCTCACAAAAAGTTTGTATAGGCACCAAGATATTATTATCACCATTTTATTTTTCATTAATTCATTATTTTACCTTTTATAAAAGAGAAGAAGATAAAGTTTCCTTCAAATCTCTCCTTGCAATCCTTACTCCTCTTCACAATCCATCATTCTATAAGGGGAAAAAAAAGGAAACTTAACAAGAGCCACACCCCGAAGGTGCAACAAAATTATTTGTAACTTTCTTTATAATGCTATATGTTGTAATAATGATTTAATGATTGGTTCAGGTCAAAATTTTCGACATAAATTTTTATTTTTATTTTTTTATAATTATTTTTTAAATTTTTTTTAATTATTATTTTAAAGATATTAGAGAATTAATCATGTACTCAAATAACCACTAGGTTCAATCATGTGAAGTTAGTCCAATTAAGCCAAATTAATAGGATAAGAGATGTAAAAATGTCAAACTCAATAAGGCGCAAACTACCTAGATCGTAAACTCACAAAAACTAATAACTCATTAAGTTCAGTAGTAATCAATAATTCACTCCAAATAAGTTGGCAACTTTCTCAATATATGCCAAAGAATTTACTCATATTAAGATTCCTACTAATTAAAGGCATATGATTGACCATAATACTCAATGACGTGGGATAACACATATTTCCTTAGAAGATTAGCTATGTGTTCCCTATAAATAAATGAAATATTCTTCAAGCTTTCCAAACATTTTGAAAGAATTGTTGGAAAGGTCGACACACCACTCAAATGTTAAACTAAAGAAAATCACAAATAGTCACATTAACAAAGCTATCAATTTTTAATATCATAATAAAGAACTTTATATTATTAATGTCATAGATTATCTACGATTTTTTCTGCCATGAAACTGAGAAAAACGTAGCTGGCATATAACCTTATTCATTCTCTTCAATATAAAGGCAATAACATTTCCTAATAGAAGACTCTCTATATTGTGTTGTCATTCCAGCCTTGACATGTATCTTAGACATAAAATAATTTTTAAAACCCACAATTTAATTAACTTTTAAATACACATAACTTAAGCATTATTTTGAAATATGTTGATTTAGTTTAACTGAGTAAAATAATGTATTTAAAATAATACATTTTGTTAGAAATTATGAATTTAATGTCAAGAGTAAATAATAGGAAGAAGAAGGAGATGATACTTTGGTCATGATAGAATCTCAACATTTATTTTAAAATGAGTATAATTTTTTCTCATAATGAATTTCTAAATTTTAAAATTTATCATAATTAAGATATAGTTGTACATTATTCAAATCCAATGCTTCTCTTAAAAAATATTATCATTATTTATCTTCACAGCACAACATGATAGAAAGATTATTACCAATTTTTTGTATTTACTCAACACCGTTAACAACCAACAATATATGTTCAAAAAAAGATTATTAATTAGATGTTAAAGAAAGAATAAAATAAATTTGGAGTAATAAAATATATATATAAATAAGATAATGAAGAGAGAGAATGTGTTTACTTTTTTTTTTAATAATTTTATCTTGACTTTCTAATTACGCCTCATGTCATCATTATTTCGACATTGGGTGAATAATTTATTAAAAAGAGTGAGAGATTTATATATCTAGGCTCTATTATTCAAAATGATGGTGATATAGATGGAGATGTTATTAGCAGAATTCAAGTTGGATGGTTGAAGTGGAGAAATACATCTAGCCTATTGTGTGATAGAAAATATCACTTAAACTTAAGGGAAAATTTTATATGATGGTGGTAAGACCTGCAATTATGGTTAGAATGTTGGAAGCATAAGATTAAGTTAGGTGTTCTGAGATGAGGATCGGTGGATGAGTGGTTTTCTTTGAGATAAAATGTGAAATGAGTATGTTAGGAAAAAAGTTAGTGGTAGGTAAGATTAGAATGAATCTTAGATGGTTTGGTACATAAAGTCGCGTCTAGATGTTGATTAGGAGAGTAGATGTATTATTTAATGTTAAGAAAGATAGAGGTAGACCTAAACAGATTTGGTTAAGATGTATAAAAAATTATCTTAGTATACTTGAATTAAATAAGAATTTGACACATAATAAGACACAATAGAAAAGAAAGATTCACGTAGCCAACCCAACAATATCATTGCGTGGTTGAGCTGTATTCTCATTTTATGAAAATAATTTTTTTCTTAACTTCATAGAATTTGCAGGCAACCCAAATCTAACCGTTGATGACCATTTGAAAGATTTTAATTGTTCAGTTTTAGCAAAGGGATCGCAAATTTTTTTAATCAAGGTTTTACAGTTAAAACAAACCAAAACTACCAATTTTTAAATTTGAATTATTTAGCAGTATTCAAAAGGTTCGAAATATAAATTATGATCATTAATAACAGCATATTTTCTCATATTGCATGAAGGGCCTTCAACATTGAAAACAGCATATTTTTATTCATGTTATATAAATTAATATTATGTTAAAAAATTATGTCGATTTAGCTAATTGAAAGCACAATTTTTATTGGGAGTTCCAATGTATTGGCGAGTTCTATGTTTCCTAAATCAATTGGCTCGTATTGCTGTTTTATGATGACAAAAATGGATTAACTTATAGTCTAAATTCACGCAAATCTGTTTATTATTAAAATAAAAATGGATATGATATGCAGCAAAAAAATAGGGAAAACATATCAAAAGCCCTCATATCCCACAAGCGATCTCTCTCTTAAATCTATCTGTTGTGTTTGAGAAACATCTGGCGCAGATCGGCTGGATCTATCTCCCCGAGGCGGTTTGCCGGTCGGTAATAACCTGTCACAGGATCGGGAACCCAAGGCATCTGCCCCATCTGAGGTTGTCGTTCCTAATTTCTTCATTCCCTTCAACGATGCCTTCTCCTCCATCATCCCATTCCAGGCACAACCGCCGTGACTGATGAAGATGAGAATCCTCTACTGCTCAAAGCAATTCCATCAGAGAGGGTGGCGAAGAGGATCCTTCCATTGAAGAGAGCTCGAGCCATCGGATCGATAGAGATCAACAAGATTGAACTCGAATCAGCCGTAGAAATTGAAGGGGGTGAGAAGAAAAGGAGATGGAGAGATTTCGTCTCCCGCTTCTCTACTCTTCTCTTCCCAGGATTATTCTCTCACCCTTACTCTCTTGCTTTCTCTGTGTGATCATAACTGAGGAGAGATGTTCCTTTAAATAGACCACTGGCGCAGAAGTGCCAACAGAGAACGGAGGCAGGCGTGTGGAGACGTAGAATAATTCGCCATTGTTCGGTTCGGTTTAGTGGCATGGAGAGGTAGAACGTCTGAATTCACTTATAATAAAAAATAATAGTAAATAAAAATTTGGTAAATGAACGGAAAGCAGGGAGAGGCATGTGGAACACTAAATTAATGCGTGCAGCCGGCCAGACTGCGTGCTGGGCCCAGGTCTACTAATTCAACGACAAATTTTTGAGTGTGCTTCGCCATATCTGGACGAGAAGCTGTTGTACTCAGATGATGTGTATTGATAGTAGAGTAGTAAATATGATCACAATAAAATATAAGTTTTATATACCTAGGTTAGATGACATGTTCGATCTTATTTCTAGCACATTTTTATTCTTTAAAATTGATTTGAGAAGTGGATATCATCTGATAAAGATTAGACCAGGTGATAATTGGAAGACAACATTTAAAACTCCTAATAATTTCAATGAACGGCTAGTCATGACATTTGATCTTTTAAACACTCCTAGTACAATTATGAGACTAACGAACATTGTAATAAAACCTTTTATTGGTCAATTCCTGATAATCTATTTTGATGATATTCTTATCAATAGCCTATATGAGAATTCACATCGACATTACTTAAGAATAGTCTTAGAAAATTTAACATAAGTAAAATTATATGTAACCTTAAGAAATATTTTTTCTGTCAAAGTGAAGTCATATTCTTAGGTTTCATTGTGTCTGCAAATGGATTAAAAGGTTACCCATCAAAAATTAACTCTATTATAGATTGGTCAACTTTAAAGTCTTTTTATAAATGTTAGAAGTTTTCATGAATTAAAAACTTCTTATAGGTGATTTATAAGTTTTAGCACTATTGTAACCCATATCAGTGACATCTTAAAAGAGATAAGTTTACATGAATCATAGATGCTGAAAGTGCAATGAAATAAATTAAAATCCTTATGACTTATTCATCTATTTTAAGAATTTCTAACTTCAATAAAATCTTTGAGGTGACTTGATATGCATTAGGTATTAAAATTGGTGGAATATTAAGTCAAAATAATTATCTAATTATTTTTTTCAGTGAGAAATTAAATGACATTAGACAAAAAATATTCTACATATGATCGATAATATTATGTGATTATTTAAACTCTTAAGCACTTGAGGTATTATCTATTATATAAAGAGTTTAATTTGAATACATATCATCAAGCTCTAAGGTGATTAATTTTAAAAACAAACTAAATCATAGACATACTAAATGGGACAAGTACCTTCAAGACTTTTCCTTTATGCTTAAACATAAACCTGTGATATAAAATAAACCAACAAATGCTATGTCTAGAGTATCTTTAAAGATTCCATCCTTTGAATTTTATATTTTTGGGTTTAAACTTTAAAGGAGGATTACAAAATTTATCATGGTTTTCATATTGTATACTTAGAACATGAACCAAACCTTAGCTTTTGATAGCTCCTTTATCATTTTAGATGGGTATCTTTATAAAGACAATAGATTGTGCATTTCTAAAACATTCTTAAGAGATATCCTTATTTATGAACTACACTTAAGAGGTTTGCCATAATATTTTGATAAATTAAAGACCCAAACATTAGTTTAACAAAAGTTTTACTAGTCGCCTCTATGAAAGATGTTGAACTTATAGTTGACTAGTGTTACACTTATCGTCAAGCTTAAACCATCAAACATAGCAAGATTATATAGTTATCATTGTAGATAGATTTTTTAAGATGACACATTTCATACCTTGTTCAAAATCTGATGATGCATCTCACATAGCAAGATTATTCTTAAAAAAAATTCTTAGGTTACATGAAGTTTCATCCACTATAGTTTATGATTGAGATGTTAAATTTATATATGTTATTTTTGAAAAACTTTATTGAAACTAATGATAACACAATTAAAAATCTCCTTTGCATTTCACAACAAAATGATGGACAGATGGAAGTCGTCAATAGGACATTAAAAAAATTAATCAAGATGTTTAGTTGGGAGAAACTTAAAAAACTAGGATTTCATATTATCTACATTTGAATTTGGGTATAGTAATTTCATTTCTAGGTCCCACAAATCACCTTTCAAGATAGTTTATGGATATGACCCTAAAAGGCTTATTAACCTAGCTAATACACCTACTCATGTATTTTTTGAATCAGCATATACATTTGCATGTGATTTTCATAGCCTTCAAGAAAACATAAGAAAATAATTAAAAATATAAATTGCTAAGTACGTTGAATAAAAGATAAAGATAAAATTTAAAAAAAATATGACACAAGTGATTATGTATTTGTTGGTATCCACCCTGAGATATTTCCTTCCACCAAATATAAAAGGATACAAATGAGAGCATATCGGCATTTAAAATTATTTGGAAACCTGAAACTAATGCTAATATTCTTGAATTGTCCTCTCATATGTTTATTAACCCTATTTTCAAGGTGGAAGATCTAATATCTTTTAAAGGATTGCTCAACCTATAAATTTACATAATGATATTTTTGTAATAGGAGATAAAAATTATTTACAAGTACTTATCCAACAAATAATTTTTGAAGTGGAGAATATCATAACAACAGAAACACCCACAGATGATAGTATCATTCAAAGATTCTTAATTAAGTGAAAAAGACAAGTCACTAAGTGAGGATACTTGGATGACCTTAGAAGAACTTTAGAGCTTTGCCCCTAAACTTTTCAGAACTTTCAAAATCTTAACTCTTTGAAGAAGAGTTCTTTGGAGTCTGAGAGAGTTGATATAGTACATCCAAAGAATAAAGAACCTATCACAAGGTCCTAAACCAATGCTTGAACTTATGAAGACTTTTAGTAGCCTTTATGTGTGGTATTTAATGTTGATGTTCCATGTGTTGTATTATGCGGTAATCAATATTTTTGATCATTTTTAAGTGTTGTTTAGGAATTGTTAAAATTATGTAAGTTCATATGTTAAATTATAAAGGTGTCAGTCTAGAGCCTAGGCACTGTACTTTGTGGTATTTAGTGTTTAACACCTTGGCATTAGATTGTGGCACCTTGGTGCTGATCTGTGGTGCCTTAATACTGTGAAATGATAAATTTTGGCTTTTACAAATTTTTGATAGTTTTTCTCAAGGGACACATACTTGTTAGTATTATACTTATATAAACACTTATCTTTACCTAATGGAGAATTAGACTTGTTTGTATGTGAAAACTTAAGTCTTTGATTAGAGCTTTGTTGTCGACTGTTCAGAGGATTCAGTGATCCTTCACTAGAGTTCTACTTAGGTGAGTAGGACTTCCTCTCATCTCTTCCACTTTGTCGAGTCAAAGACTGTTAGCATCTCTTCCACTTGTATGATTGGAAGGTCGCAAAGCACTTTTTTTTTTCTCTCCCTCCATCCACTGCTAGGATCGCTCCATCAAAATGCTCTCTCTAGTATGTACAATATAAGTGGAATGTTCATTTCAAGTTCCTTAAAGCATAACCATCGAATGAGCTCAACACAGTTCTTTAATTAATAGATTGAACTCAATCAAAAGATTTAGTATTTCATTAGATAATTCACTATATACAAATGGCAAAAAGTACTGTAAAAAAAAAGACTGTTATGACTTTTCATTTCAATATGTTATTCATTCTTGAGTCAATGCATCTACTCAAATTAGATGCATACATATTGGAAAACTTTAGTAATTACATCCAATCAGAAAGTATTTTTCAGTGATCTAATGTACAACACTACTTGGCTTTAGGATTCAAAGGTTTGCAACTTATGATCTCATGGAGCTCTAATTCTCTTTTTCTATAATACTATATTAAGGCCATTCTAGTGTTCACAGTATTAGTACTTTTTTTAACTTCCTTCACAATGTTCAATATATTATCAAAGAAGTTTTTCTCTATATGAATAATTTTAATATTATGTATAATCAAATAAGTTTTCAATGCAATATATTTTAGAAAATACCCCTCTTTATGTAATTATGATTTAAATCATAACCAGTAAGAGGACTATCAAATAACATTAGCAAATTAGTTTCCATAAGAATTTAGCTAATAATTTTCTAAAATTTACTTCCTCTTAATCATGGTGAAAGCTTGGCCTTTTAATCCTATTTTTGATAAATGTATCTTTATTTCTTCTAAATGAGTGAGCAAGAAACAAAACATACTAGACAATCAATCCATAAAAATTTTTACCATTTTAAATTTGTATTGCTATTTTCAAAGTAAATGCCTCTGATAAATTCATGTAATATGGACAGACTAACTTCCTGGTAGTGCTCTACCTTGATAACATTCCATATGCAGGAAGTGATTATTTGTCCTTATAAGCGTTTCCTTCTTTTAGAAGTTTGCTTTATTACAAACTTATATACAGGTATCCCATAAGATTTTTAATTCATCCATCAATGACTACAAAACACAATAATTTTTCTCATGAGACATTATGGTCCAGGTATAAATAGTTTGAGGAACATAACTATTATGTTATTGTGTTATAATCACTACTTCATAAAACTTATGAGCTTCTATATTTGGTGTCTTCTCTTCAATTACTCCTATAAACTAAGCTCTTATTGCATTGAATACCATTTCTTTATATGTTCCAAAATCATATTCATTTGAAGGTGTAGAGTTTAGCGATACACCAACTTATGCATTAATATGTTGCTTAAGCTCACCATGTAAAGTTTAGAACTAATATTTTTTTTTAAAACTCTCTGTGGTACAAATCCAATATGACTTTTGGTGTTTAGTAAGGTTCATTTTTATGTTTCACACATTATCATAGAAACTCTCTTTGAAAGATAAATAAGAAGTTGAAAATAATGAATAATTTTACAAAGTAGTATTAATGGAGAAGAAAGATTCACGTAGCCAACCCCACATAATGGGATAATGGCTTGTTGTTGTTTTTAACTACGCTTCAAATTCAAAACTTATTTTTTAATTCTAAATTTTTTAATCAACAGACTAAAATGATCTGCTTAAAACTTATATTTGTCACGCCGATCTGAGTTTTTTTTTTCAATTTTATATTTCAAAGCGAAACCAGATCAGTTTCCGGACTTCATTTCTGCACAGTTTTTGAACTACAATATCATTGTGCGGTTGAGCTTTATCCTCATATTTATCAAAATAATTTTTTTCTTAACTTCATAGAATTTGCAGGCAACCCAAATCTAACCGGTGATGACCATTTGAAAGATTTTAATTGTTCAGTTTTAGCAAAGGGATCGCAAATTTTTTAAATCAAACCAAAACTAACAATTTTTAAATTTGAATTATTTAGCAGAATTCAAAAGGTTCAAAATATAAATTATGATCATTAATAACAGCATATTTTCTCATATTATTAAAATAAAAATGGATATGATATACAGCAAAAAATAATCTCATTGAGGGGAAAACATATCAAAGCCCCTCATATGTCTCTCTCTTAAATCTCTCTGTTGTTTTTGAGAAACATCTGGCGCAGATCGGCTGGATCTATCTCCCCGAGGCGGTTTGCCGGTCGGTAATAACCTGTCACAGGATCGGGAACCCAAGGCATCGGCGCCGCCGCCCCATCTGAGGTTGTCGTTCCAAATTTCTTCATTCCCGTCATCAACGATGCCTTCTCCTCCATCATCCCCATTCCGGGCACAACCGCCGCTGCCGATGAAGATGAGAATCCTCTACTGCTCAAAGCAATTCCATCTGAGAGGGTGGCGAAGAGGATCCTTCCGTTGAAGAGAGCTCGAGCCATCGGATCGATAGAGATCAGCCGTAGAAATTAAAGAGGGTGAGAAGAAAAGGAGATGGAGAGATTGCGTCTCCGCTTCTCTACTCTTCTCTTCACAGGATTATTCTCTCACCCTTACTCTCTTGCTTTCTCTGTGTGATCATAACTGAGGAGAGATGTTCCTTTAAATAGACCACTCGCGCAGAAGTGCCAACGAGAACGGAGGCAGGCGTGTGGAGACGTAGAATAATTCGCCATTGTTCGGTTCGGTTTAGTGGCATGGAGACGTAGAACGTCTGAATTCACTTATAATAAAAAATAATAGTAAATAAAAATTTGGTAAATGAACGGAAAGCAGGGAGAGGCATGTGGAATACTAAATTAATGCGTGCAGCCGGCCAGACTGCGTGCTGGGCCCAGGTCTATTAATTCAACGAGAAAGTCTTGAGTGTGCTTCGCCTTATCTGGACGAGAAGCTGTCGTACAACAAGTTCGAGAATTTTATGCGTCGATACGCATTATGGGATCGGCTGGCGAAACGCAGGCGAACGATTACAGCGCTCAAGATGTTTGGCCTGGCGACGTCGCGTCATTAGCCAAGAGTGGACCAGCGCTAATAGGGACCAATGGAGAGACAAATGGCGGTGAAATGTACAATTAGAGGATGCGGCGCCCACTGCACGTGCATTTCGCGCTTGAAAATGTGCAGCCTCACGCCCTCAAGTTCTGACGACCGAAATTGTGAATCATATTTATAAGCAAATTAAATATACATAAACATGCATCGATGGAATAATATTATTCACAAAATTACACTTTAAATTAAAACGAGAGTTGAACAAATTCATTTTACAATAAAAAAATATTTTTAAGTCAATTTAATATGATTTTTATGCACTTATATATCTAATTCTTAAAATTAAACATACATAAACATACAATCCTACACATTAAATAATATATTTCACTTAAAAGAATCATAATAGTGATATTTATGAAGTGATTAGAAATTTAGGTGTGGTTTATATAAATATTAAATTTTATATGTTAGATATGTAAATATAAAACAAGCCAATGCAAAATAAAATATCAGTGACTCTGGCGGCAGCACTAACAATTAATGGTGACTCACAACTGCAATAATTAATGGTGGTTGGTTGATGATAAGTTGCTGGCAATTGGTCGTGGTGATGGACGACTAGCAGAGTCGAGGGTAATGGAGGGCATGTGGCCGATAGAGGTGGCAGTGAAGGCGGCTAATAGTGGAGGCAATTCATAAGAGATGGTGGGCGGTGGCGTAAAATGGTGGTGGTGGTTGCAGAAACTAGTGACACCCAGCGCTAAGGGCTGACGGCTGACAACCGTTACGAAGCCCATTATAGGTGATCGAATGATCACAATATATCTTTGAGCGAGCCAACCAAGACTCATAAGTGGAATAAAAATAACTCGAATTGATGTTATATTGACTTAAAAATTGACATAGCTTCTAATTTTGATGAATATTATATCTCTGAACTAAGAAAATTGAATTTAAGTAGGGCATCATAACAAATAATGAGTTTAAAAAACCTTTTGAATGTTAATTGAAGTTAAGAAGCTAGGAGTGGTGGTACATGCCCTCAAAACCCCTTTGACTTCTGTTGTGGGCGATAATGACCCTCACCTCTTATCATAAGTATTCCAAATACATTGTCAACTCGTATGAGACTCTAATTTGGGTATAGTTTGTTAAAGAAAATTTGGTGATATATATATATATATATATATATATAGTTTGCATCAAAGAGACATCTTATGGTGTTCTCCCAGTTGGGATATTTAGATATAAGAAGATCGCCTCTCTTTCTTTCTTGCAGATAGTGAAAGGATCGATTCATAAAGATCAAAAAGTGACAAAAGAGAACATCTCTCTCTTTCTCCTAAGAGTGAACAAAGATTAAAATGACAGATCTTCAAGGAAGGAAGCGAAAAGAAGGTTTCTCCTGCCCACTGCTAGAAGAGCAGGGGTAACCTTCTCCTCATCTTCTTCCAAAACTATTAAAATAAATTCCTTTTTGAGGTGATAAGAAATAATAAGAAAAATATCTTGCCAAGATAAAGCTGAACCTGGATGTGCGCTAGGGTTTCCGCCTCACTCCCCGAAGGTTGTTGGAGTTTTTCCTTTGGGTGGATTTCATTGAAGGTACGTAAATCTTGGACTATAGTATCTTTTTCTCCCTCGTGGACTCTAGTTTCGACCCGGGGTCTGGTTGCTTGAGGCCTTTCCTTCCTCTTCACCCTTCTTGCCTCCCTTCTCTTCCCCTTTGCTACCCATTCACCCATATCCCTCTCCCCCTCTGTGCCACTCTTAAGTATGGACTCTACATGACCTCCTTTTTTCTCCTCCCCTCCTTCTCGGCTCCATTCTCAGAACCCCACGATAAATCACACCTTACCTACACCTCGTCAGCGGAGGAAGTATATTTTCTGTGCAAAACTTAGCCAAAATGAGTGGAAGCTCTCCTTTGTTGTTAGCCACACCATTGGCAAGCGTGCCTTCTATGTTCCCTATTAGCTGACATTAAGAAAAAATGGGTTTTCAAAGGATATTTCACCCTTATCACACTAGAGGGAGATTTCTTTCTGCTCAAATTCTCATGTAGGAAAGTCATTGATTTGGTCTAGAACAACAGACCATGCTTCCTTAATGGAAGACCTTTCATTTTTAAACAATGGTCATGGGTCTTTCAGCCTGTTAAAAATATTTTTTCAGACATTCTTCTTTGGATAAAACTTCCAAATTTCCCCTTGTGTTGCTGGAATGAGGAAGGTCTATCTAAAGTGGCTAGTAAAATCGTCATCCCCCATGCAATGGATCATCTTACTGCAACCAGATCATGACTTACCTTTGCGAGGATATGCATTAAAATCTGTCCTACTTCTCCTCTTCCCAATTCTGTTACCATTAATCTGAATGGGTTAAAACTACACAAGAAATACAATACGACTAAAACCCAAGCTTGTGGGAAGTGCTCTACCTTCTCCCACTATGCAACCCAATGTCCCCTCACAGCATCAGACCATCCATCTACTCGTGGACACAGTCGTCGAAAACCACAAGGATGACCCAACCTTCAATCTCAGGTAAGGGACACCACCAACCTAGCTAAAAATAATACCTCCTCTACCTCACTTACTACTTCTCATGATCCCCCCAGTGAGCCTAGTGGGCTTATTGCTACTAATATCCCTCCCCCTCATAGCTCTACTCCCCTAAATGCCCTAAACCAACTTCCCACTCAATCTCACTCCTCCCTTGAGCAAGATGACATAGACCCTCTCTCAAATGAGAAAATGACTGATGCCCTTCTACCTCCAATGTGATTTATAACATCACTTCCCATTCTGCTAAAACCTCCCCTATTAAGACAATTGATAATATCACCCAAAATCTCAGATCTAAATCCCCAGGGAAAACCAACCATGGGAAAAATGTATCCAAGACCCACTCTACCCTCTTCTCCTTAGCTCAGAAGGCTAAGAAGAAAGGAAAAATTACTAATTAATTTATTCATTGATGCTCCCTCCCAAGCTGGGTTGCTGGAATGTGAGGGGTTTATTGGCAGAAGGCCGGACTCGTGACTGTCAGAGAATTATCAAGGAATTTCACCTTGATATGTTATGTCTCTTAGAAACCAAACTTAGTAGGGATCATTCTCTAGTTCCCTTATCAAATAAGAAACTACTACTTTTTCCTTCTGAAAAGAGTTGTAGCAACTTTGATCAAAGCCCGGGGGACCGCATATGGCTGAAGTGGAATTTTGAAGCCATCTCCTTTAAGCCAACACATATCACCTTCAACTCATTCATGGGGTTGTCTCCCTTTCGAGCTCATAAGATTTCTATATAACTTGGGTCTATGCACACAATGATGCTCCAGATAGAAGAGAGCTTTGGAATGATATCCAGAGTTTTTCTAGCTCTATGGCATTACCACGGCTGCTCTTGGGAGACTTTAATTGTGTGCTCTACTAGCATGAAAAGCTTGGTGGTAAGGCTATCTTTCCCAATTCCTTATCTAACTTTAAAGATTGTGTTAATGAGGTTGGTTTAGTAGATCTCTCCAGTTATGTACTATTATACACTTGGTCTAATTAGAGGACTGACCTTCCAATTCTATCTAAGCTTGATAAAGTGCTCTCTAATGTAATGTGGTTGGATACCTTCCACTCTTCCTTTTATAAGGTTCCTCCACCACTCCCCTCGATTATCTGTTCTCAACTCATTGATCAAAGGCATCATCATTTTATGTTTAAAAATTTTAGGGTGTTATATCCTCCATTTCAAGACATTGTGCGAGGTGCTTAGGCATCTTATGTTAAGGGAGAACCTTTGATGGTACTATTTAAAAAGCTAAAAAAAGGTCAAAACAGCCCTAAGATATTACCATTGGGAGGCCTACCCATTAGAGTAATAAATGCTCACACTCAAACAGAATAAACAATGCCTACAATCTCTTGAATCTTATCCTGTCAATTCTCTTTTGCTTCGTAACCTTCATGACATCAACTCCAGATATTCTGAAGTTTCCAAAAAGGAGAGCCTTTGGGTTAAGCAATGTGCTAAGAATTTCTGGCTTACTCTTGTAGACGATGATCTCAAGTTCCTCTATCACTCAATTAGGGAAAGAAGAAATATAAATCTCATAAAAGAGATTCAATCTGGCGAAGTAACCCTCACTGACCCTAGTGAAATGGCTAATGAGATTTGTAACTACTATAACTCTTTGTTTAACAAGTCACAACCATATATTAATCTTCCCTTGGATATTCCAGTTGGGAATGTTATCTCTCAGGTTCATTACGCTGAATTTGTTATCCCTATTATGGATCAAGAGATCCTTGCAGCTCTTCACAGCATCAATGGAAACAAATCTCCATGTCGGATGGCTTTACATTTACCTTTTTCATCCATTGATGGGATATTATTGGGAAGTAATTATCATTTGCGATTCACCACTTCTTCAAAACTCAATAGCTCCCTGACTGTTTCAAACATAGAGTTATTACACTTATCCCTAAGACAAAACATGCTACTTCTGTGGTCGATTTTAGATCTATAATTCTTTGTAATACATTTTACAAAGTCATTGCTAAAATCCTAGCAAATAGAAGTAAACATGTTCTTCTTAACATAGTGCACAATGTTCAATTAGCCTTTATTAAGCATAGGGATATCCCTGATAACATTACACTAGCATAAGGTTATTTTACCTCATCCAATAGTCTTCGCCAAGGATGCCCCTTATCCCTTTTTCTTTTCACCATCATCATGAACATCTTCTCTTGTATATTAAATAAAAAAGTTTCAGGCGCTCTATTCAAGCTGATTACTTCTGGTAATTCTCACATCTCCCATCTACTTTTTGCTGATGATATTCTTATTGTAGGTGAAGTTGATTCATCATCTGCCCTTGCCTTGAAAGACTCATTGCACATCTTTTCCATCTCCACTAGTATGGATGTTAATTTTAACAAATCTCTTTTATTCTTCTTCAAGGATTCTATCAATGATGTGCAGTTTTGCCAAATCTTAAATTTTGACAAGGGTGAGATCCCCTTGAAGTATTTGGGGCAACCCCTAAATGCTAGTCCTCTAAAATCTCACCACTTTATGCCTCTCTAAGATAAAATTTCATCTTGGCTGGCGGGTTGGAAATCTAAGTGGCTATAGGGGTCTGTCTCACATAATCGTTCCTCCATCAATAGTTACCTCTCCTACTAGCTGAGGGCTTTGGTTACTCCCAAACACATTCTCAAAAAGCTAACCTCCATTACCTCCAAAACCTCCAAATTTTTTTTTCACGGTGATCTGGTTAAAAAGATGCATCATATATCTTGGTCTAAGATTACTTGACCGAGAGAAAAAGGGTACTCTAAACGTGATGAGTAAAGTGAAAGTTTTATGGAAAGTGTTGAATCACTTCAATCTTTTAGCCACCTGGTTATGTAACAAATACGATTCAATTTGGCAAAGATTTCTCCACTCCTCAGCTCTTTGGAGGGAACTTCGGCTGTGTGTAAATAGATTCAGGGAAAAATTTCTATTCTCTATGGGGGATGGTACCTCTTTTTCTCTTTACTTTGATCCCTGGTGCCAAGGATGCTCCTTGTATGAGATCCTTGGGAAGAATTGCTTCTCATGGTTAAACTTCCCAAATAATGCCCCTCTTTATTCTATTATTAGAGCAACATCCTTTTTTTCCTCTAGGCTAGAATTCCCCCTGTTCCATTTCTGATGTCCCCCTTTCTTCTAGGCCAGATGTCATCCATTAGGAAGGGAAGAAATCTATTACAAGTAAGATGGTCTTGACAGCCATTTTCTCTCACTCTCCCTTTGTGGATTGGTATAGAGATATTTGGTTTAAAGGATTCTCACTATACTATGTGATTTTTTGCTGGATGACTTACTCAAATGGGCTAAAAATGTCAGATGTGATAAGTTCTGGGCCTTGGCTTGAGTGTAGAATATGCCACAGTGAGAAGGAATCTCATTCTCATCTCTTCTTTGGTTGATCTTTCTCTCTCAAAATTTTAAGAACTCTTCTACCAAACGGGAGCTCTTTTCTTCTAGAAACCACCTTACAACAAGTTCTGGATGCATCTTCAATGCTAGGGCATAAGGTTTTAACACGGCTCTACTTGTTGAGTGTTATTATTTATACCTTTTGGGGTGACAAAACCTCCGACTCTTGCAGAAAACTTCTTTTGCGGCCTTATAAAATTAAAGATCATGCATCCAAACTCAAACGTTGGACTTTTAAACAATCTTGGCCGCAACATGTTCTTTTCACTTTGGAAAATTGGAAGCATACCAGCTATTGAGAATTTTTGGAAGTGCATACTTCTGGGCTAATTGGTGGATCTGAAGCTTTTTTGGCCTGAAGCCTGTGTGTTTTCAATGTTTTTAATTTTGGCTTTCATCACTGGCTTCCAGCTTTCTCTTTATTTTATTATGGTCCCTGCATCTCCTTCTTAGTTTTGGAAGTTTTGTCCCTACTCTCCATTGTGGCAGATTCATTTTTTCTTTGATCCTAAACTAGACTGTGATGAGACCTTTGCTGAAGTAGGCAACATATCCTACATTCTCTGTTCAGCACCCTTTCCGGCTCCTCCCTGGATGATGTTCCCCTACAACCTGGGAAGTGGATATGCTATTGTTCGACTACTTTCACATCAATTTTTCTTTCTATAGGGATCCTTCTCTCAACTGCACCATCAGATGGCAGGTGACATCAACCGTTGGCTAGCCGGTAATTTGATTATAAATTTTCAACTCAATTTTTGTGTCTCTGAGTCCAGTGGAGCACAATTCTTATAAGTTGTTTGATTCCTGAGTTCTACAGTCTATTTTTTGTTGCTCTAGGGACCAAATGATCTTTTTGTGTTGAATTTTTATAGTTTTTTTTCTATACTATACATTCCTATAACGACTCTCTTTTGGAAAAAAATTGGACAATTGCCCTCACCTTTTTCCCAAAAAAAAAAAAAAAATTGGCAAAATTCTCGAACTTTTTTAAATCAAGGTTTTACAGTTAAAACAAACCAAAACTAACAATTTTTAAATTTGAATTATTTAGCAAAATTCAAAAGGTTCGAAATATAAATTATGATCATTAACAGCATATTTTCATATTAAAATAAAAATGGATATGATATGCAGCAAAAAATAATCTCATAGTGGGGAAAACATATCAAAGCCCCTCATATGTCTCTCTCTTAAATCTCTCTGTTTTGAGAAACATCTGGCAGATCGGCTGGATCTATCTCCCCGAGGCGGTTTGCCGGTCGGTAATAACCTGTCACAGGATCAGGGAACCCAAGGCATCGGCACCCCATCTGAGGTTGTCGTTCCTAATTTCTTCATTCCCGTCATCAACGATGCCTTCTCCTCCATCATCCCCATTCCGGGCACAACCGCCGCGACCGATGAAGATGAGAATCCTCTACTGTTCAAAGCAATACCATCAGAGAGGGTGGCGAAGAGGATCCTTCCATTGAAGAGAGCTCGAGCCATCGGATCGATAGAGATCAACAAGATTGAACTCGAATCAGCCGTAGAAATTGAAGGGGGTGAGAAGAAAAGGAGATGGAGAGATTTCGTCTCCCGCTTCTCTACTCTTCTCTTCCCAGAATTATTCTATCACCCTTACTCTCTTGCTTTCTCTGTGTGATCATAATTGAGGAGAGATGTTCCTTTAAATAGACCACTCGCGCAGAAGTGCCAACAGAGAACGGAGGCAGGCGTGTGGAGACGTAGAATAATTCGCCATTGTTCGGTTCGGTTTAGTGGCATGGAGAGGAAGAACGTCTGAATTCACTTATAATAAAAAATAATAGTAAATAAAATTTTGGTAAATGAACGGAAAGCAGGGAGAGGCATGTGGAACACTAATGCGTGCAGCCAGGTGCTTCAGGTCTACTAATTCAACGAGAAATTTTTGAGTGTGCTTCGCCATATCTGGACGAGAAGCTGTCGTACAACAAGTTTAAGAATTTTGTGCGTCAATACGCATTATGGGATCGGCTGGCGAAACGCAGGCGAATGAATACAGCGCTCAGGATGCTTGGCCTGGCGACGTCGCGTCATTAGCCAAGAGTGGACCAGCGCTAATAAAAATGGTAATTTAAAATCATCGCGTCATTATATATATATTTAAAATCATGCCAGCTTTTACATGTACTGGAACAATATATGATTACTCTGTTGAAAGAGATTTTTTTTTACCACAAAAATGATAATTTTTATCATCATTTTCACATATTTTAAATTTGATACATACACATTATTAGATTTATTTTGGCTACTTTGGTGCCTAATTCATGAATTATCAATGAAGTTAGTTTTTTTTTAATCAAGGCAACAAAATTTCTTTCTAAGATTATCCCTGATTTCCATCATTTTTTGGTGATGATAAACTAGGATCTATGCATAAATGTTATCTTTAGATGATTTGACCAGCATGTTTTGATTTGTCCATTCGATTATTCTTGTGACATTAAGACCTTTGTGATTATGTGCTTATAATGTCTTTCCGATTAGAAAAAGAGAAGAAAATATTATATTATATCATTGCTCACTCATAGTATTTTATAACTTTAACAATCTCAATTATTATGTGCAAATTGCTTTAGAATTATAATCAATTGGCAACACAAACTATAGCTTTGCCATTGATTAACCTAATCATCTTTGCTCATTTTTGTTATAATAGTTAAACATTTAGCATGCCCTTATATTAATCTCTTGTTAATTTTTTTCATTGCAATTATAGATTGAATCACTTGCTATAAGTTTATTTGTTAGTGTAGTGTACTAAATCTTCTTAACCTTGTCCATGACTTAATCACTTACCACCAACAGTTTATGGCATGTACACCAAATAATCATTGTTTGTATCTAAAAAATGAAATAAATTGAATATCTTGGCTTGGGGAGCCATGATGCTGTTATCGTCTTACAGGATCTAGAAGCTCAAACCGTCCCCAATTGTTGCCTACTTAAATGACATAGCAGTGCATTGTCATGACGACCTTCAATTTTAAATTCAAGAAAAATTGTTGTTCTCGCCCTAGCAACAAAAACTGCTCAAGGAGAGCCGAGGGTGGGGAGGGGGACAGTTATGGAGCGAAAAATTACCCTCATAGTAAGAAATCCACTATAAAAGGGGAGAATTACCTTTCTCTCCCTTCTTCTTTTATCCCTCACTCTCACTCTAACCCACGTGCCCCATTCTTGCTCCTAGTTATCTACACTCTCAACAACGTGCTTCTCGTTGTTACGAGAGTGATCACCTCGTGCAAGAGATAAGATCGAGGTTAACTCCCATCGATTTCAAGTAAAAACTTCTAGAAATACTTTCTTTACACAATTTTCTTTTTGAAAATTAAGTTTAAAAAGATTTCCACTATTAATCTTGGATCTAGTGAGAAATAAAGAGTCTCATCTCCATCGATCTTAGATTCAGAGTAAAAAAGAAAGCCAGAATTTAAAATTTTGAATACCTATGCCGTTGAACTTGGTTCATGTGTGAGAAGAAAACCCTCTCTATTGATCTTGGATCTATAACAAAGGAGAAGAGTGTGTTTGCACTAAATAAGTAAAAAAATATTAAGGTGTTATACCGCTACAAAAATTATCAAATTCTGCAAAAATCTAGTTTAGAAATGGAGTTACTACTCCGTGGCATTGCAACGTTGAGGCCCAACATTGAGGCGTTATAATCTCGACAATGAAATTTTGGTGCTCCGTCCCATGGCATTAAGAAGCTAGATATTTGGTGTCGTAGTGCTAAGCTCTCGAGTTTAAGTACAATTCTTGTAGCAATGCTAAGCTTTTGGGTCCATATCTTTAAAGCAGCGCCAAAGTGCCATTTTTAGTGTCTAAGTACTACATCTTCCATTGTCAAACTTGGCTCCTATGTGAAATGAAATCCTCCCTTCATTGATCTCAAATTCAGAACAAGGGAGAATGGTGATAATGCACTAAAAGTCATGAAATCTAACACAGCTAAGATGTTATACTACCAAAATTTCAAATTTCTCAAAAACTGCTAAATTTTAGGCATTGGTGAAATAACACCTAGGCACTGACCCCTCGAGTTTGTGAGAAAAGTCTCTCCTCATAACAGCTCAGTGAAGTGCCTAATGCTATATTAATTCATGATTTTGAACACTTGGAATCCTGACATTGATAAAGTCTAAGTCTAAGCCTTATCTACCCAGCACCGCCGCCACTCCTCGGGTAAAATGACAAGAAATTTCTATCTTAAGAGCACTATAGCTGTTGACCTCACTTTTAGAGTGATGATTAATCCTCCCCATCTTAGATCTAGTATCCTTCTAGATACTTAGATTTCTTAGTGCTAAGACACTTCTAGTGATTAAGCGAGCACTAAAACTTAAGCTTAGAGACTTAGAAGTATAACCCTAAGCTCAGAGTCCACCTTGGGACAAATAGGTTTCACCTATTCTATGGCCTAAACCAAGACTCATACCTATGCACTCATCCAAACTTAAACTCATGTGGATGGAGCTAAACCAACCTCAAACTTATTCAATTAATCTTAATTATATTTTATTATCTAATCCATGCTCCAAGACAAAATAACTTGGACCTTAATCAAGTTAACTCCACCGATCCTATAACTCAATCCAAACCCATTCAAGCAAGCTAAATCCAATTTGATTTTCTCAATCACTCCAATTATTCATTAGATCATTTCAAGCCACTTCAATACTTGCAATCAAACCAATTGAACCAAAGGAAGGTGACCAACCCAAGTTAGCTCATTTGACCTAAAAGGTTCAAATGAGCCAAAACCTAATTAAGCCCAAGTCAATGGCAATCAAAGCCACCAATCAACTTCAAATTTACCATTGAACACACCCCAACCATCCATAACCCCAATTGGTCCAAGATGGCTTGACCAAGTCACTTGACTCATGGTGACACAAAAGAAGCAATTAAACCAAACTCTAATTAAACTCCCAATAGATCAAATCAAGCCACCCAATCCCTTCATTGATGATTGTAAGTCATTATTGAACACTCAACTACAATCAATTGAACCTAATCAAGCCAATTGGTCCCTTTGACCTAATTTGGCCTAAAAGGTCAAATTGAACCAAATTAAATCCTAAACCAAATTAGTTGAAACTGATGCTTCCAACCAATCACTAATTCAATATCAAACATAATCCAACCTTCAATTGGATCCAACTTAGTCAACCTAACCCAATTAGCCCAATTTGACCTAAACGGTCAAATTGAACCAATTCATTCAACAATCCAAATTTATTCAAATAAATTACTCCATTAAATCACCAATGATCAATTAAACATAGACCTAACCCATGCTCAAGCCAATTTGGCCAATTTGGTCAAATTGGTCAACATGACCTATTTGACCTAAATTAAATCATATGAGCCAAATTCAAATCTAACAAAAATTGAATCAAACCAATTACACTCATTCACTCCAAATGACCAATTGAACTCACCCAAATCATCATTTTGACCCAATTTGGTCAAATTGGTAAACTTAGCCCAATTGAACCCATTTGACCCATATGAGTCAAAATGAGCCAAACCCAACTAAACTAAGCCCAACTCAACCAAAGTCGGCATGACTCATCCTTGGATCACCATAGGCCTGCCCAAATGGGTTCAACCTATGGTGAACTTGATTTAGGAGGAACCCATTGAACCAAGCCACCCAAATGGGACAAAATCTCCATTTGGAGAGGTTCTACACCCCTTTACCCCATGGTAGTCACTTTTGACTCTTTTAGGACAAGATGACCACTAACCCAACCTAACTTAATGTTGTTAACTTTAGCCTTTAGCCAAGAGAGGGTGAGTTCACCCATGGCAACCCATTGGTCCACCTAAGGGATAGTGTACACCTCATGCCAACCCACTACACTCCATCAGCCTCTCACCCTCGACCACTTCAGCAGTCCCCTGCCATCTTCGGCCACCTACCTCGGCCAAATGGCTGCCAAAGGCTGAATCAGTCCTAGCCATTGGTTCAGTTGGGGAGGAGAGTATACCCCTCCCCATGGATTTAAATCAAGCATAAACCTTCCTTAGAGCATTCCGCACAGTCCCATACAATCTCCGAAGCTCCTTATGCATTCCACCACCGGTGAGACAATATCCAATTGAACTCGAGAGCTCTGTTCATCCAAGTTTTCTAAACCTCCACCAAACCTAAATTAACTCTTACCACACCTTCACCTAACTACTGCGAACTAAAATGAATCATTTCCCAAGCGATTCGAACAACAGAAGATGTCTTAAGATCAACTCTAATGAGCTTTGTGGCGGCATTTGGTCCATAGAGTGATCGGTGGAGAAACAGCTCATGATCTTCACAACAGGACTTCATCTCTTCAAGACGAAGCTACCTCTATTAGCGGACTATCGGTCTATAGCTCGCGAGGTAAAAACCCGGCAACCGTAGCTTTGGCCCCTAGGTGTTGGTCTTTTTTGAAGTGAATCATGTTTTCATGTGATTTACACTATAGGATCCCCTTAGATTCATTCCCTCATCATCATGGAGTCGATTTCACCATCGAATGAGCTCTAGTGAGCTCGGATCAAGCAACTAAAGCTGAGCAGTGTCAGTCTTTCGGAGCTCCTGGGATGACTGATCACCGGTCATTTGTTCCACACGATTATAATGGACTCCCATGATTAATCATGTTAGAAATTTTGATTTAATCCCTTTGAAATCACGAGATTAATCTCGACTATCCAATCTCAAATTAGATAGGTGAGACGAAACCACGTCCACCGTTGTTGAGGCACTTGCCGTGTCGAACGAATTAAATAATTAATACCGCGATGCCATATGGAAAGCACTATCGCATCATGGTTTATGATACGCTGATGGTTTAAAAGGTTATTTAGGCTTTAAAAATATAATTAAATGGTCAGAACTTCAAAAAAATTATAACTACTTATTGGAAAATCCACAAAAATGCAAATAAACTTATTTTGGAATGGTTAGATAGAGGAGAATTTAAGAAAAATAAAATCCCTAATTTATGCCCAATGAAAAGTGCTTAATTAAGGTTTGAAGCTTAGGTTAATTACTTTAATTCAGGCAAAACTACTTGGCTAATTAATTTCAAATTTGGTGGGATGATTCCACAGATGTCCTTTGCCTCCAATAATTTTCTTGGAATTATTTGCCATGTAATTTAAAGAATTTGGAATTTCAATCCTAATTACTCTCATTAATTAGTTAAATAATTATTAAAATTGATAAACACTAGAAATTAAATAATTAATGATAATTAATCATTATGAACAGTGAGAATAGTGAGAAGAAGTAATTAGGACCTCCTTTTCTAGTCATTTTTCCAAATGTATTTTCTTAAAAGGGTTAATTAACATGTGTAATAATTAAGGATCAATTAAGAAAATTAATGATAAAATAAAAACCAACCAAAATTAATAATTAGTTTAGATAATTCAAACATAATCCATTAATTTCTCTTTATGTGTTTAATTAGATAAAGTTATTAAATAAATTATGATTAACTCATTGGTATTGGGAATTCATAAGAGTATTTAACTTAGATTATTTCCTTTTTTAATTCAATTAACTCTTAAGAATGAGCCTAATTGCATTAGATTCTTTTAGGTGTATTGCAAATTTTACTTTCCTAAAAGCATATCATTGAAGGCTCATGATCAAGTAGTTAAATAAATTGAAGAAGTTTTGGAAGGGTATTTAAGTTGATGTGCTTAATTACTTGAACCTAATCAATCCATAAAACCCATTTAATTGTTTCTTTAAATTTATCAAATCACTAACATGGGATGGGGAAATACTAAGTATAATCTCTCCTCTTCAAGTTTTAATAACTTAATTATCAAAATCAAACCTTATAAGAACTTTGCTTAGTCTTAAGGAATATTTATTTGGCTTGATTGTCCTTAGGACTTAATGTAATTGAATATGTTATGTTGCAATATTTAATCACTTCATTTTAATCATTATAAATGTGCATGCCTTTTGTTCCATATGTTCATATTTTTTTTAAGAAAAGAGAATCACAAGAATACGGTTGCATTAAGTTGCATGTGTTGAATAAATATTATATGTTGTGGTTATTATAACTAATAAATCCTAAATTACTTTCAAAACTATAAGCTAATGATGTAAAATTTAAGTGAATGTTGACTATAAATGTTCAAAAAAAAATTTACATTTAGTTATAATTTAAAGATGGTAAAGGATTATTTTATTTTCATAGTTCATGTGTATGTTTACATATGTAATTAAGTTAGCAAGTATATAGTCTGGACATCCCGGGAATACGAGACTTTTAGTAGCCCTATGGAGGTCTTAGATAATCTTTCTTCCCTGGTTTAACAATATCACATACTTGATTAATTTCATTCATGTGTATGCATATGCTAGAATTTAGGATAAAACTTTATTTTACATGAATAAAAGATTTACTTTTATATACCCTTTGCAAGATTTTTATTTCTATGCTTGTGTATATGTTTACATGTATTTAAGTTAGCAAGTAAATAGTCTAAACATCTCCGAACATGAGGCTTTAAGTAACCCTAAGAAGGACTTAGATAATCTCACTTGCTTAATTTAACAATGACACATACTTGCTTAAATCTCTAATACATGTTTGCATATGGTTAACTATGAAATGGAATCTTTCTTTTTCTAATAAATTCATGCAATAATTATCTTCAAGAGTCCAAAAATATAAATACGTATTGCATGTATATATATATATATATATATATAATCAAATATCATGAATAATAAAATTGAAGAAGTGTGTATTTAATGGTGGAAAGAAGTGGTGGAATGTTGTTCATGTAATAGTGATTCAATTTTATTAATCCCAAGATGCTTTTTATGTTTGAATAAGACTTCTTAAGGCTAACCCAACTTAGGTTTAATAAAATGTTTATAAATGGTTCACTAAAGAAACCAAATTCTTAATAATATGCTTTTAGAAAACAACTTAGGGTAGGAATGAAGGGGGTCGAACCCCTTTCTCCTCTTCTTAATAATTAGATGTTGAGTAGATATTAAATGAAATAGGAAAAAGTAAATTAAAATTATTCAATTTATACCAAGATTTGAAGTAAAATCTCTCTTCATGTTTAACATAAATAAATCTAAAATTTAGATAATCACACTCTTAAAGCTTAGTCAAGATACTCCTCACTAAACTTTAGCACACATATTAGAATGTTTTGCCACCAATTATAGTTTTAAGTTAGGCCGGTGTATCTTATAGTGTTATGTTTTGTCTTATGATGTAATATTTTAGACTAGAAGTTAGGATTATTTGTGTGTAAACTGGATGTTAGTTCATTAATAGCTTAATGATATATTATGTAGAGGATTGTGCTAAAGGGACTACTATAATAATAAGTAAATATAAATGTTCTTTCTTGTAGGTGCTGCTTATGCCCCTAAAAATAATCCAATTAGGATAGGTAGGCTTGGCTACCAAAGTGTAGGGTGCTAAGTCTAAATATGTGAAATATAATTGCTTAGCTTGTATACTTATTTAGCTAACATGTATTTTATAGATGTAGTTAGATTTCATTTTTTATAAGCATATAATTTTTGTAATAGGATTAGGATTAGTGCTGTGGGGTTCAGGATGAGCAATGGCTAGAAGGCAAAGACTTAGGAGGCTCTGTGAAGCCTAGGGAAAATTAATCTAAAAGAAAGAAAGAAGGACAAGAGATTGAAGACCCTCATAGCATTTATTTTTAATTATAATATTCAATTGTAATCTGGGTTGCATAAGGGTAGAGCTCGACTACCCAATTTCTTTTCCTTTTTGGGGTGTATAGTTTTACCCGGCTGCACTGGCCTATTATTCTTTTACAAAATTTATTTGTTTGATTAGTATGTTTAGATTACACAATTATTTAGAAACACCTTTGCTGCATATTGTATGTTATCATACAATGCATTTCATATTGTGTCACTCTTGAATAGGGAGGGTCTCCACTCTTGCACTATAGGGAATATACTTGACTTTTGAGGGCAATCTCTTGGAGAACACCTCCTCTAATTTATTTAGCCCATGACTTAGTTTCATCATGCATATAGGCATAATTGGCCCAAGTCTTGGTCTAAAATGAATGTGTCAAAATGATTTATAATATTGTAAATTTTGGCTTTAGTTTTAAGTCATATTTTCTTACGAATCATATTCTGGTCTCTTAGGAAGTGAGTTTAGGATTCTATCTCCCTTCTTAATTAAATGATAACCTAGCTACCTTGCATCTACATAAGACAGGCCTACATGATTTTAAAGCATAGGAGGCATTAGCTGGAGTCCACTCCAGGCGGTTATAAGTACAAAAGAGTTGAGATATGTCTATTCTCTCTTGTCGAGGTAAACCATTATGCCTCATTTTCCCAATTAGACTTAGGTCATGCTAAGGCACTTTAGATTTAAGTTCTGAGGCTACTTATTTCCTTCTCGGGTTATGAGCATAAGTCCTCACCTCTTATGTATTTCTATAATCTTGTATTGTTGGATTATAAGTCCTAGCATTCTAATGAAATTTTAATTTAAACAGAAATAAATTTTCTCTTTCAAAAATGTAAAGCCTCATTATAGGGTAGATTAAAGCACTTACTAGGCTTCTTAGTATCACAAGTTCTTCTTCTTCAATCAAGAAATAATTCTTCCTATTTGAACCTTCCAACTTAATTTCCAAAAGTATCCACTCCTTTGATAGTCTATCTTTGAAATCTTTGGAGATACTTATTGGTTACTTTAATCGAGAGTATTCTTAAAAAATTCTCATTTCTTGAGATGTAATTAACTATGGAAGCTTATTTCCATAGAGAACTAAAGAACCTGGCATAAAATAAACTCTGATTTACTTCTCCATGTAAAGTGAGGGAAAGATCTCTGGTACATATGTAGACCCATCTACCTTAGGAGTCTTTATTAGGAGATTAGGTCCATTTGTGGGGTGATATTTTAATCTTCTGAGATAGTACATCATTACTTAATATCACAATTGATTATTTCAATTAGTACCCTGAGATTTTCGTGGTGTCTTTACGGCTCTAAATTAAAATAGCACAATAGCGACCCTGGGTTGTATGATAAGAAATTTCTATCTTAAGAGCATCGTAATGCCACATATAGAGTGTCGACACTACTTTCGTGTTTTAAGCTTATGTCCTACAGGCTAGTGGTGCCTATGTCTTGAATTCTCAACGTTGAGGCACCATTACTATGATATCATTTTAAGTTAGAAAATTTTCATTATTTTAAACCTTGAAGCTTTCAAATCACAAACAGAAGGATATATATACATAAATACACAAAAATGTAAAATAAAAATATATTTGTTGAAAATAAAAAATGATTACATAAGTTGTACAAAAAATATAAAAATAAAATAAAAAAGGGGGAAACTAGTAATCATATTCATCACCCTCCTCCTCTTCTTTTCTTCTTCTGATACCGATGGGGTGCTCACGTAAGGTGGATATTGAGGTGACGTAGGAAAGAGGCCTGAACCGGACACACAAAGCTATAATTTGCAAACATATAAACTAATTATAAGTTAGACTAAACCATGTAAAAGAACTATTTTTTGTTGTTGATCCATATGATAATGAAATTTAGTTTCTAAGGCTTCTTACCTACGGTTACTCTCACCAACTTATTTCTTTAAGTTTAATACTTCTCCTCCAATTTCTTAGAGTTACTCATTTAATATTTTGGAAGATTGGGATCAAGGTTGTGGGGCACATAGAGCACATGAACTTTCCCCCACCATAAACAATATCATCATCTCGCTCAAAATAAGGTTGAAATATATCTTCTGTCTTTAATATATGCTCTCATTACACAAAAAATATTAAGTAATTAGTTAACTTTAAAAATGTAAGGTATACTTATAGATATATGTGAGCTTACAATTAATCATTATCCAGTGATCTAATGTAATAAGTGTTTAGAAGAATTATAAGAGCCTTTAACATATATAGTGAAGCCCATGATTAATACTATCGCATGTATTGATCATAATGTCATGGTATCCTATAAAGCAACATCCAATCTGACAAGGAAGTCACATCTACTCTCCAACTATGTATTATAGTGATACTTTATCAAATCAACATCTGAATTCATTTGACCATCTACTTGTTGAAAGGAAAAATTTAATGGTGTTGTATCAAACTCTAAGTGGTCAGCCAAACTGTCTTAATATTTGATCAGGCAGGTCACTCAACTCCTTTTTGGTTGATAAGTGGTGCCCAAATGAGCCATATATCCTCGAGCTAAGCATATATTAGTGACTCGTAAGTGTATCTAATATCCATAAGACTTCCAAATGACTTGAGCATTTGAAATAAATATTAGGAAAAATCATGTTATGCAACCATTACTACTCAACTATTAGTACTACATATGAGGATATATTTCAACCTTATTTTCCCAATTATCCTCTTCATTAGAGAAGCCTTTTGAATAAGAATTTCTTCATTAGGCTCCCCTAATGCACCTGCAATAGTATGCAAACCATAAATAAGAGAAGGATGACCGTATCCTATAATAGTACTACCCCTAAATATATTACAAATAGAATTATAAGTATTCTTCCTTATATTAATTGTAAAACCCTTTGGAATAGCAAAATTCAAAATGATTTTGTCCTTAGTCACCTCATTGATATTATTAGTGGACATTAGCTTGGTAGAAATAAAATAATACAAAGCCTTAGACTCTACCTTTAGGCTAGTGATTGGAAAGTTAATGATCATTTTCTCCTATTGTTTCTACTGAATAATGGTATTTCTGCTAGTGAGAAAACCAAAGGCTTCATTAAAATCAGCATGATTATTATAATAAGAAAGATATTGATCGTACACTTCATTTTACAAACTAATATGCAATAATGGTGGTACTATCAAAACTTACCAACTTTTCCCACATAAGAACTATATTGTCTTAGTGCTCCTTCGCATTTGTGAAGAACTCCCACACTACAAGAATGACAAAGGAGATCTATTCGCAGGCTAAATTCTCCCAGCCTCGTACAATGATGATCCTCTCTACTCTCCCATCCGGATTGTGGAAACTCCTCTCCAGAATGAGGTGCATGTGGATGAGAGCATATTGATACCTCTCTCTTCTTCCATGCTAACAAACCTATTAGCTAAAGTCTCCCTCCTCTTAGTTGTAATCATTTTGAGCAGTATGATTGTTTTCTTAGTGTGAGAAAAATCTGAGGGATAGAAAACTCTAAGAATTTCTATAGCAAAGAGACAACGGAATGAAAAATATGTAGTCCATTGGGTCTATTTATAAACTAGACCTAATACCACGGTGCTGTGGAAGCAGTGTTGACCACTAACCTTTTGAGTTCTGGAATAAACAATCCATGTCACGGTGTTATGTTAGCAACACTGAGGTGCTAACCTCACATATTTTGAAATAAGGAATCAATGCCATAGTGCTCACATGCAGTGCTTTGACCACTGGCGATCAAAATGGTTCTACATCAAAAGAGCACTTATTATCATTTATTATCATTAATTATGTAACCAATCAAAACTAAAAAGTGCAAAAAAATGTTAATGTCGTGCCATAACACTTTGACACAACACTGTAGTGTTGGTCAAAAAGTTTGTCCTATTAAATGTGTCTGCCAACCTATCAACCCATTTGAATGGTCTTTTGTCTGCACCAAGGCACTACATAGATAGTGCAGAGGCACTGGTCAATCTCCTAGTCTACTTTTAAATGTCATTTATAGCACCTATAGCACCATGGTGCTGATTTCCCAGTGCTAAGGCGCCATCCTAATAATTCTCATGTGCCAGAATCTATAGTGCCAAGACACGCCCCTTCATAGCGCCTAGGCGCCATACTTCCATCGCTGAGGTGCCATCCCCCAAAAGCAATCTATTTATGTTCATCATGCAAGCAACTTATAAATTATTAAATTATTCACCATGTGAACACTTATATAAATCTAACATTCTAAATGGATGTAAGTCCAATCTATCCATTTGCAATACAAACAACCTTATCTTATAATTTTGGCATTCCAAAGGAATGTAAGATCAATCTTCTATATGTTCGCAATGCGAACATACTAGAATTTGTTCATCATGTGAATGCTCTTATAATTTTGGCATTTCAAAGGGATGTAATCCCAGTCTTTACATTCGCCATGCTATCATTACTAGCATTCCAAAGGGATGTAAGCCCAGTCTTCTATCTGTTGGCTATGAAAACACTGTATGATTCATTCACCAAGTGAACACCTATATAAAATGGCATTCTAAAGGGATGTAAGTCCAATCTAATGGTTTTTTAATAAATATAAGTCTGATTTATTTGCTCATCATGCGAACACCTTAACTGACATTCTAATGGATGTAAGTCCAACACCTACGTTAATCATGCAAACACCCGTACACTAAATCTCTAGTCTACCAGGATGTCTGAGACGAGGCAACTCATGGATACTAATCAGACTCCCTGGATATTATGAATAGCTCTATGATATTGGTAGACTCGAATAATAGGGCCTCGAGATGAGAGAACCATGGGATCTTGATTGAGATTATTCTTCTACTTCTCTTAGAGAATCATCTATGCCATACCACACACACCACTAGACATCGATTCACTTAAAAAAATATGTTTATTTTCAACCTTAATTAAGAGCACTCGCTTACTGCAATAAGAGGGGTAATTAACTATGAAGGCTTACATTCATAAGTAGAACCAGATCTAACAAAATATTAGGGGAAATCTGGTTGAATATATACTAGTTTGCCTCATGAGAAAATATACTTTTACCCATCTCAATAAAGATGGCAGAAAGCATCATTAATGGTGTTTTTTTTAGCAATTTTTTATGACTCTGTTGAGGATTACTTCTCTCTATCTTTAATTGAAAAAATTAAAATATATGGTGTTATTGTAAACTTAAATATTAAGTTATAATCTTTTAAAATTTTAAAATCTACTACCAGGTTTGAAACCTCTAATGGAAAATATTACAAACAAGATAACTGTCAAATCTGGAGAGGGGTCCATTGTTAAATTCTCTGAGGCTGTAATCCATGATTGTTTCACTAGAGCTACTCTCCAGTTCAAAATAATTTTTGAGGTTGTCTAGTTCCTACTTGTTGGACCTATAACTAAGCCTCTCATTGAGGACATTGGAATGTGAAAGGCATTCAATAAGGGAAGGAGGTTGAATGTGATCATTCCCAATGAGCCCCAAAAGCCCTAACCTTTAAAAGAGGTTCTATCTTTCATAGGCTATCAAAGGCAATGCAGACTACCCCTACTAAGGTGGTTTTTAAGCCCAAATTGAAGTTCATCATCGTTAATCCACTTAGTAGTGCATTAGGGGAGCATACTATCCCACAAGATGCCACTTGTACTCCAAGAAATAATGACCATGAAGCATCTTCCTCGAGCACTAAAATGTCCATGAGAGCCTAAAGAAAATATAATACTGGTCGTAGAGCTATAAGATTGCTTGTTAATTCTAAATAGTAATATGATGCACTGGTGGAAGCAAACATACCCTCTAATAACAACTTTGATCTCTAATGGGTCAAAAGGAATAACTCTGGAGGAGCTATAAGGAAGTTATTTTAAGATAAACATACACATCCCAGTCTACAGAATCAACCACAAAAGGAAGAGACTGTCTCCTCCAAAATCTATAAAGTTCTGAAGGCTGTTAAAAAATAGAAACCTTCAAAGAAGAATAAAGAAATTGGTGACCCAAATCACCAACTTGACAAATTCTTACTCTAAGAGGGGTGGGAATATTGAAAAATATCCTACTTGCCTAGAGCAAGACTTAAGGTCTACAAGCATTACATTTAGTGAACACTGACAACGAGCCATTAAATATAAAGATACTAAGTGGCCAGTTATTGCAAGGTCCTGACAACCACCATAAAAAAAGTAATATAATTCATCCAATAAACACCAGGGTGTAACATTCAGGATACATTCCTAGAGATCCATCTCTAGAAGGTCCCGATCGATTGAGGTACCTAAAGAATCCTAAGTCATCAACAATGACATAACTTAATATGAGCCAGCCCAACCAAATGATAATGGAACTGAATCTCCTATCATTAATTAGAAACACTAGTCTAAAAAAATTTAGCTGATAGATGATGAGGAAGATAATCGATCCTTCTAGGAAGATGATGATTTCTCAATTAATGAAGAGCAACTAATTACAGACTTCAAAAAGATGACATGGAAGTCAAAGTTGTTCGCATGGTCGATACACATTTATAAAATAGAAATGTGACATTCAAACAATAAAATGAAGAAGAACATCAAGAGAATCCGAGCCATCAACAACTTGAGGTAACTGAAGAGCTAAAAGATGTTGTAACAAGGTTACAATGACAAATGGGTTCTTAGTTCCAAAGAAGAGACCAAAAAATTAGCCAGCTCAACAACTACCTTAATGAAATGAGTGCGCTAATGAAAGATCTATTTGTCCAACTTAACCTCGTAGCAATTGCAACATAGCAAGCGCCTTCGAAAAATCCTTTGGAGATAAGCAACCCAATAGCTGAAATTAGGGGCATGCAAAATGCTACGCCCAACTTGCCAACAACTTCAATGCAAAAGTAAGAAGCTCCAGAAGATCCTACACTAAATGCCCATCAAAAGGCTAATGTTATCACCAAGTCTCAAGTAGAAGATCTCAACAGTAAGAAACTCAAAGTAGTCATCGCTTCACAAGCAGCTGAACAGCTAGTCGAAAAAGGTCTACCATACCAAGCTGAATATGACTAAGTACAATATCATAAAGGGTATGTTGTGCCAAAATTCAACACATTTTCAGGCACAAAAAATTCACGCATCTAGCTCAGTTTAAAGTTACATGTAAAAATACCAGAGGGAATGATGCTGTACTGCTATGATAATTCATTAGCAGACTTACCAATACAACGTTTGAATGGTATGTTGAGTTATCCAATGACTTAGTAAAAATTTTTGCTGAGCTGAAAACATTCCTCATCAAGAGATTTACATGCATAACAAAAAAGTAATAATAGAAGATTCACCTTTGAAAAGAGAAGGAAAGATGAGAGTGTTAACAAAATAAATTACAAGATGGAGAAATCTAAGATGGAAATGTGATCAATAGCTTACAAAAAAGTATATAGTAAAATTCCTTATGGGGAATATCGATGATTAGATGGCTCAATATCTAGCCATGGTTATGATTAACATGTTCTAAGAATTATTTGATCATGGAGACAACTTTGAAAGGCTCCCCAAGCAAAAAGGCCTTAGTGCTAATTATAATAATAATCTCTTTGGAAAAGGAAAACAACCAAAATCCCATGAAGCGAAGAGAATAATGTGAATACAACATTCACATTCACGATTGACAAAAAGAAAAATGGAGGAGAGACAACCTCGCGATGAGTGACAACCTCACTACTAGTAGCAAAGCCAACAAAGATATGTTGAACCCTCAAAGAGAGGATGTTTAAGCAGTTGTGGTGTTTATTTTTGGATGTGGGTGGACACCACGTAGATCTTAGGGGTTACTTATTGAAGTGATCGGGTATGACATTAAGGTATGATATACTATCTCAAACGATGGAAACATCATCCCACAATGCACCTAATCACCTAATAAAGACTCCTAAGGCATGATGGATCTTTGTTTATACCAGAGATTCTTCTCCTACTTTACATGAAAAGTAAAGTAAGATTTATTTTATGTTGGATTCTCCATAGTAAATTACATCCTAGGAAATGAGATTTCCTAAGAATACTCTCGATTAAAGTTATCAATTATTATCTCCAAAGATTTCAAGGATAAGGCTATCAATAAATTGGTTATTTTAGAAAATTAAATGAGATTATTCAATTGGAAGACTTATTTTGGAGGCAAAAGAAAAATAAATAGGAAATGCTCATGATACTAGTAAGCTTAGTGAGTATTCCAACCTATCCTATGGTAAGGCTTTATATGTTTGAAAGTGAGATAATTTATTTATTTGAATTAAAATTTTATTAGATTGCTAGGGCTTATAATCCACCAACACAAGATTGTGAAAGTACTTAAGAGGTGATGATTTATACTTGTAGCCTGAAGAAAACTAACAACCTTGGATCCTAAATCTAGGGATCTTTAGCACAAGCTAAAGCACAACCTAAATCTAAGCAGAGGGTGTACATAAGGGTTCATCTCCATAAGAGAGGATAAACCTGTCTGACTCTTCTGGACATACACATGCCTGGACTGGCCGCCAGTTAACACCTCCTACTATTCAAAATCATATAGGCTGATCTTATGAAATTGTAAGATAGCTAGGCTTGTTATTTAATTGGAAAGAGATTAAAGTCCTAAACTCACTCCCTTAGAGACTAAAGTATGAGTGGTATGAGCACATGACTTAGTCTAAAAATGCAACATCTTTTCAAATTTTATATTATTTTGACACATTCATTTTAGACAAAGGCTTTAGGATTTCTTATGCCTAAATACATGATGAAATGGGGTTGTTATCTAAATCAGAGAGAAGATGGTGCTCTCCACCACAAGGGATGCCCTCACAGGTCAAGCATTCCCCTATCGAGGAAGGATGGAAATCCCCCATGTTCAAAAAAGCAAGAATATGACATGCATGATGTGTGACATACAACCATACACCTATGGGGTTACTAAATATTTTAATAAGATTTATAGTGAGGTTATGAGTTATTTTAAATTTTAGTTATGAGTTATTAATTGGGTAGAAAAATTAATTTTGTCCTAAGAGCCTATCGCATTCAGGCCACACATTAGAACATCAAACATAATGAAACTATGAAAAGGATGCAATCCTATTGCAAAATCTAAACATAAGATCAATCAATTCTATATACTACCGTAAAAGAGTAAAAGGTCGGTGCGGCCTGGTACCACCATATAACCCAAAAAGGAGAAAAGATGTAGCTCTACCCCTTATCGACTAGAGTTACAAAATAATATTACTATTATAATTTGAATACATATTATGGGGGTATTCTTTTCTTCTTTTGATTTGATTTGCTCCAAGGCATCATAGGGCACCCTAGGACTAAGTCCTCCAGCCATTTCTCATCCTAATCTCCCATAACACTAATCTTAATTCCTATTGAAAATTTATATTTTTATAGGAAAAGTAAAGCTAATTACACCTGCAAAATGGAGGTTAGCTAAACATACATATAAAAATAAGCAGTTATATTCATGATTTAGATTTAACACCTTACACATGGGTAACCAAGCCCACTTTCCCTAACTTGGATTATGCTTAGGGGCTTAAGCAACCTTGAAGAAAAATATTTATATCTATTTTGAGCAACCCTTTAAGCACAATTCCTTATAGAAAATAACATTAGGCTAAGAGTGGCCTAACATTCAGTTTATGAAACGTACATCCTAACTTCTAGTTTAAAATATTACATCACACATACACCGTCCTAACTTAGGACTAGAAGTAGTGGCTTAATTCTAATGTGTGTGGTAAGGCCTTTCGTGGTATGTCTTACTAAGCATTAGAGTTATGATTTTCTAGATTTGAAAAAGTTTAATTTAATTATGATGGTTGGTTCATTTCAAATGGTTTAGTTGATTTGTGTTTTGACCTTGTTTCATATGATTTACCCTTAGTACCTAAGTATTATGAAGAGAAGAAAGAGGGTTGCCCTCTTTCATCCCTACCTTAACCCACTTTTTAAAGCACATTAATTTGATTTAGTTCTCTTTTAGTGAATGACTTATTAAATATTTTTTATTAATTCTAAGTTTAGGTTAACTCTAAATAATACTATCCAATATGAAAGACATCTTAAGATTAATATAATTGTGTTACTAACACGTAGCACATGTTAAACAATTCCTTCCCATCACTTATTAACATGCACGTGATTTAATCCTGAACATACCCATACATGCGACATATGTTTTGGCACACTTAAATGATGGATGGAGGAATACATTTGAAACTTATACTTTGTTTGATCAAATTATTTGTACATATAAGTTAAAGCTCTATCCAAATTATAATACAAATATACATAGGAATGAAATTAAATAAGTATGTTTCTTTGTTAATCATGGAAGTGAGATAATCAAATGACCTCTTTTAAATTTTACGATTCAAAAGATTTTTACTATAGATGTAGAAAAGATTATTTACAATTCAATTTGTAATATGCTTAAGGGTAGTACTACTATAAAATTTAGTCATCTTTCTCTTATTTATGCTTTATGTGTTGCGGTGAGTGCATTGGGATGAAGAAGTCCTTATACAAACGACTCCTCTTACTAAAAGAATAATTGAAAGATTTGGATCGAAAATGAAAGTAGGAAAAAGCTCGCGCGCTCCTCGGCCCAGATCCAAATCCTCCAAGACATTAACTATGCAACTTCAAGATATTGGAGGAGAAGTCTCAAAATTAAGAAAAAGGGTTTGCGAAAGTAACCGACAACAGTAAAAATTGGAGAAAAAAATTGATTATCACATAGGCCAACAACAACAGCAATTTTCTTACATGAATGAGTTCAACTTAGCACTCATGCAAATGTTCAAAAATTACAACTTTAATGCTAGCCCCAATAGAGTTCCCTTTCCTGCAGCACCTCACTATCACCCCTATGTTAACACGCCGCTAGAGCTAGAAGAAGAAGAGGAGGAGGAGGATAAATATGATTTTTTGAGTAATTTCCCCCTTTTTTATTTATGTTTTCTTTTTTCTTGTTTAATTACTTTTATTTATAGAATTTTGTAATAAATTTTATTTTATAATAAAATATTTTTATTTCATATTTTTGTATTTTTTTCATTGTAATTATTATTTGGTTGTTGCAAGATTTAAAACTAAAATTTAATTGAATAAGAAATTTTAACCTAAGATTGATGACTTTGAGAGATCAGCATCGAGGTGTTGTCTGGACAGCACTGTGGCACTGTAAATAAAACTCAGCATTAAAATAAGAGAGATCGCCACCTCGGCAGTACATGAATAGCATTGTAACATTGTGGGTAGACATTCTTTATTCTTACAACCCGAGAAGGCAACGCTGTAGTGCCACAATACTACATGATCAATGCCTTGGCTTTACATGGTAGGGCTTAGGCTTAAAAAATTATGTGAGGCAATGCTTAAATGCTACTAATTTGACATAGCACCTTGGAACTTTAAGGACAGTGCCATAGCACTATAGGTAGATATTTTGATTCTACAACCCAAGAAGGCGGCACTGCTGCGGCAAGATTTAGCGCTGAGGAATCATATATTGAAGATTTTTCCTCTACAACCTTAGAAGACAACTTTGATCACAGCGCCTCGGTGCCATACAATAGTGTTGCGGTGCTGCAAAATGAAGCGTCAAGGTTTAAAATCCAGTGAGCTCAGCATCAAGATGTTGGGTATCAGTGTTGTGGCGCTACGAGTCAGAAGACTCTATTATAAGGCCATTTTTATGTGATTTTATGATTTTTAAAATTTTTGGCAACTTAATAACTTAGCAATACTAATTTTTGAAATATTTTAGTGCAAAATGCACTCTTCTCCCTTGTTCTAGCTCCAAGATCGATGGAGGGAGGATTTTTTCATCGCATGTCGAAACCAAGTTCAACGGTAGAGATTTTGGACTTTTTAAATTTGTATTTTAATGAGTTAACATCTGATTTAATCTTGATTTCAACAACATTTCATCTTGGCAATGTTTAAAATATCTTACTTAATGCGATCATGTTCTTCTCTCTTGCTCCAGATCTAAGATTGATGGAGGGAGGATCGTTATTTCATACTGGATCCAAGATCAATTGTGGAATTATTCAAGAAGATTTTTTGAGTGAGGAATCATATAAAAGAGATTTTTCATTCAGAGTTTTTGCTAGATTCTTGCCTTACCCAAAGAGAAAATTGTGCAACAGAGAGGAACTTGCAACAGAATCCATAGTAAAGAGAGAGAGAAGAGAGTGTGCAGAAAATGGAAGAAGAAGCAAAGCGAGAGAAGAAGGGTTAGACATTCCCTTCTTATAGGATTTGATGTTCAACCACTTCCACTCTCCTATAAACCTCTGCTCTCCAAACCACTCCCACTCTCCCCTCGAGCTATCGTTGAGAGGGATGGCTGTTAGTGAGAGTAGTTGGTGTTTTCTATGCTCTTTAAACTTAGTAGTAGCAGAGCCAGGATGTTCATTTTTTCATCATCGTTATTATTATTATTATTATTATTATTATTATTATTATTATTATTATTATTATTATTATTATTATTATTATTATTATTGTTATTATTATTATTATTAGTATTTCATTGAAGAATTTGCTATTTTCATGTACTTTACACATATATTTTTGGATGATTGAGATAATGTCATCCAAAAATAGGGGGGCAACTGATATGACCCTGAAAATTCCACTAGTCAAAGCACGGATCTTGACGTCGAAAGCAATTTGATCATGAATCAAGACTAATCGAGATCAAGCACTTAAAATATCATTAGAAACTTTGGGATATCAGTTAAATCCCTAAATAGCTCTCAAACATGGAGTGTTTATAGTCAAATCAAGCGTCTCAATGAGCCGGATCTAACAAGCTCAGGATCTTACAATTCTGACTTCATTTGGTTATTCAAATATTTAAAATACTTCAAATGATCAAATGGATTATTTTGAGCCATCCAATGAAGTGGAGTGGTACGAGTTTTGCATGTATTTACAGAGACGTCACTCCTCCAATCTATAAATAGCCCCTCATTCCTCATATGAGAGGAGGCCAAGCAAGAGAGAGGAGAGAGATCTAAAGCTTGAAAATCCTCCAAGCATAATCGTGCCACCACTGACTTATCTCCAATCAGCATTGATCCGTCGTCAATCTCCGTCGGTCTCCATCATGACGACCTTCATCGTCAGCAGTTGTTCCCTGCTGTTCATCATCATCTGCTACCACTAGCAACTATTATAACTTTGACTATATGATTGTTGTTGTCTGATTTTGGGATTCCCATTGTCAACTCTTCTCATATACAATTTTGTAATCCCGTATCGGGAAAACTTATACTCTAAATAAATATATAGTGGAAGCTTTTTGCTGGGTTAGGCCCCATGATTTTTTCCCTCTTTTCGAGGTTTTCCACATTAAAATTTTTGGAGTTCTCTTGTTTACTCATTAAAAATGTCTTGGATTTCTGTACATTTAAACTTTTACTCTACCATCGGTTTTCTAAGACAAGGTTAATCCTTGATGTCATATTTGACCATTTAAATAAGAACCCCCAATATGAAGGTAACAATTATAACCTGAGTTAATTATATTTCTTCATTTTTAGATTTAGAGCTAGTGTAAAAATTATAACCATTCACATTAAAAATTGGCTACATATTCACATATCGCATAAGTCCTTAAATAAGATCATGTAGGTACTGACTTTCACTCAGTTATTTTGTTCATGAACAAATTAAGTAGAACCATAACAAAAATGTAACTAGTGAATTCAGAGGAAAAATATATGCAAAATTAGGATAGATTACATATAATATAATCTATATTGAGAATTTATCTTCAATCTTCTTATTTGTACTAGTAGCATCATCCAAGTCCAAAGAAATCATGAATAAATTAAACTCAAATATTTAAATTTTTAAAATCAAATAAACATAATATCTGGACTACAATAAATCTTCAAATATTAGATGAATGTTCTAAATCAAGAAATAGATGAATTTCATCATAGTTGAGAAGAACATAAGATTGTCATTGCCTTAAGCTCTTCATCATTCAGGAATCTTGAAGTGCTTCCACGTAATGCTTTTCTTGACTGTCCAAAAATAGAAAGCACATTTTATGAAGCTTCTAAACCTTTGACATCATTATTGTGAGCATGTAGCTTAAAGTAATAAAAGCAATAATCACTAGTCTCTTGAAATAAATATGCTTCACATATTGAGCCTTCAGGGTGTGCTTTATTCTTTTTAATTCTTTTGAGTTTATTCAAAAATCTATAATAGCTTTATAAATTAGGTGTGACAAATGTATTCAAATTAGTAAGCATTTTGTATCATTACTTCTCAAATGGATATATCCATGGATATTGCATTTAACATTTAGCCCAAGCCTTATATGGTATATATATTTGTAGGTGCTCCATTAAGTAAAACAAAGCAGGGAAATGTGATGTAGCACATCCAAGGAAGAAAGGATCCATCACGAGGTCCCAAACCAAAGCTTAAACTTATAAGGACTTTTATTAGCCTTTATCTGTTATGGTATTTAATATTGATGTTCTATGTGTTGTTTATGCAGTAATAATGTGGTTGATCATCCTTAAGTGTTATTTAGGAGTTTTTGTTAAAATCATATAAGTTCATGTGTTAAATTATAAAGGTGTCAGTATACATTATGGTATTTAGTATTTTAGGATAGATAAACTAGCGCCTTGGCAATGAATTATGGTGCCTTGGTACTAATTTGTTGCACCTCGGTGCTATAAAATGATATTTTTTTTTACTTTTTAAAATTTCTTAATAGTTTTTCTCTAAGGGATACATTCCTTGGAGTATTGTATGTATATAAACACTTATTCTAACTTAATAGGTACTTAGACTTATTTTTGTGTGAAAACTTTAGTGAAAACCTCTTTGGTTGGAACTTGGTGGCTGACCATTTTGAAGATTTAGTGATCCTTCATTGTACTTCTACTTGGGTGAGTAGGACTTCCACACATCTCTTCCACTTTGGTGAGTGGAAGGTCATTCGCATCACTTCCACTTGGGTGAGTGGAAGGTTGTGAAATACATTTCTTTCTCTTTCTCCATCTGCTGTGGTGATCACTCCATCAATTTTGGTATCAGAGCCTAGGTTGGGAAGCATGAAGAAAGTGCTCGTGAATAAGCCTTATTAAATCCAAGCAAGGTTAGTTTTGTATATTTTTTTTTTGAATTTTATGTAATTTCCTTTACTGATTTAGTGATTTTGCTTGAAAACTCACGTTAAATTAATGTGGTAAGCAATTTAATAAACATTTATTTTACTACCAACTAGTTATCTCCACTCATAAAGACTAACCTTTCCCTACTTAACTTAACTTCAAACCATACTACTTGAGTAACAACTTAAGTAAGGGAGCACTCACAAAAAAAAGAGTGAAACCTACTATACAAACCTTGTAAAATAATTAAAATTATATCCTTATAGAACTAATGTTTATTTTTTGTGAGTTTACTTAATTTTTTGTAGTATCCACTTACTACTTTCTATTTACTAAAGCCTAGTCATTTTCAAAATTTGTACATCTCATCATATTAAATCTAGTTCACTTAATGGATACTTACAATTTTCATTTGGAGTTACATATTTGCATTTTTTGTTTACATCATGCTACCCAAATCCAATAGTTTGGACTAACTAGAAGACTTAATATGGAGGGACGAGATCATTATGCAAAATGAAGAGAAATTTACCAAGGTAGAAGACCTTCTCAAGAACCTCACCGCACAAGTTCAAACCTTGAGTACTAGGTTTCAAACTCCACTGACAATTCCATGTTCGGATGACTTAGAACCCGTTAGAGAGAAAAATACTGAACTGTTTAGAGATGAATATCCTACCAAGGCCAAACCGAAGACCATCTTAGGGTCCCTGAAATCTTACATGAACTTATAAAATAAGTTCAGATAAAAACCCGATCGTATGACAGTGTTCATGACCTTATTAAATTTTTAGATAGGTTAACCAAAATGGATGATTTCTTTGATTTGTATCATATGGATGATTATCAACCAGCAATATTCTCTAAAAGAAAATTAGTAGGTCATGCAAAAATCTATTAGAATAATATTTTAGCTAAATAAGAGAGATATGATAGAAATTTCATGACATGGGTAGAAATGAAAGAAATTCTAAGGGCTAAATATTATCTTAAAAATCATGATAGAAGACTCCATGAACAATTAACTATGCTTAAATAAGAAAGATATGTCAGTAGTAGAATATATGAATATATTTGAAAACTTAAGGCCAGATATGAGGTTATTTTACCTCATCCAATAGTCTTCGCCAAGGATGCCCCTTATCCCTTTTTCTTTTCACCATCATCATGAACATCTTCTCTTGTATATTAAATAAAAAAGTTTCAGGCGCTCTATTCAAGCTGATTACTTCTGGTAATTCTCACATCTCCCATCTACTTTTTGCTGATGATATTCTTATTGTAGGTGAAGTTGATTCATCATCTGCCCTTGCCTTGAAAGACTCATTGCACATCTTTTCCATCTCCACTAGTCTAGATGTTAATTATAACAAATCTCTTTTATTCTTCTCTAAGGATTCTATCAATGCTGTGCAGTTTTGCCAAATCTTAAATTTTGACAAGGGTGATTTCCCCTTGAAGTATTTGGGGCAACCCCTAAATGCTGGTCCTCTGAAATCTCACCACTTTATGCCTCTCTAAGATAAAATTTCATCTTGGCTGGCGGGTTGGAAATCTAAGTGGCTATCCTATGGGGGTCGTCTACAGCTAATACATTCCTCCATCAATAGTTACCTCTCCTACTAGCTGAGGGCTTTGGTTACTCCTAAACACATTCTCAAAAAGCTAACCTCCATTACCTCCAAAACCTCCAAATTTTTTTTTCACGGTGATCTGTTTAAAAGATGTATCATATATCTTGGTCTAAGATTACTTTACCGAGAGAAAAAAGGGGAAGTGGACTTATTTCTATAAATACTCTAAACGTGATGAGTAAAGTGAAAGTTTTATGGAAAGTGTTGAATCACTCCAATCTTTTAGCCACCTGGTTATGTAACAAATACAATTCAATTTGGCAAAGATCTCTCCACTCCTCAGCTCTTTGGAGGGAACTTCAGCTGTGTGCAAATAGATTCAGGTAAAAATTTCTATTCTCTATGGGGGATGGTACCTCTTTTTCTCTTTACTTTGATCCCTGGTGCCAAGGATGCTCCTTGTATGAGATCCTTGGGCAGAATTGCTTCTCATGGTTAAACTTCCCAAATAATTCCCTCTTTATTCTATTATTAGGCGCAACATCTGGGCTTTTCCTGGAACTCCTCTAGGCTAGAATTCCCCCTGTTCCATTTCTGATGTCCCCCTTTCTTCTAGGCAGATGTCATCCTTTGGGAAGGGAAGAAATCTATTACAAGTAAGATGGTCTTGACAGCCATTTTCTCTCACTCTCCCTCTGTGGATTGGTCTAGAGATATTTGGTTTAAAGGATTCTCACTAAACTATGTGATTTTTTGCTGGATGGCTTACTCAAATGGGCTAAAAATGTCAGATGTGTTAAGTTACAGGGGCCTTGGCACTGTCCTTGAGTGCAGGATATGCCACAGTGAGAAGGAATCTCATTCTCATCTCTTCTTTGGTTGATCTTTCTCTCTCAAAATTTTAAGAACTCTTCTACCAAACGGGAGCTCTTTTCTGCTAGAAACCACCTTACAACAAGTTCTGGATGCATCTTCAATGCTAGGGCATAAGGCTTTAACACGGCTCTACTTGTTGAGTGTTGCAATTATTATTTATACCTTTTGGGGTGACAAAAACCTCCGACTCTTGCAGGATAAGAAAACTTCTTTTGCGGCCTTATGCCTTAAAATTAAAGATCGAATTGCATCCAAACTCAAACGTTGGACTTTTAAACAATCTTGGCCGCAACATGATCTTTTCACTTTGGAAAACTGGAAGCATACCAGCTATTGAGAATTTTTGGAAGTGCATACTTCTGGGCTAATTGGTGGATCTGGAGCTTTTTTGGCCTGAAGCCTGTGTGTTTTCAATGTTTTTAATTTTGGCTTTCATCACTAGCTTCCGGCTTTCTCTTTATTTTTATTGTCTGGTCCCTACATCTCCTTCTTAGTTTTGGAAGTTTTGTCCCTACTCTCCATTGTGGCAGATTCATTTTGTCTTTGATCCTAAACTAGACTATGATGAGACCTTTGCTGAAGTAGGCAACATATCTTACATTCTCTGTTCAGCACCCTTTCCGGCTCCTCCCTGGATGATGTTCCCCTGCAACCTGGGAAGTAGATATGCTATTGTTCGACTACTTTCACATCAAATTTTCTTTCTGTAGGGATCCTTCTCTCAACTGCACCATCAGATGGCAGGTGACATCAACTGTTGGCCAGCCGGTAATTTGATTATAAATTTTCAACTCAATTTTTGTGTCTCTGAGTCCAGTGGAGCACAATTCTTATAAGTTATTTGATTCCTGAGTTCTACAGTCTATTTTTTGTTGCTCTAGGGACCAAATGATCTTTTTGTGTTGAATTTTTATAGTTTTTTTTTTCTATACTGTACATTCCTTTAACAACTCTCTTTTGAAAAAAAATTGGATAATTGCCCTCACCTTTTTCTCAAAAAAAAAAAATTGGCAAAATTCTCGAACTTTTTTAAATCAAGGTTTTACAGTTAAAACAAACCAAAACTAACAATTTTTAAATTTGAATTATTTAGCAGAATTCAAAAGGTTCGAAATATATATTATGATCATTAATAACAGCATATTTTCTCATATTATTAAAATAAAAATGGATATGATATGCAGCAAAAAAATAATCTCATAGAGGGGAAAACATATCAAAGCCCCTCATATGTCTCTCTCTTAAATCTCTCTGTTGTTTTTGAGAAACATCTGGCGCAGATCGGTTGGATCTATCTCCCCGAGGCGGTTTGCCGGTCGGTAATAACCTGCCACAGGATCGGGAACCCAAGGCATCGGCGCCGCCGCCCCATCTGAGGTTGTCGTTCCTAATTTCTTCATTCCCGTCATCAACGATGCCTTCTCCTTCATCATCCCCATTCCGGGCACAACCGCCGCGACCGATGAAGATGAGAATCCTCTACTACTCAAAGCAATTCCATCAGAGAGTGTGGCGAAGAGGATCCTTCCATTGAAGAGAGCTCGAGCCATCGGATCGATAGAGATCAACAAGATTGAACTCGAATCAGCCGTAGAAATTGAAGGGGGTGAGAAGAAAAGGAGATGGAGAGATTTCGTCTCCCGCTTCTCTACTCTTCTCTTCCCAGGATTATTCTCTCACCCTTACTCTCTTGCTTTCTCTGTGTGATCATAACTGAGGAGAGATGTTCCTTTAAATAGACCATTCGCGCAGAAGTGCCAACAGAGAACGGAGGCAGGCGTGTGGAGACGTAGAATAATTCGCCATTGTTGGGTTCGGTTTAGTGGCATGGAGAGAATAATAATAGTAAATAAAATTTTGGTAAATGAACGGAAAGCAGGAGAGGCATGTGGAACACTAAATTAATGCGTTACAGCCAGACTGCGTGCTGGGCCCAGGTCTACTAATTCAACGAGAAATTTTTGAGTGTGCTTCGCCATATCTGAACGAGAAGCTGTCGTACAAGAAGTTGGAGAATTTTGTGCGTCCATACGCATTATGGGATCGGCTGGCGAAACGCAGGCGAACGATTACAGCGCTCAAGATGCTTGGCCTGGCGACGTCGCGTCATTAGCCAAGACAGGACCAGCGCTAATAGGGACCAATGGAGAGACAAATGGCGGTGAAATGTACAATTAGAGGATGCGGCGTTCACTGCACGTGCATTTCACGCTTAAAAAATGTGCAGTCTCATGTTCTAATTTGGCCAACAAGCGGTTATTGTCTGAAAGATAGAAATTGTGAATAATACTTATAAGTAAATTAAACATACATAAACATGCAATGATGGAATAATATTATTCATAAAATTACACTTTAAATTAAAACGAAGAGCTGAACAAATTCATTTTACAATAAAATTTAATATAATTTTTATTTACTTATATATCTAATTCTTAAAATTTGATACTTACATAAAACAATCCTATGTATGAAATAATATATTTCACTTAAAAGAATCATAATAGTGATATTTATAAAGTGATTATAAATTTAAGTGTTGTTTATATAAATATTAAATTTTAGATGTTAGATATGTAAATATAAAACAAGCCAAGGCAAAATAAAATATCAATAACTCCAGTAACGACATTAACAATCAATGGTGGCTGGCAAAAACTACAATTATTAGTGATGGTTGGTGGATGATAAGTTGTTGGCAATAAGTGGTGGCGATGGACGGCTAGCAGAGTCGGGGGCAACAGAGGGCGTGTGGCCGATTGAGGCGAGCAGTGAAGGAGACTAATAGCGGAGGCAATTCACGAGAGATGGTGGGCGGTGGCGTACAGTGGTGGTGGAGGGTTGAAACAGCTAGTGACACTCAGCGTTAAGTGGCAGTGGCCGAGGACTGTTACGAAGCCCATTATAGGTGATCGAATTATCACAATATATCTTTGAGCGAGCCAATCAAGACTCATAAGCGGAATAAAAATAACTCGAATTGATTTTATATTGACTCAAAATTTGATGGAGCTCCTAATTTTGATGAATATGATATCTCTGAACTAAGAAAATTGATGTCTGGCGTCATAGCAAATAATGAGTTCAAAAAACCTTTCCGAAATTTAATTGAAGTTAATGAAGCCAGGAGTGGTGGTACATGCCCTCAAAACCCCCTTTGGCTCCTGCTGTGGACAGTAATGACCGTCACCTCATATCATATGGATTCCGAATACATTGTCAACTCATATGAGACTCTAATTTGGGTATAGTTTGTTAAAGAAAATTTGGTGATATATATATATATATATATATATATATATATATATATATATATATATATATATATATATATATATATATATATAATCATGCCAGCTTTTACATGTAATGAAATCACCAGGGCTGAACAATAGAGGATTTTTTTTGCCACAAAAAAGACAATTTTTATCATCATTTTCACATATTTTAAATTTGCCACGTACGCATTATTAGATTTATTTTGGCTTCTTTGGTGCCTAATTCATGAATTGTCAATGATGTTAGTTTGTTTTAATCAAGATAACAAAATTTCTTTCTAAGATTATTCCTGATTGCCATCATTTTTTGGTGATGATAAACTAGGATCTATGCATAAATATAACTTAGATGATTTGACCACCATGTTTTGATTTGTCCATTCGATTATTCTTGTGATGCCCTCATAGTAAGAAATCCACTATAAAAGGGGAGAATTACCTTTCTCTCCCTTCTTCTTTTCTTTCTCTCTCTCACTCTAACCCACCCGCCCCATTCATGCTCCCAATCGTCTGCACTCTCAGCAATCTGCTTCCCATTGTTACAAGAGTGATCACCTCGTGCAAGAGATAAGATCGAGGTTAACTCCCATCGATTTTAGGTAAAAACTTCTTGAAATGCTTTCTTTACACAATTTTCTTTTCTGAAATTTAAGTTTAAAAAGATTTCCACTATTAATCTTGGATCTAGTGAGAAATAAAGATCTCATCTCCGTCGATCTTTGATTCAGAGTAAAAAAGAAAGCCTGAATCTCAAAAATTTGAATATCTTCGCAGTTGAACTTGGTTCATGTGTGAGAAGAAAAACCCTCCCTTCGTCCATCTTGGATCTAGGACAAAAGAGAAGAGTATGTTTGCACTAAATAAGTAAAAATCTAGCACTTCTAAGGCATTATATTGCTAAATTTTTACAAAAAATTATCAAACTCTACAGGAATCTAGTTCAGAAATAGAGTTCTTACTCGGTGGCGATGCAGCACCGAGGCTCAACATTGAGGTGTTATAGTCTCAAGAATGAACTCTTTGGTGCTCCATCTCATAGCGATGTGGCACTAGATATTTGGTGTTGTAGTGCTAAGCTCTCAGGTTAAGTACAATTCTTGCAGCAACACTAAGCTATTGGGTTCATATCTTTAAAGTGGTGCTGAAGTGCCATTTTTCAGCATCGAAGTACTACATCTTCCACCGTCGAACTTAGCTCATGTGTGAAATGAAATCCTCCCTTCATTGATCTCAAATTTGGAACAAGGGATAAGGGTGCTAATGCACTAAAAAAATCATGAAATCTAGCACTGCTAAGATGTTACGCTGCCGAAGTTTCAAATTTCTCCAAAACTGGTAACTTTCAGGCATTGGTGAAACAACGCCTAGGCACTGACCCCTCGAGTTTGTGAGAAAAGTCTCTTCATAGCACCGCAGTGTTGTCCCTCAAGTGTCACAATGCTATATTAATTTCATGATTTTGAACACTTGGAATCCTAACATTGATAAAGTCTAAGTCTAAGCCTTATCTACCCAGCACCACAGCATCAACTCCTCGGGTAAAATGATAAGAAATTTCTATCTTAAGAGCACCGCAGCTGTTGGCCTCACTTTTAGAGTGATGATTAATCCTCCCCATCTTAGATCTAGGATCCTTCTAGATACTTGGATTTCCTTAGTGCTAGGACACTTCTAGTGATTAAGGGAGGACTAAAACTTAAGCTTAGAGACTTAGAAGGCATAACCCTAAGCTTAAAGTCCCCCATAGCATTTATTTTTAATTATAATATTCAATTATAATTTTTATAAACTAAAATTTCCTGGCTTTTACAAGATTTATTTGTTTGATTAGTATGTTTAGATTACGTAATAATTTAGAAACCCTTTAGTTGAATATTATATGTTATCACATCGTGCATTTCATATTGTGTCACTCTTGAATAGGGAGGGTCTCCACTCTTGCACGATAGGGAATATGCTTGACTTTTGAGGGAAATCTCTTGTAGTGGAGAAAATCATCTCTAATTGATTTAGCCCATGACTTAATTTCATCATGCATATAGGTATAATTGTCCCAAGTCATGGTCCAAAATGAATGTGTCAAAATGGTTTATAAAGTTGTAAATTTTAGCATTAGTCTAAGTCATGTTTTCATACAATTCATATTCTGGTCTCTTAGGAAGTGGGTTTAGGATTCTAGCTCCTTTCTTAATTAAATATCAACCTAGCTATCTTGCATCTACATAAGACCGACCTACATGATTTTAAAGTGTAGAAGGTGTTAACTGGTGGCTACTCTAGGCGGTTGTAAGTCCAATAGAGTCAAAATGTGTCTATTCTCTCTTGTGGAGGTAAACCATTATGCCCCATTTTCTCGATTAGACTTAGGTCATGCTAAGGCACTTTAGATTTAGGTTTTGAGGCTACTTATTTCCTTCTGGATATGAGCATAAGTCCTCACCTCTTATGCATTTCTACAATCTTGTGTTGTTGGACTATAAGCCCTAGCATTCTAATGAAATTCTAATTAAACAGAAGTAAATTCTCTTTCAAAAATGTAAAGCCTCATTATAGGGTAGATTAAAGAACTTACTAGGCTTCCTACTATCACAAGTGCTGCCTACTCATTCTCCTTTTGAATCAATAAATAAATCTTCATATTTGAACCTTCCCACTTAATTTCCAAAAGTACCCACTAGGGCTATCAAAATAGCTCGTTGTTCACGAACAGCTCGTGTTCGGCTAGAAAATTTGCTCATGTTTGGCTCGTTCGTTAAACTAACGTGAAACAAAAAATTACTTTGAGTGAAACGAGCGCACAACAATTGTTGGCTCATGTTCGACTCGATAAGGCTCGATAAGGCGCGGGCGAGATGAGGGCTACGGGCCTGAGGCGTGGATCCTCGATTGCGTAACTGTGTAACTTATTTCATTATTTATTTTAGGGTTTTAGCCTATTCGGCTTCTCCGAGCCATTCGAATTCCTCTGTTTTCTACTTTTCTTAAGTCTTTTCGGCTTTCAATGGCCAGCATTTTGAGCGTTCGTTTGTGCCCTAGTTCTTCTCTTCTACTTCTGAGCCTCTCTACCTCTGAGTCTCCAATCTCCACTTCTCCTTGTCTGAGTCATCTCTTAGCTTCGAGCATCAGAGCACGAGCAGTAGTGCAGTAAGCACTCCAGTCCACAATCCATAATCCCTTCCTCCCGAGTCATGCCTCTCAGATTTCTTTTATTCTTGCGTCATTGCGTGGCCGTGGCGTTTGGTGTATCGAGCAAGTGGAGAGTCTTATATGTGAATCTGATCCTCTATGGCTTTGTGACTCTGTCCCTCTCTCTCGTTCTTGCTTTTTTTGAGTCGTCTGGCACTCTGACTCTTCTCTGTGATTTCCTTTACTTTTTAACTGCTCTACCCGCTCAGGTATGTCATAGTCTCACAGATCTTTGTGGCCTTTCAAAAATCTATGGTTATTGCGATTATGTGATTTTTTAAAGAGCATGACTCCTCTATTGTATGGTCGTGTAGATTCTGAGAGCCTTCTTGGTTGTGATTCTTGTGAATCTATGAGAGGCGTGATGTTGTTTACTATTCTTGTTAGTGTTTAGTTTTAATGTGACAATGTGTTCGTATTTTTTAGGAGCATGACTCCTCTGTTGTATAGCCGTATGAGTCTATGAGAGCCTCTGTTGACTGTTGGTTGTGATTCTTGTGAATCTGTGAGACTGTGATGTTGTTTACTATTTACTATTAGTGTTTAATTTCAATGTGTTGCGTATTTCAGTATTTGTGTTGTTCGTTCCTTGATCCTTCTGGCTTTTGGTTTCTTCAATGTTCAGAGTAACTTTGCTTGGTATTCTTTGCTGTCCATTCTTTTACCCATGGACTTTTGCTACCGCCGTTGATTTTATTGTTTCATAAGTTACCCATAAGAACTTGTTAAGTACCAATTTACTTAACAAGCTAAATAAAAAAATTAGCCAGCAATGTTATAGTGATATCTTGTTCATTGAGAATTTGGAGTTTAGTGATGACATCTTTGACAAAATCATGTAATAAGGAAGCAATGATTATTGTTAATGTCACTCAAAGCAACAACAACAGCCAAGTAGGCAAGTAGCCGATAATTCTAGGAAAAAAAATAACAATACAAGTATACTTTATACAACAGCACCATTCACCAAAATGTAGAATAACCCACTGGAAGATAGGAGGATGCAAAAAAGCACTTAATAAGTCTAATTAATCAATCCTAAAAAAATAGTTCTAATCAAAGCAAAGAGGCTGCAAGCTTGCCCAAAAAAAGGAATCATTTTAGGTCCACCAAGAAGTGAGAATAGGCTGAACAGCCAACCAAGTAACCGAAAGTACCAAACCTGAAACTCTGTCTGAAAGAATCAACAAAAGCAATCATCAATGAGGATATAAATGAAATGAAACACAATAATAAATCAAAATCCTCTAATGTCATATGCTCATAGCATAATAAATACTCAATCACATGATTTAAAATTGTATATAAAATTTTTTGTAATAATAATTCAAAATTTTTTAAAAAAGTTAGTTTTAGTACTTAATTTGATAAATTCGAGCCTATTTTGAGCTTCTTCACGAGCTGAAATTGAGCTGATTCGAGCAAACAAATAAACGAGCCTTATTCGAGCCGAAAACGAACACATTCGATCTTAAAGGAACAATAACAAGCCAAACACGAACATTCTCATAACAAGCTTAAATCGAACACGAGCCGAACACGAATAGAGCCTCAGCTCGTTCATGTTCGGCTCGTTTACACCCCTAGTCCCTACTCATTTGATAGTCTATCTTTAAAATCTTTGGAGATACTTATTGACTACTTTAATCGAGAGTATTCTTAAAAAATTTTCACTTTTTGAGATGTAATTAACTATGGAAGCTTGCTTCCATAGGAAACTAAAGAACCTGACATAAAATAAACTCTGCTTTACTTCTCCATGTAAAGTGAGGGAAATATCTCTAGTACATATGTAGACTCATCTGCCTTAGGAGTCCTTATTAGTTGATTAGGTTCATTTGTGGGGTGATATTTCAATCTTTTGAAATAGTACATCATATCTTAATGTTTAAACTAATTTCTTCAATAAGTACCTCCTAAGATTTGCTTGGTATCTTTATAGCTCTAAATTAAAACACCACAGTAATGCTGACCCCTCAGGTAGTATGACAAGAAATTTCTATTTTAAGAGCATCACAGTGCCACATATAGAGAGCCGCAACACTACACTTTCAGGTTTTAAGCTTATCTTGTAGGCTAGTGATGCCTATGTGTTGTATTCTCAGCGCTGAGGCACCACTACTATGATATCATTTTAAGTTAGAAAATTTTCATTATTTTAAATCTTGAAGCTTTCAAATGATAAACAGAAGGATATATATACATAAATACACAAAAATGCAAAATAAAAATATATTTGTTGGAAATAAAAAATGATTACATAAGTTGCACAAAAAAAAGAAAAAGTAAAAAAGGGGGAAACTTGTAATCATATTAATCACCCTCCTCATCTTCTTTTCTTCTTCTCATGCCGACGGGGTGCTCACATAAGGTGGATATTGAGGTGCCGTAGGAAAGAGGCCTGACTCAGACCCACAAAGCCATAATTTTCAAACATATAAACTAATGATGAGTTAGACTGAGCCATGTAAAAGAACTTTTTTTTTTGTTGATCTATATGATAATGAAATTTAGTTTCTAAGGCTTCTTGCCTACGGTTACTCTCACCAACTTATTTCTTTAAGTTTAATACATCCCTATTTCCCCGCCCCATTTAATGTTTTGGAAGATTGGGATCAAGTTTATGGGGCACGTGGAGCACATGAACTTTCCCCTTAAACCATACCATTATCTCGCTCGAAATAAGGTTGAAATATATCTTATGTCTCTAATATATGCTCTCATTGCGCAAAAAATACTAAGTAATTAGTTAACTTTAATAATGTAAGGTATACTTATAGATATATACAAGCTTACCATTAATCATTGCCTAGTGATCTAGTGCAATAAGTGTTTAGAAGAATTATAAGATCCTTTAACATATATAGTGAAGCCCATGATTGATACTATCGCATGTATCGATTAATGGCATGGTCACTATCCTATAAAACAACATCTAATATGACAAGGAAGTCACATATGCTCTCCCACTATGTATTATAGTGATACTTTATCAAATCAACATCTGATTTCATTTCACCATCTACTTCTTGAAAGGAAAATTTTTTTGGTGTTGTATCAAACTCTAAGTGTTTAGCCAAACTGTCTTAATACTCGATTAGGCAAGTCACTCAATTCTTTTTCGGCTGATTAGTGGTGCCCTAATGAGCCATATATCCTCCCGAGCTAAGCATATATTAATGACTCATAAGTGTATCTAATATCCATAAGTCTTCCAAATGACTTGAGCATGTGAAATAAATATTAGGAAAAAAAATCAAGTTATGCAACCATTGCTACTCAACTACTATTAGTACTACAAATGAAAATATATTTCAACCTTATTTTCCAATTATCCTCTTCATTATAGAAGACTTTTGAATAAGAATTTTTTCATCAGGCTCCCCTAACGCACCCGCAATAATATACAAACCATAAATAAGAGAAGGATGATCGCATCCTATAATAGTACTACCCCTAAGCATATTACAAATGGAATTATAAGTAGTATTCCTTATATCAATTGTAAAACCCTGTAGAATAACAAAATTCAAAATGATTTTGTCTTTAGTCACCTTACTGATATTATTAGTGGGCATCAGCTTGGAAAAAAATAAAATAACACCAAGCCATAAACTCTACCATTAGGCCAGTGACAGGAAAGTTAATGATCATTTTCTCTTATCATTTCTACTGAATAATGGTATTTCTGCTAGTGAGAAAACCAAAGACTTCATTAAAATGAGGATGATTATTATAATAAGAAAGATATTGATCGTACACTTCATTTTACAAACTATAATATGAAATAATGGTGGTACTATCAAAACTTACCAACTTTCCTCATGCAAGAGCTATATTGTCTTAGTGCTCTTTCACATTTGCGAAGAACTCCCACACTACAAGAGGACGCAAGAGATCTATTCGTAGGCTAACTTCTCCTAGCTTCGTTCAAGATGGTCCTCTTTACTCTCCCATCCAGATTGTGGAAATTCCTCTCCAGAATGACATGCTTGTGGATGAGAGCATATTGATACCCCTCCTCTGCTTCCATGCTAACAAACCTATTATCATCGCTTGAAGTCTCCCTCCTCTTCCTTGTAATCATTTTGAGCAGTATGATTATTTTCTTAGTGTGAGAAAAATCTGAGGGAAAGAAAACTCTAAGAATTTATATAGTAAGGAGAAAATAGAATGAAAAATCTGTAGCCCATGGGGTCTATTTATAAACTATACCTGACACCACAACATTGCGAAAGCAGTGCCGAGGCACTAACCTTTTGAGTTCTGGAACAAAGAATCTATGCCACAGTGCTATATTGGCTGCACTGAGGTGCTAACCTCACATATTTTGAAACAAGGAATCAATGCCACAGTGCTCACATGCATTGCTCAGTCGCTGGCTAGCTGATCAAAATGGTTACTGTGCCAATCAAAAAGAGCACTTATTACCATTTATTATTATTAGTTTCATAACCAATCAGGATTGAAAAGTACATCAAATATTAATATGGTGCCATAATGCTCTAACACAGCACCACAGTGATGGTAAAAATGTTTGTCCTATTAAATGTGTCTGCCAACCTATCAACCCATTTGAATGGTCTTTTATCTAGTAGCAAGGCACTACATAGACAGTGCGGAGGCACTGGTCAATCTGTTAGCCTACTTTTAAACATCATTTATAGCACCTATAACACCATGGTGCTGATTTCCCAGTGTTGAGGCGTCATCGTAATAATTCTCATGTGCCAGAATTTATAGTGCCAAGACGCCACCCTTCATAGAGCCTAGGTACCATACTTCGATCGCTGAGGCGCCATCCCCCAAAAGCAATCTATTTATGTTCATCATGCAAGCAACTTATAATTTATTCACATGTGAACATTTATATAAATCTAACATTCCAAAGGGATGTAAGTCCAATCTATCCATTTGCAATATTAACAATCTTATCTTATAATTTTGGCATTCCAAAGGAATGTAAGCTCAGTATTCTATATGTTTGTCATGTGAACATACCACAATTTGTTCATCATGTGAACGCTCTTATAATTTTGGCATTTTAAAGGGATGTAAACCCAATCTTTACATTCGCCATGCTAACATTACTAGCATTCCAAAGGGATGTAAGCCCAATCTTCTATCTGTTGGCTATGCAAACACCGTATGATTCATTCACCAAGTGAACACCTATATAAAATGGCATTCTAAAGGGATGTAAGTCCAATCTAATGGTTTTTTAATAAATATAAGTCTGATCTATTTGTTCATCATGTGAACACCTTAACTGGCATTCTAAGGGATGTAAGTCCAACACTTACGTTAATCATGCAAACACCCCTACACTAAATCTCTGGTAAACCAGGATATCTAAGATGAGGTAACCCATAGATACTAATCAGACTCCCTAGATATTACGACTAGCTCTATCATATTGGTAGACTCGAATAATAGAGCCTCGAGATAACAGAACCATGGGATCTTGATCGAGATTATTCTTCTACTTCTCTTAGACAATCATCTATGATATACCACACGCACCACTAGACACTAATTTATATCAGAAGAAAATATGTTTGTTTTCAACCTTAATCGAGAGCACTCTCTTACTGCAATAAGAGGGGTAATTAACTATGAAAGCTTCGGTTCATAAGTCGAACCCAGATTTAACGTAATATTAAGGAAAATCTGGTTGTTATATATTAGTATGCCTTACGAGAAAATATTCTTCTACCCATCTCAATAAAGATGGTTGAGAGCATCATTAATGGTGCTTTTTTAGTGATCATATTTTTTATGACTCTGCTGAGGAGCACTTCTCTCTCTATCTTTAGTTGAAAAATTAAAATATATGGTGTTATTGTAAACTTAAATATTAAGGTTATAATCTTTTAAAATTTTAAAATCAACGACTAGGTTTGAAACCTCTAATGGAAAATATTACAAACATGATAACTGTCAAGTCTGGAGAGGGGTCCACTATTAAATTCTCTCAGGATGTAATCAATGATTGTTCCACTAGAGCTACTCTCCAGTTCGAAATAATTTTTAAGGTTGTCTAGTTCCTACTTGTTGGACTTATAACTAAGCCTCTCATTGAGGACGTTGGAATGTGAAAGGCAATTAATAAGGGAAGGATGATGAATGTGATCATTCCCAATGTGCCCAAGCTTAAAGCCCTAACCTTTAAGAGAGGTTCTGTCTTTGATAGGCTATAAAAACCAATGTCTACTACCCCTACTAAGGTGGTTTTTAAGCCCAAACTAAAGTCCATCATCATTAATCCACTTAGCAATGCATAAGGGGAGCTTACTATCCCACAAGATGCCATTTTTACTTTAAGAAATAATGACCGTGAAGCATCTTCCTCGAGCACTAAAATGTCCATGAGAGGCTGAAGAAAATATAATACTGGTCGTACGCTACAGGATTGCCTGTTAATTCTGAATAGCAATATGATGCATTGGTGGAAGCAAACATACCCACTAATAACAACTTTGATTTTCTCTAATGGGTCAAGAGGAATAACTCTACAGGAGCTATAAGGAAGTTATTTTAAGATAAACATACACATCCTAGTCTACATAATCAACCACAAATGGAAGAGACCGTCTCCTCCAAAGTCTATAAAGTTATGAAGGCTATTAAAAATAGAAACCTTCAAAGAAGAATCAAGAAATTGGTGACCCAAATCACCAACCTAACAAATTCTTACTCTAGGAGGGGTGGGAATATTGAAAAATATCCTACTCGCCTAAAGCAAGACTCAAGGTCTACAAGTATTATATTCAGTGAACACTGACAATGAGCCATTAGATATAAAGATACTAAGTGACCAGTTGTTGGAAGGTCCCGACAACCACCACAGAAAAAGTAATATAATCCATCCGATGAACACCAGGGTGTGACATTCAGCATACATTCCTAAAGATCCACCACTGGAGGTCCTGATTGATTGAGGTACCTAAAGAATCCTAAGTCATCAACGATGAGACAACTCTATATGAGCCAGCCCCACCAAATGGTAATGGAATTGAATCTCCTATCATTAATTAGAAACACCAGCCTAAAAAAAGTTAACTAGTAGATGATGAGGCAGATAATCAACCCTTCTGGGAAGATGATGATTTCTCAATCAATGAAGAACAACTAATTATGAACTTCTAAAATGATGAAGATATAGATGGCATGGAATTCAAAGTTGTTCGCATGGTGGATACACATTTATGAAATAGAAGCATGGCATTCAAACAATAAAATGAAGAAGAACATCAAGATAACCCAAGCCATCAACAACTTGGAGGTAAAGATTAAGTAGAAGTTGAGGTAACTGAAGAGCTAATAGACGTTGAAATAAGGTTACAATGAAAAATAAGTTCTCAGCTGCAATGAAGAGATAAAAAATTAGCCAGCTCAACAACTGCCTTATTCAAATGAGTGCGCTAATGAAAGATCTATTTGGACAACTTAACCTCATAGCAACTACAACACAGCAAGCGCCTTCAAAAAATCCTCTGGAGATAAGCAACCTAATAGCTGAAATTAGGGGCATGCAAAATGCTACACGCCCAACTTGCCAATAAATTCAATGTAAAAGTAAGAAGCTCCAGGAGATGCTACACTAAATGCCCATCAAAAGGCTAATGTTATCTCCATGTCTCAAGTAGAAGATCTCAACAACAAGAAACTCAAAGTAGTCATCGCTTCACAAGCAGCTGAACAGCTAGTCAATAAAGGTTGACTATACCCAGCCGAATATGATTATGTAAAATATCATAAAGGGTATGTTGTGCAATTATTCAACACAGTTTCTAGCACAAAAAATTCACAATAGCATCAAGCTTAGTTTAAAGCTACATGTAAAAATACTAGAGGGAATGATGCTTTACTGCTATGATAATTCGTTAGCAATCTTACCAATACAACCTTTGAATGGTATGTTGAGTTATCTAACGACTTAGTAAAAATTTTTGCTGAGTTGGAAACACTCCTCATCAAGAGATTTACAAGCGCAACAAAAAAAGTAACAATAGAAGATTCGCCTTAGAAAAGAGAAGAAAAGATGAGAGTGTTACCAAATAAATTACAAGATGGAGAAATCTAAGCTGGAAATGTGATCAACACCTTACAAAAAAGTATATAGTAGAACTCCTTATGGGGAATATTGATGATTAGATGGATCAATATCTAGCCATGGTTATGATTAACATGTTCCAAGAATTATTAGATAATGTAGCCAACTTTGAAAGGCTCCCCAAGAAAAAAGGCTTTAGTGCTAATTATAATAATAATCTCTTTGGAAAAGGAAAATAACCAAAATCCCATGAAGCAAAGAGAATAATGTGAATATAACATTCACATTCATGATTGACAAAAAGAAAAATGGAGGAGAGACAACCTCGCGACTAGTGACAACCTCACTACTAGCAGTAAAGTCGACAGAAGATAAGTTGAACCCTCCAAGAGAGGATGTCTAAGCAGTTGTCGTGTTTATTTTTAGATGTGGGTGGACACCATGCAGATCATAGGGGTTACTTATTGAAGTGATCGGCGTATGACATTAAGGTATGATATATTATCTCGAAAGATGGAAACATCACCCCACAATAGACTTAATCACCTAATAAAGACTACTAAGGCATGATGGGCTTCATTTATATCATAGATTCTTCCCCTACTTTACATGAAAAAGTAAAGTAAGATTTATTTTATGTTGGGTTCTTAAGTTCCCTATGGAGGCAAGCCTCCATAATAAATTACATCCTAGGAAATAAGATTTCCTAAGAATACTCTCGATTAAAGTAGTCACTTATTATCTACAAAGATTTCAAGGTTAAGGCTATTGGATGGGATAGGGAATATGCAATTTGAAGACTTATTTTGGGAAAATAAATTTTAGATAAAGGAGCATTCCAACCTATCCTCTGGTGAGGCTTTATATGTTTGAAAGTGAGATGATTTGTTTATTTGAACTGAAATTTTATTAGATTGCTAGGGCTTATATGCCACTAACACAAGATTATGGAAATGCTTAAGAGGCGAGGATTTATACTCATAGCCTGAAGGAAACTAACAACCTCAGATCATAAATCTAGAGAGCTTTATCATAAGCTAAAGCATGAGGGTTCAACTCCACAAGAAAGGATAAACCTGTCTGACTCTTTTGGAGTTACACCCGTCTGGAGTGGCCGCCAGCTAAAATCTTCTATAATTTAAAACCATGTAGACTGGTCTTATGATATTGCAAGATAGTTAGGCTTATTATTTAATTAGAAAGAGACTAAAGTCCTAAACTCACTCCCTAAGAGACTAAAGCATGAGTGGTATGAGCATATGGCTTAGTCTAAAAATACAACATCTTTTCAAATTTATATTATTTTGACACATTCATTTTAGACAAAGGCTTTAGGATTTCTTATGCCTAAATGCATGATAAAATAGGGTTGTTAGCTAAATCAAGGAGAAGAAGGTTTTCTCCACCACAAGGGATGCCATCACAGGTCAAGAATTCCCCTATCGTGCAAGGATGGGGATCCCCCATGTTAAACAAAAAAAGAATATGACATGCATGATGTGAGACATACAACCATACAGCTATGTGGTTACTAAATATTTTAATTATCTTATTTATAACTTAAGATTTATAATGAGATTATGAGTTATTTTAAATTTTAGTTATGAGTATTAATTGGGTAAAAAATTAATTATGTCCTAATAGCCTATCACATCTAGGCCACACATTAAAACATCAAACATAAAGAAACTATGAAAATGATACAATCCTATTGCAAAGTATAAACATAACATCAATTGATTCAATAGACTACCATAAAATAATAAAAGGCTGGTGCGGCCGGGTACCACCATATAACCCAAAAAAGAGAAAAGATGGGTAGCCGAGCTTTACCCTTATACAACTTAGAGTTATAAAATAATATTACAATTGGAATTTGAATACATGCTATGGGGGTATTCTTTTCTTCTTTTGATTTGATTTGCTCCAAGGCATCACAGGACACCCTAGGACTAAACCCTCTAACCACTGATCATCCTAATCCTCCATAGCACTAATCCTAATTCCTATTAAAAATTTATATTTTATAGAAAAAGTAAATCTAATTATACCTGCAAAATAGAGGTTAGCTAAACATACATATAAGCCCAAGCAGTATATTCATGATTTGGACGTAGCACCCTGCACATGGGTAACGAAGCCCATTTACCCTAACTTGGATTATGCTTAGGGGCTTAAGCAACCTGCAAGAAAATATTTATATTTATTTTGAGCAATCCTTTAAGCATAATTCCTTGAAAAAAATATCATTAGGCTAAGAGTGGCCTAACATTCAGTTTATGAAACATACACCTTAACATCTATTCCAAAATATTACATCACAAAATAAGACATGCATCACACATACACTATCCTAACTTAGGACTAGAAGTGGTGGCTTAATTATAATGTGTGTTGTAAGGCCTTGTGTGGTATGTCTTGCTAAGCATTAGAGTTATGATATTTTAGATTTGAAAATGTTTAATTTAATTATGAAGGTTGGTTTCATTTCAAATGGTTTATTTGATTTGTGAATTTTAATTTGTGTTTTGACCTTGTTTCATATGATTTACACCTAGCACCTAAGTGTTATGGAGAGAAGAAAGAGGGTTGTCCTTTTTCATCCCTACCTTAAGCCACTTTCTAAAGCAAATTAATTTGATTTTGTTCTCTTTTAGTCAAGGACTTATTAAATATTTTTTATTAATCCTAAGTTTAGGTTAACTCTAAATAATCCTACCAATATGAAAGGCATCTTAATATTAATATAGTTGGATTACTAACATGTAGCACATGTTAAATCATTCCTTCCCATCACTTATTAACATAAATGTGACTTAATCCTTAACATGCCTATACATGCAACATATGTTTTAGCACACTTAAATGGTGGATGGATGAATGCATTTGAAACTTATATTTTTGTTTGATCGAATTATTTGAACATATGAATTAAAGCTATATTAAAATTCTAATACAAATATACATAGGAATGAAATTAAATAAGTATGTTTCTTTGTTAATCATGAAAGTGAGATAATCAAATGACTCCTTTAAATTTTATGATTCAAAAGGGTTTTACTATAGATGTAGAAAAGATTATTTACAATTCAATTTATATTATGCTTAAGGGTAGTACTACTGTAAAATTTGGTCACCCTTCTCTTATTTATGCTTTGTGTAGTGGTGAGTGTGTTGGGGGAGCCTGCTAAAGAAGTCCTTATATAAAAGACTCCTCTGACTAAAAGAATGATTGAAAGATTTGGATAAAAAATAGAAGTAGGAAAAACTCACGAGCTCCTCAACCCAGATCCAAATCCTCCAAGGCATTAACTAAGCAACTCCAAGATATTGGATGAGAAGTCTCAAAATTAAGAAAAAGGGTTTGAAAAAGTAACCGACAGCAATAGAAATTAGAGAAAAGAATTGATTATCACATCGGCCAACAACAGAAGCAAATTTCTTACATGAACAAGTTCAACTCAGCACTCATGCAAATGTTCAAAAATTACAACATTAATGCTAGCCCTAGTAGAGTTCCCTTTCTTGCAGCACCTCACTATCACCCCTATGTTAACACCCCACCAGAGCCAAAAGAAGAAGAAGAGGAGGAGGATGACATAATTTTTAGGCTAATTTCCCCCTTTCTTATTTATATTTTCTTTTTTCTTCTTTTTTTATTTTTATTTGTAGAATTTTGTAATAAATTTTATTTTATAATAAAATATTTTTATTTCATATTTTTGTATTTTTTTCATTATTATTATTATTTGGTTGGTGCAAGATTTAAAACTAAAATTTAATTGAATAAGAAATTTTAACCAAAGATTGACGACTTTGAGAGATCAGCATCGAGGCATTTTCTGGATAGCACTGCGACACTGTAAATGAAACTCAACCTTAAAATCAGAGAGATCACCACCTCGGTACTACATGAATAGCATTGCGTCATTGTGGGAAGACATTCTTTATTCTTACAACCCGAGAAGGCAACGTTGTAGTGCCACAGTACTACATGATCAACGCCTTGGCTTTACGTGGGAGGGCTTAGGCTTAAAAAATTATATGAGGCAAACCTTAAATGCTAATAATTTGACATAGCACCTTGGAAATTTAAGGATTGTGCCACAACACTATAGATAGATATTTTGATTTACAACCTAAGAAGGTGGCACTGTTGTGGCAAGATTTAGCGCTGAGGAACCGTATACTGGACATTTGACTCTACAACCTGAGAAGATGACTCTGATCACAGTGCCTCGATGCCATACAATAGTGTTGCGACACTGCAAAATGAAGCGTCAAGGTTCAAAATCTACAGAGCTCAGCATCGCGATGTTGGGTATCAGCGTTGTGCCGCTACGAGTTGGAAGACTCTATTCTAAGGCCATTTTTATGTATTTTATGATTTTTAAAAATTTTGGCAACTTAACAACTTAGAAATACTAATTTTTAAAATATTTTAGTGCAAAATGCACTCTTCTCCCTTGTTCTAGATCTAAGATCGATGGAGGGAGGATTTTTTCATCTCATGTTGAAACCAAGTTCGAATGCATAGGTTTTGGACTTTTTAAATTTATATTTTAATGTGTTAAGGTCTGATTTAATCTTGATTTCAACAACATTACATCTTGGCAATGTCTAAAATATGTTACTTAATGTGATCATGTTCTTCTCTCTTGCTCCATATTCAAGATTGATGGAGGTAGGATTGTTATTTCATATCGGATCCATGATCAATGGTGGAATTATTCAAGATTTTTTGTAGAGTGAGGAATCATATAAAATAGATTTTTCATTCAGAGTTTTACCTATAATCTTGCCTTATGCAAGGAGAAAATTGTGCAGCAAAGAGGAACTTGCAATAGAATCCACAGTAGAGAGAGAGGGAAGGGAGTGTGTGCAGAAAATGGAAGAAGAAGCAGAAGAAGAGAAGAAGGGTTAAACCTTCCTTCTTATAGGATTTAGTGTTCAACTACATTCACTCTCCTATAAACTTCTCCTGTTCTCCAAACCGCTCCCATTCTCCCCTCAGGCGGCTATCGTTGAGGGGGATGGCTATTAGTGAGAGTAGTTGGTGTTTTCTAGGTTCTTTAAACTTTGGAATAGCAGAGCGAGGATGTTCATTTTTTCATCATCATCATCATCATCATCATCATCATTATTATCTTTATTATTATTATTCAGTTGCATATAGTCATCCAGGCATAATAATAAGGTGGTAGATTCAAAATATGCCACATGATCAATAAGGTCAAAGCGACCTTTATATGAATCTAGATGTGAAGTTATGGTGGCGTTCATATGTTACCTCTCGACTCCCTCCTCACTCACCTAATGAATAGTCATTGAGACTCAAGCTTCTTGATAACTCTCTCCCATAATGGCAAGCTCGATGAGTAACTTATGAGGAGGAACCTTCATTTTCTATTGATATATCGACAATTTGTCAAAGTGGCGTATCATCAACGATCTGACCGTCGATAATATTTCAAGTTGGCAAATTATCAACAAATCAATCATCAACAATATTTTTTTTAAATTGATAAAAATGATATGTAAATGCCTAAGAATAATGTTTTAAAAAAATATGTAAATGCTTAAGAATGATGTGAAATGTATTCCCTTAATTTCTATTTTTTGGAAAAACTATTGTACTGCTAAGATGTTCTCAATAAAGTATAGCTCTGATGGGCCTCAATAATTATTAAATTTATTTTTAGTCAAAATTTATGTTTTAGAAATTTTAAAGTAAATTTCATAATACAAAATAAATTGAATAATTTTAAATAAATTTTAATGTATAACTTAATCCAAATAATTAGTTTACAGTACTTTTTTATATATTAGTATTCAAATTAAAAAGTACAATCATGTGAAAAGATTTTAAAAATATTTAGTAAAATCTTAATATAATTTATTTTAAAATATTTTTTTAGATGTTATTATGATCTTTACAAATATTAATGAGTATATACTTATAAATGTTAGTATGAACTTAAAATTATGATATTTTATTTTTATTGATTATTTTCAAATGTTAATATAAATTATATAATTTAGAAATGGGATTTACTTTTTTCAAAATTTCAAAATAAAATTATTAAAAGTATTGATAATAGAAAAAAACTATAACCACTGATTCTGAAGTTGATAACATATAAAAAAGTGTATATACTAAAACTAAATTGTAGTACATCTCAAAAATACATTACAAATTTTAAAAATATAACATATAGCATAAATATGTCCTATTGTTTATGGTGCTATCTAGGCAGTATGCCTCCACTGCCTAGAGTATAGTAGTTAGGAGAGCATCATTCTCTATCTCGTAGGTCATGATGATGCTCCTCTGGATGCTTAGGCACATGCTCCTCATCTGTCGTTGTCAATCGCTATAAAGGATATGGCATGAGTTATTGCTCATGTAGTAGTGAACTAGGAGAATAAGATCAAAATTACTGCTTGTGAGAAAATGGAGTGACAATAGGTATCCAATACTATGAATTCTGTGATGCTATAGATGGGTCACTACCTATTATCACCCAAGAAGGTCCTAGCCCAAAAAAAGTTGAAGTAAGCAAATAGTGACTGTCCAAAACTGCCACCATGTGGTCATCCCCACAGCATATCATACAATGTCCATGTAGGATATGCGGGAGGTGGTGAATCAGATGTAATAAAAGTAGACAAACTAAGATCCATGTGACTCAATGGTGGAACTTATACATCCTTTATTATTTTGTCAGCTTTAAATGGTGTATCCAAGAAGTACATCAAATGTCACATCCTGGTGCATAGGTCCTCAAACTTATTGATTGCTATGCTTCAAACTAAAACAAATCCTTTGCTTCCAATATTCACTCATGTTATAAGAGTAAATTAAATTCAAATTAGTTAGTTATTTAACGATAAGCTAAGCTCAAATTTATGCAAAAAAGTTTAAAAACATATTATGGCCTATTCGACGAGGGGCCTCAAGTGATATGAGTCTAGTAGATCTATGAGAGCGTGGAGCAAGTACAATATCGCCCATAATCGATACCACATGTTGGCCTCACTTTTGGAGTGAGTTCTCAACCCCCTCATCATAGATCTAGGACTCTTATAGATACTAAGAGTTCCTTAGTCTTAAGACACTTCTAGTGATTAGGTAAACACTTAACTTAAGCCTAGAGACTTAGAAGGGTTAGACATAAGAGTAAGTTATGTCTTAAGGATTTAGGGAGACTTGCCCACCCTATGGCCTAAACCCAATACATGCTTTCCTTCTTAAATCAAACCAACTACAAATTCAAATTCAAATTCAAATTCCTAAAATTCACAATCAATCCCATGATCAAATCCAAGCTTAAAATCCCTCCCTAAGCCTCATGATTGAATTCCATGGCTTTACTCTTAGCTAAGTCCAATTCAATTCGATTGATTTTCTCAAAGATCAATTTAATCCATCAATCACTAATCAAATCCAAATCCAAATTTGACTCCAAAAGATTGAAATCCAAAATCAAATCTAATCTCCAAACCCCTCATAAGCCATATGATCCACTTTCATAAGCTTAACCAAAATCCCCTTTAAAATAAATCAAAATCAATTAATTTTTTTATAAATCAATTGATTTTTTTATAAATCAATTATTACATCATTTATATTCATAAATATAAATGAAATATAAACTCAAATGATCAAAAACAAATCAAACTAAATCAAATCAAGCCTAAGACCCTTCCTAAGCCATATGGACCTACCTCCATGAGATAGCTAAATCTTAACCCAAGTCAGCCCTAAACGAATTGATTTTCTCATAAATCAATTATATATTTGATTATCTTCATAAATATAAATGAAATCCACATTCCAAAGATCAAAATTAAATCAAACTAAAGCAAATTCCCTTATAAGCCCTTTGACATACCTTCATGAGCTTAGCCAAATTTGCCTTCAAATCACTTCAAACTCAAGTGATTTTCTCATAAGTCAATCATTTGTTCAATTATCTTCCCAAGTATAAATGAAATATAAATTCAAATGGCCAAAATAAAATCCAAAATCAAATCAAAACCCGACTTAAACCCTTTAAGTCAATTCCTTGAACTTGGCCAAAAACAATCTAGATCAAGCTAAAATCAATGGATTTTCTCTTGAATCAATCATTCTTTCAATCGTCTATCCAAATATAAATAAAACCTAAAATCATCTAGCCAAATTAAAATCAACCCAAGTCAAGCCCAACCTAGCCCTTTTGACAGTCGGATTTATATTTCAATAATAAACTCATATATAAATCCAACTAAATCTTAATCAAACCAAAACCATGTCAATTAACCCATTTAGGTCCACTTGATCCAAAGTGGCCTAAAGAACCCATATGAACCAAGTTCTAATCCAACCCAAATTGGATTGAACCAAGCCCATCCAAACCTCATAACATGATCATTGATCACCGTAAGATGATCAATTTCCTTGAATTGGGTCAAACCAAGTCAACACTTAGCCCATATGAAACCCAAATTAGCCAAAACTCACCATACACCAAATCAATTGAAACCATTGATTCACACCAACTCAGAATCAATGGTTAAATATGACTTGACCATCAATTGGGCCAAACCAAACCCAATTGGCCATTTGACCCAAGTTGACTCAAATTGACTTAAAGCCAAAATGGGTCAAATCATGATCCAACCCAAATTGATTGCAACAAATGGCTCAAGTTCATTCTAAATTAATTATTGAACTTGACCAAAGCCATAATTGAGCCTAATTTGACCAATTGATCAACCTAACCTAACTTAATCCAAATTGACCTAAAGGGTCTAATTGGCCAAAAACTAAATTAAATCCAAATTGATTCAAAATAAAGCCTACAATCATTTTCAATTAACCAATTGAAGTTAAACCAACATCCAACCCAAGAAAATTTGACCAATTTGGTCAATTGGTCAACTTGACTCATTTGATTCCAAATGAGCCAAAATCAAACCTAGGCTAAATTGACTGAAACCACTTGAACTAAAACTCTTCAAATCATCATTTGAACTTAACCCAAGCCTTGGTTTGACCCAATTTGACTAATTGTTCAACCTAACCCAATATGACCCAACATGACCCATATGACTCAAATTGAGCCAAAAGCCATGAAACCAACCCATGAGACCTTGGAACCTGACCTAACCCGACTTAAACCCATCCTAGGTCAGCCCAAAATTAGCCCAAACCCAAGGCAAATCTCTCTTGGATTTGTTTCCCCATGTAGGATTTTGCCAAAATTGATAAAGTCCACTCCTCCTTTTCCCTTGGCAGCCCTCACTCACTCACTTTGGGGTCTAACCTAGCCACCTAGCCCACCCTAAGTGGACTAGGTCTTCCATGGACCAAAGGGAGGTGAGTTAACTCACCTCCCTTACAAACCAAGAACCCTATGGAGAAAAGAAGAGCCATCAGCCCATATGTCACCTCGAGCCACCTCCCATGTCTTCCTCCACTCATGGCATGCCACGTGGACTCAATTGGGACCCCTCTTGCGCCCTGGTGGTGGTTGGCTGGACAAAATTGGAGAGTCAATCTCGTCCATCCACTAGACATGATTGAGGGATATACTCCTTCAATTCTCACAGAAAACACCTCTGTTTGTTTCGTGAGAGCTCCCAAGGCATTTTTGAAACTCTCTAACACTCTCTAGAGCTTCCCCAAGGCCTACTCTCTCAGATTTCTTCTTCCTCGAGTGAAGCCAAAATAGGATGCCCCTCTTTCGATTTAAACTCCCTCACCTTTCAACCAAAGCCAAATTCCTCCTACATAAAACTTCCACACACCTTGTTGAAGCCACCCAAGTCAATTTTTGAGCTCCAAATCCACTAGAGGTTGGAGTTTGATCGAAGCCAAGGGTCCAAAGAGGAAATCTTGGTCTCTTGAGCTATCCACTTGGAATCAACCAGGCTTTATCTCTATTACATGAAGCAACCTCAACTGTGCAAGCCACCGATCTTAGCTCTAGTGAGGTAATTCCATGAAAACTGAGCTTTAGGAAAAATACGTTGGAGCTTTATAAAGAAAATTTGCATGTGAGCCGATCTTAGCAATTGGATCTTTGTGGATCCCTCGTGCAAAGGTGTGGGGTTATTTTAAGGTGAATTTGAGCTTGGGTGAGCTCGAATCGAATGATCCGTGGTGGACAGGCTCCGTCGTTCATCGTTCACGAGCTGATAAATCATGCTCCATCCGTTCCACGTGATCGGAATGAACATCCATGGTTAGATCGTGCTAGATTGATCAATTGATCCTTCTTTGACCACGAGTTTGATCATGGCCATCCGATCTTAGATCGAACGGCTCATGAGAAATCGCGTCCCACCGCCATCCGAGTTAGCTGCGGATGTGACTACTTAAATAGCCAATCTTGCGGTGCCACATCAAAAGCACGCCGCGTTAGCACGTCACGTGGCACCGATGGGATTAAGGTTTAATTAGGCTATTTAATCCATTTTAAGGCTAAAATTTTATTAATTCATAACTAATTGTAAACAAATCCAAAAAATACAAACAAAAACTCATCTTAAAGATATTTTAGAGAGGAATCCATTAAAATTATCCTTGATTAATTTTGAATAGTAATTTAGGCTTAATTAAGATTTAATTGAAAAATTAATTAGCCTAATTACTCCCTAATTAATTAACCTCAAACTTTATGAGATATTTTAGGGGGATGACATTTGGCTCCCCTATTTTTCTTGGGGTTTATTGGTTAATTAATTGGGAAAATTTATTGATTAAACTCTAATTACATTCTTATATTAAATAAGTATTAATTAAGCATGTGAACATTAATTAATCAATTAATTGGGCTCCTTAATCACTATCTAATAGTGAGGAGCTTATGGAATTGGGTTGGGACCTCTTTCCCAACCTCTTTTCCTTAAACCCCTCTCATTTTCTTTAAGAAACATCAATTAAAGATTAATTAACTAATTAATGACTTAATTAGTTAAAATTAAAGCTAAAATCACACCAAACCATGTTTAATTGAATGAGGGGACTTATGGAATTATGTTGGGACCTCTTTCACAACCTTTTCCCCTTAAGTCCATTTCATTTGAAGGATAATTAATTAATTTTAGCTAATCAAGTAAGATAAATTGGTTAATGGAGTAATGACTTGATTAATCAAATTAAAAATGTAACCATATCTGATTTTTATTAATTAATTCATGGGTAGACCTTTAGGTGTTTAATAGCATAAAGAGATTTAATGAAATTATGATTTACCCATATGTGTGAAAAAATCATAAAAGTAATTAGGTAAGTTTCTTAAGCTTAATTAACTATTAATTATGAGCCAATTCCATTAGGACCTTTCATTTCCTAGGACCATTGCTAATTTACTTTTTAATTAATTTGCATATCACATTGGCTCATAATTATTTAGTTAGTTACCTTAAGCTAACATAGGTAAGGATTAATTAATTGATTTAATTCATACTTTAACATAATTAATCCATAAAATAACCTAATTATCTCTCATTAAATCAAATTAACTTATAAATATGGAATGAGATTAGGATTAGCAAACTTCTTCTCACATTCCTTAAATCAAATTAAACATGAAATTAAAAATGACATTAAAAAGCTTTGGTTTGCTTCGAATGATTTTATTTGATATAATTATCTTTAGGAATTAATTTGATCGAATAAAATCATATTTTTATGCTCACTTATTCCTTTCCAATCATATTAAATGTTGTATGCCATTTGATTCATGCATTCATCTTTTGCAAAATTAATTAAATCAAATAGTTTCCTTTATGTCAAGCTTACATGTGTTGATTTAATTTAATATATGTGTGGCTATTATCACTATTAAATCCAAGTGTAGTTTCCAAAGCTTATAAATTAATGATTACATATGCTATGAATGTAAGTTATAAATATATAGGAAATGTATGTGATTATAACTTAAGTGTATGAAGTGAAGTTTTCTTTTCTTTGATTCATGTGTAGCTTTACATGCATTTGAATGTTAATAGGTATATAGTCCAGACATCTCGAGAATACAAGGCTTTAGTTAACCCCAAGGAGGTCATTTGATTACCTCACTTTCTTGGTTAATAGCGACAAGTACTTATTTGATTTCATTTATATGTATTTCTACATTAGAATTTGAGTAAGAGCTTTAATGCACATGCATAAATATTTCAATCAAATGAAAATACAATCTTTGCATGGTTTTACTTCCTTTATTTATTTATGCAGTCACATGTATTTGAGAAAAGAAAGTGTTTAGTCTGGACATCCTGGGAATACAAGACTTTAGTTAGCCCCAAGGAGGCCATTTGATTATCTCACTTTCCTGGATAACAATGATATGTACTAGCTTATGTCTCTTATACATATATGTGTGTATTTAATTATGGAATTAAAACCCCTTTTCTCTCATCAAAAACCCATGCATTCATAAGTGACTAAGTTATTGAATTAAATAGTCATATGATTTGGAGCTCTCTCTTTCCCATGTATTTTGTATAAGAAATTGGATAGAGCTTTAAATCAATATGATTAAATGATTTATATTCATTATATATAGTGTCCTAAAAATATGTTGCATGTGTAGGTATACTTAGGATTAATACCATATGCATGTTATATGTGATGGAAAAGAATAATTAAATATATGTCATGCGATAGTAATTCAATCAAATTAATCTTAAGATGCCTTTCATACTGAATATAATTATTTAAAGTGAACCTAAACTTACGATTAATTTAAAATGTATAATAAGCCATTCACTAAAAAGAACTAAATCTAATTAACATATTTTAGAAATGACTTAAGGTAGGGATGAAAGAGAGTAATCTCTCTTTTTCTTCTCTTTATAATAATTAGTTGCTAAGTATAAGTCAAATGAAACAAAAGAAAACACAAAGTAAAACTCCCAAATCAATTAAATCACTTAAAGTGAAATCAACCTCTTATGATTGAACATCCTTTCATACTTAGAAAATCATAATAATGCTTAGTTAAGATATACCACACAAGTCTTAACACAAACATAAGAATTAAGTCACCACTTCTAGCTTTATGTTAGGGTGGTGCATGATATGATGCATGTTTTATTTTGTTATGTATTATTTTAGACAAGATGTTAGGGTGTATGTCTTGTAGGCTGGATGTTAGGCTGATGTTAGCCTAATCATGTTTTTTGCAGGAGATTATGCTTAAGGGGTGCTTGAAATAAATATAAATGCTCTCTTTGGCTACTTTAGCCCCTAAGAATGATCCAAGTTTGGACAGGTGGGTTTGGTTACCCATGTGTGGGGTGCTAAGTCCAAATTATAAATATAACTACTTGGGTTGTATGTATGTTTAGCTAAAGTTTATTTTGTAGGTGTAATTAGATTTACTCTTCTTATTTTTAATGTAATCTTGCATTAGGAAGTAGGATTCGTGTTATGGGGGTTTAGGATATTAGCTAGAAGGCTTAGTCCTGGGGTGCCACGTGATGCCTTGAAGCCTACCAAATCAAATGAGAAATGAAGACATGAATACATGAAGATTCTAGAAAATAAGACCCCCATAGCATTTATTTATTCATAAATTGTAATTATTCTTTCATATTCTAGGTTGTATAAGGGTAGAGCTCGGCTACCCATTTTCTCTTTTCGGGCTACACAGTGGTACCTAACCGCTTCGGCCTGTTATTCTTTTATGTTAGATTTATAAAATTGATTGATGTTATGTTTAAATTATGCAATAAAAATGACATGCCTTTTCATAGTTTCTTTATGAATGATGCTTTAATGGGTAGCCTGGGTCTGATTTGGCTCTTAGCAAAAAATAAATTTTTTACCTAACTACAACTCATAACTAAAGTTTTAAATAACTCATAACCTCACATAAAGTCTAGGCATTAAATCAAGATAAATAAATGATTTAATAACCCCTTAGTTGAATGTTGTACGTTTCACACCATACCTATCATCTTGAATCACTCTTGCAAAATGAGGGCCTTCGTCATTGCACATATGAGAACCGTTTGACTTGAGAGAGCAACTCCTACCAATGGAGCTTCACCCTCTTCTCTTTTGATTTTGCCCATACCTAATTTCATCATGCATTTAGGCATTCATAAATCCTATGACCTTTGTCAAAATGAAGAGTCAAAAATCAAATAAAAATTGAAAAAATTTGCATTAGATTAAATCATTATTCAAACCACTCATGCTCTAGTCTCTTAGGGAGTAGGTTTAAGGACCTTAGTCTCTTTCTAAATAAATAAAAGCCCAACTATCTTGCAAATCATATGCCTTGACCACATGGATTTAAAGTGTAGGAGGAGTTAGCTGGCTGCCACTTCAGACAGTTATAAGTCTAGCAATTGAGTGGTTGACTATCTCTTGTGGAGGTAAATCATATACCCACTTTTGCTTAGATTTAGGTCGTGCTTTGGCTATTAGATTTAGGATCCAAGGTTGTTTTTCCTTCGAGCTACAAGCATAAATTCTCACCTCTTAGGCATTTCTATGACCTTATGTTGGTGGATTATAAGCCCTAGTAATCTAATAAAAATTCAATTCAAACAAAAATAATTCTCTTCAATTTGAAATATATAAAGCCCAACCATAGAATAGATTGGAATGCTCACTAGGTTTCTTAATATCATGATCATTCCATACTCATTTCCTTTGGCTTCCAAAATAAGTCTCTCCTTTTGATCTACCCTGATTGATATTTCAACATATCCAATTTATTGATAGTCTTAACCTTGAAATCTTTGAAGACAATAATTGCCTACTTTAATCGAGAGTATTTCTAAGGAATTCACCTTCCTTAAGTTGTAATTAAGTATGGAGGCATACCTCCATAGGGAATTTTAGAACCCAGTTTAATATAAACCCTACTTTATTCATCCATATAAGTAGGGGAAAAATCTCTAGTATATTAGAAGACCCATCATGCCATTGGAGTCCTTATTAGGTGATTAGGTCCATTGAAGGGTGATGTCTCTATCTTTTGAGATAGTACATTATACCTTGATATTATACCTAATCACTTCAATAAGTACCCCCTCAGATTTGTGTGGTGTCCCCCATATACATCTAAAATAATCACCACACCACCGCATATAATATGATATTATTTTCTCAACATCTACACTTGTGTCATCCTGTACAACAACATAAGCTTTCTTATCATTCTCAAATCTCATTATATCATTAGTGGTAGTCAGTCCAATCAACACCACCTTTCTCATGACTCTCAATATAGTCAAAATAGGTCTCCATTGGCCCCAAGACTACTCTGGTCACTTAGCCAAATTATTAAATAAGTTGCTCCAATAGTTTTCATTCTATATAGTGTTTGCATATCAATGGCACTCTAGCCTCCCAAACACTAGCTCCTGTAGTACACAAGTCTACAACCCATATTCATATCTAATAGTTGTATGGTTTCCAATAACCTAAAGAAACCAAAATAATGTCAGGCTAAGAGAAGGAAATTATAAATTTTCATGATATAAATGCAAGTAAATAAATACTAAACCTAGCTCAATCATACCCCAGCAAACTCATCCATATATACTCCCACGTAACTAGTTGGTGGCACATGAAAATAATGCTTATTCCGCCTATATTTGAAATAGTAATTAGCCCATCATGAAGAAAACATATGTAAAATATTATTGAAAATGCATACTAAAAGACTACTCTGGTCCCAAGACTACTCTGGTCCCAAGACTACTCTCAATATAGTCAAAATAGGTCTCCATTGGCCCCAGACTACTCCCAAGCCAAATTATTAAATAAGTTTCTCCAATAGTTTTCATTCTATATAGTGTTTGCATATCAATGGAACTCTAGCCTCCCAAACACTAGCTCCTATAGTACACAAGTCTACAATATTCATATCTAATAGTTGTATGGTTTCCAATAACTAAAGAAACCAAAATAATGTCGCTAAGAGAAGGAAATTATAAATTTTCATGATATAAATGCAAGTAAATAAATACTAAACCTAGCTCAATCATATGACAAACTCATCCATATATACTCCCACGTAACTAGTTGGTGGCACATGAAAATAATGCTTATTCCGCCTATATTTGAAATAGTAATTAGCCCATCATGAAGAAAACATATGTAAAGTATTATTGAAAATGCATACTAAAAGACATACTAGAAACCAACACTTTTCTCATCGATGTTAGCTAAGTATGAGATTTGACTGTAAGCTTTCTAATGTGGAACCTCTCCCAACACCAAACATGTAATAAATGTAGAACATTCAGCCTTATTCACCCATCGAGTCTTAGTAGCCTTCTTAGCTCCTTATATAAATGTTCTAATACTACTGCTCCAATAGGGTACTAGAAAAACACAATCAAACTCTCTATAATAGGTAAGTATTATAAGTGAATATTGAATGAGGAAGAAGCCAAGTATGAATAGTATGTACTCTTGCACATATCTTTAGAGTTGATCTTCGATAAGTCTACTTTCGACTAGGCTAAACATCCATCTTAGCCACTTAAGTGGTACATAAGTTTGTGCCTTCATTCATTCCATACAAAATGTAGAAGTGATTGTGGGGTCATCTGGGTGCTAGTATACCATGTTTTTGATTGGGTGGGTGCCTTTGAAATATCATAACATTTAGGTAATGACTCCAAACTCTTCCCCACAACAACATATATGAGTACTATTAGTGCAGGGACATCAACTCTAATGCCTAGAATCATAGTTATGTCTTGTATTATAATATTCATCTCTCCTACTAATAAATGGAATATGTGTATCTATGTTGACAAATGCTCTACCAATGTTTTTAGCAGGTGATGATCTAATTTGACATGTTAGAAGTGTCTAATGCAACTCAAAACCTATAACTCTGAGAGCATCTAAAAAATGCAGATATGTATACCAGTAATCCCTAGCTATAAATATATATGAGATCACCTTTATTATCATACCCTATTGAAAAGAAAAATATTGGTGGTGATGAAAGGCTATTGGTGGTTATTAAAGCACATTGGCATAAAAAGACTATTTTGAAAAAATATGATAAAAAATTATGTACCTTATCTTTATTTGCAGGTTTATGTAATCCACATAGAGAAGCTACGCTGGGGTGAATCTTTGGTGGTGATGGTCAAACATCAACCTCCTCAGCATTTTGTGTTGCCCAGCAACATGGGCACCTACCACGCTCGTCTACTATTGTGCCTACAGTTAAGAAAAAAATTTAAATTTAACGCTTACAATTTTTAAAAGAAAATACAAAATTTTTTTTATAAGCTTGTAATTTACCTATTATTTTTTGGATTTAACAGAAAAGTTAACCTATTGTGATCTTCATTATGGCACAAGCTATAAATCTAGTGTGTATGTATTGGTCACTCATCCATTGTGTTTGTTTATTATATTGTTGATAGTCCACCACTCCTACACCTAAAATTTAGGTGACAACTTATGACTTTGACACTTGGATCGAAGTCCAGCATGTTGATCATTTAGGAATGACATGAAATTCTACTGGATATGCGTTCTTAAAACATTCAATAGTTTAATATTATGAAACATATAAGAAATGATCACCATGCTTACGATCAAGAGTAGCTATGATGTATGGATGTGACAGATGTTATGCTTAAGGTTTACTACAAACACATCCATAACTCCCAACCAATTGTAGGTCCACACAGAATGATATGCCGTTGAAGTCAACTACTTTGTATTCATGGAAGTTAATGCAAGTGGGCACGATGGACCTTCTCGTCTCACTCTCATACCTTTGTAATGTACTCCTTATTTGTGAGACAATAAGTGACTCATTAGCCATGTTCAGCTCTTGTGCAATGGTGCTCCTTCTAAGAAACAAAAAAACTTTATTGTAGCATATGAAATATACAAAAGCCTAAATGTGGAGTTATCTAGCATAACAGAGAACTCTATTAAAACATGTTGACACTTTGGTAGTCATTATGTCATATATGTAACCACCATCATGCTATGAAGTTCATATCATGACATTTAGATCAACCATTCATAAGCCTCTTAGTTCACATTCTTGATTTCTTTTAAATGTTGGCTAAATATATGAATGTCATCAATGTTTTCTACCCAATACTTCTTCTGGCACATCATCTCGACATCATTAATCCACATCTATCTTATTTTTTTAAAGGACTCCATAAGGTGCCTTAAACAAAATATATGTGCTGCCCAAGAAAATATGTCTTTACAACCATGAACAATCTTAAAATGCCAATTTGATACTATAAAGAGATCTGATTGTAATGTAACCATGGGTAAAAATTCATACAAATTTTGTAGGAACTAGCATCACGACTTTTTACAGTCAGATTCTATTGCTGTGAATGCTAGTGGAAACAAATCATTGTTTGCATCGACTCCAATAGTACTAAGTAATGTTCCTCGATATTTTGCTAAAAGAAATGTGACATCAAGACTAAGTATTGATATATAGTAGCTTCAACCCTCTATAAAGGATTCGAAAGCCCAAAAAATATGTTGAAATTATTTTTGCTGTTAGATTGTATCTGATAGATAAATCCCTTCATGGCGGCACAAATAACATTCATCAACTTATGTAATGAATTATATGATTCCTCCTAACTTTCAAAGATAGTTTTTATAGCCTTCTATATCGCATCCCATACCTTCAAGTATGAAATGTATGTTAAACTTAACTTTCAATTGACTTATTATCTCCCTAGGCTTCAAGTTTATCTGACAATGAATGATAAGGAGAATGACATAGAAAATAAATTTTGATGTGCCCTATCGATGGCCACCCACAAAAATTTTATGTGGACATTTGTGTTGATCGATTTTAGTTGAAATTTTTTTTCTCCTAATAACCTCTTGCTTTTAGTGGTATGCAAGCATCAATGGAATGGTCTAGACAGATACTGATTGTATACACACAATAGAAAATTAATATTTATTTAAATTAATGATACGATATTCTACATTATAAGCTATGTACCAATCATTAATTGAATATTATAAATCAATTTTGTCATAAATAAATATATTTTTTTGCTAATTCATCCAGGATTTTTCCTTTGAATTATAGGTTCAAAGCAATTGTTAAACCATCCATGTTGAGATCCTTATCTCATTCCTTGGTTGTGCAACAAGTACGTATGTATTCATAATTAGATATCATTGCATCAAGAATATCAATGTTAGTTGTTGAATGCCTTATAAGCAAGTCATAACTCAATATCTTTATCATGCTTATGTCTACTAATGCATATATCCTAATCATTATTACTAGAACTATCACTTGTTTCACTATCCATCATCTTATAGCCATCCCTATATAGCATAACTTACTCATCATGGCTTACACAATTAGCCTCTATTAAGCTAGAAAGGTGAAATGGTTTAACCCATGAATGTCACACTGGGCTATACTACAATGTAAATTTAGTTTCAAATAAAATTTTGTAATAATTTAAGTAAAAAATCTTTATTTTTTAGAAGGTACTTGCAACATACTTATAAGGTTGAAAGTTCATGAGAACTGGTACAAAAAATTGAAAAAAATTATGCACAATGTATTATGAGGAAAGTTCAATCGAGGAATCAAGCATTGTGTGGATATAACTCGGTTCAATGCTAGTAAAAGTCATAATTCTGATTTAAATCACCATTGTTTGCTTTCAAGCCTTTAATAGAACATATTCTGTAACTTCATCGTCATCAATAGGCATTGAAATGAAACCTTCCCCAATAGGAAACATACATATCACAGAGCTAGTGGTTATCTCAGGACCAACATTCATAGCTCCGATGACTCTACATTATAGTTGTTAAAATTTGATAGTGTAGGAATATATAGTGGTGGACAACATCCTCCGGTGTAGTTTGGGGCAAAATCATCAAACAATATCAATTTTCGATCTTAGAATAATATTAGGGGATAAAAATGAGAAATAATAATAATGTCAATCATAATACTAATAATAACAATATAAGAAAACTAAATAATAATAATGATAATATAACAATAATAATAATAGTAATAATAATAATAATATAAAAATTAAAACTATTATTCTCCTACTCTTAGGGTTGTAAATAAACCAGCGCACTTGTTGAACTACTCGAACTCTGCTCGATTAATGCTCGTTCAAGTTTCAAATTAATAAAAAATTAAACTTGAACAAATTTTGAAAACTCAAATATTAAATGAACTGAACATGAACATGATCTTACTCGCTTATTTATGTTTATAAACATACTCGTTTATTATTCGACAAGTAATTTATTAAATAATTGATATTAAGTTTGATAATAATTCATATATTATCTTTAAAATATGAGTAAATATAACTTATAAATTTTTAATTATATATTTAATAAAAAATATTATAATTTACTAAATTTAGTAGTATAATTTATGAAAAATATATTATACATATAATTAAATATTTATAAAATATAATTAATACTATAGTGTTAGAAATTATAGGATAAATACACACAAAAAACAAAAAATATCATATATCAATTATTAAAATATTTAATTAAAGTTAATAAGTTACTTTATTTACTTATAAATGGCCAAATGGGTGACCCAAGTCTCCCAAATAAATGGGTCAAACGGCTCAGTTGAAGCCTTAAATGATGACAGGCTAAGCCGCTGTGGTTTTATTCTCGCATTCACATTCATAGAATCACAATTCACTGCTTTTACACCTTAAGCTGTGTCGGTTTGTCCCTTGAAGCAAAGAGCCGAAGCCTTAACTTGCCTTCGACATCGACTTCTGCAGGCATTCCCTCATCATCTCTTAGACTTCCACCAGCATTCCCTCATCTTCTTATCAACTTTTGTCGATTGCTCCTACTATCATTTTCAATTGATTCACGAGGTAAAGCGGAGGTAAACTGCGGCTTGAACCGATTATTCTCTCTTCCTCTTTGACTTCCCACCTCTCCTTTTTGACTTCCCTCTTTTTTCTCTTATACTTATGCTGGTTGGTTGCTATCTCTCTCTCAAGTTCTAAATTTTTGATCATCTTAGATATGACATTGAATAAATTATTTTGTTGTAACTGCTAAGAATGATTTTAAAAAAATATTTTCAATTATGAGAAGAGTGGTTCCATTCTACAAAGACTTTTTAACTACGGCTTTCTTTCTTTATTTAGCAAACAAAATTTTGCCTAATTTATCAATGTGTTTATCTTTATTATCATCCTTAGGAAAATCTAAACATAATTCAAGCCTTCTAATGGCATAGGTAAGGCTACCCACCATCTTGTAGGAAGATAACATTCTGGTGGCTAATTAGGTTAATGAAGATATTATTTTGGCCTTTAATGTTAGTCTCTTATTTGGCTAATTATATAGAGATGCTAATTAACTAGTGTATATATCATATGATAGTTTGTTCATTACATAAAATCATTTTTCAGTGAATTATTTGAACATGCCTCTTAGAATTAGTAAAAGTCAAGTTAAATATTTCATTTTCTTATTAACAGAGTGAGAGGGTGATAAAGGTGCCCATAAATCAGATTTTGGGGATTGGACAATTATGTGATGGTTGAATAGAATGAATTGTATAGCTTTAATCAATTTGATAGATGAATTCATATATATTTCTTACTACAAATTAGATTTTATAAATTTTGATGTCTATCTTTCATTTGAAGGCCATTGGTAACCTGAATGGTAATTTTTTTAGGAAATGATGGTATCTTTTTGCTTCATTTAGTGAAACTTAATTGATGTGAGCTCTATTTGGTCTTTGATATTCTTCTAGATAGGGTCTATTCTAATTCAGATTATAGCCTGTTTGCATATATACATATATATATATATCTATATATATATATATATATATATATATATATATATATATTACTATTATAGATCTTAGTTTATTGGAATTTGAAAGGGTTATTTTCAATAGTTTACCGACCTCTTCTCTTAGTTTAGGGTTTGGAAGATCAAGCCTAATATCTGTCATCCTATGATGGCACTAATGAAGCATTTTCATAGAAGCCTATAACATTTTTTATCCTTTATATTGTTTTGTTTTGTATTTAATGTTTTAATTTAATAATGATGTAGTTGACCTTTTTTTAAAGTGATCATTACTTTACCCTTTTTCAAATGTTGAAATCATGAATGAAACTCGAGCAAATGTAGATGTTAGTGTTATTGTAGGTGCCATTGAAGAAAGTGTGGATCTTGTTATTGATGATATTCAAGAAAGCCCTTTGAAATGAGGAAAATAATGAGAACTTCAGATGTTTAGAAAGACTTCACTATTGTAAAGCTAAAAAGTGGTGCTGAAAAAGTGCAATGCAATCATTGCAAGTTATACATGAATAAAAATAAGGATGATGCAATAACATAATATAAAAGACATCTTCGAACTTGTCAAAAAATTCTAGGAAAAGGATAGCTACTTATTACTATGGGAAAACCAACACTTACATCTGATAGTGGGAGTAGTTTGCAAACTTGAAAGTATGATCATGCTAAAATTAGAGAGATTACATCTCATATGATCATGGTGCATGAGTTGTCAATCACTTTTATATAGTATGAAGTGTTTAATATATTGATGTAGGCTGCAAGTCCATGATTGTATCAATAGTTATGAGATTGAGAAGAAATGATTGAATAGTTTGTTAAGTTCAGCGGGGATGATAAGCATAACAACATACTTATGGAAGTTCGAACAAAAAAATTCAATATATGGTTATCATAAGAAATTTTGTTGATAAAGAGTGGAGTTTACAATAAAAGGGTTTTAAATTTTGTTGATGTTTATCCACCACATAGAGCACATGATATTCATGATTCTATTTATAAATATTTGAAAGAGTTGGAAATTGAAGGCAAAGTTTTTAGTGTAACAGTGGATAATGCTTCATATAATGATAAAGCAGTTAGCCTTTTGCATGATAGCATTAACTTTCAAAAGAAGCTTCCATTGAATGGGAAATTACTTCATGTATGGTGTTGGGCACACATATTAAATCTCATAATGCAAAATAGTCTTTCTATTATAAGACATATTATCTATAATATAAGAGAAAGTGTGAAATTTATTCAGCTTCCACTCCAAGATCAAATCTATTTAGTGAAATTTCAAAGCAACTTAAACTTCTAAACAAGAGGCAAATACTTGTTTGTTGCACTAGATGGAATGCAACATATGCCATGCTTTCATGTGCATTGGAGTTTAGAGAAGTATTTCCTTATTATCATGATAGAGATCCATCTTACATATACTGCCTATGTGAAGAAGATTAGAATAAAGCAGAAGATAATTGCTCTTTTTTGGGTTTATTTAATCAAGTTACAAATATCATTTAAGGTTACATAAAATGTTTTCTTTCATTTATCTATCATTAAATTTTTTTTAATTTCATGAGTATGCAGACTTTAATTGTAGGAATGGAGAATCCAACTTCAAATCTATTTCTTTATGATCTTTTGAGAATAAAGGATGTGTTGGTTGAAGTTTTTATACGTAGTGTTGATTATATAAGATTGATGGCCTTGAACATGAAAGAGAAGTTTGATAAATATTGGGGAGAATGTAACTTGCTAATTTCTATTATTACAATACTTGATCCGAGAAATAAGATGAAGTTAGTTAACTTTGCATTTCCTAAAATTTATTCTCCTGATAAAGCAGCTAAGCATGTTACAACTATTCGAGAGTCACTACAACTACTGTTTAATGATTATGTAAATGCTCATGCTTCAAATATCAGAAAAAATACAACTTCTAATGAGAAGGTTGTTAGTCAATTTGGACACAACACTCATTTCACTTTAAGAGGCAATTATTTTGAGTGGAGAAATCTTCAAAATTCTCTTAAGAGTGATGTCAACAAAATGTAAAATGAACTTGATGTTTACTTAAAGATGGTGTTCATATTCCTCATAGAGTAATGATAATTATCAATTTGATGCTTTAGAGTGGTGGAAAGATAACAAACTGAAATTTCCTATACTATCTAAAATAGCTTGTGATATCTTCAATATATTCTTGTTGTTGCATCGATCCACTTTGATCTTTGGCGATTGAGTTATAGATACATATCGCTCAGCACTATTCAAGTTCTTATGTATGGAAGTGATTGATTTAGAAATTATTATGGGATTAAGAAAAATTCAATGGTATGTTGTTCTTTATTATTTTTAACTTGATAATATATTTATAATATTGTATTATATTAATTCAATTTTACTTAACAAGATTAAGAAGACATCAAAGTCATTAATCTTTCTTAAGGAGTCTTAGAAGATGATATTACAAAATATTTGGTGCAACTATTCAATGAGAAGAATAGCATCATTGTTATTAATCCATAAATATATGAATGATTGTCTATTTTTGGGAAGAACTATTATCAAGTTTTGATTAGAACAATGAATGTTTTTGATTCATTATAAATAAGTGTTTTCAATATTAACCATAATATTTTCTTTTCTTTAGAGAAATTGAAATATATTTTTACTCTCTTATGAATTTGAAGCATTTTTCTTTTTTGAGGGGTTGATAGAAGCTTGTTCCATATAGAATGCTTCTTATCTAGGTATGTATTCTTTTATGTTTTAGTTTTTTTTCTTCAAATTAAGTTATTTATTAATTTTTTTGGCTTTAGGTGCCTTATTTTAGAGAGAAATTATTGTAATTTGGGAGCATACAATAAGGTATGTTAAACAAGTTTAATTATGTATTTTTATATTTTTGTAGCCGATTGTGTGCCTTATTATTTTTTTTATAAAAAGGCTGACTATGTGCATTCATATTTTTTTTAAAAGTGGCATTTATTTTAAGCAATGGTCGACTATGTGCCTATATTTTGAAAATGGATGATTTTGTGCCTATATTTTGAAAATAGACGTCTGTGTGTCATCTTCCTTTATGAATTTATATGCATCATATTTAATGAACATTTAGCTCTTGATTTTTATGTATATTTTAGTCAAACTTATCCCTTATAGAATTTTTCATGATTTAGTTTCCTTTAGAATCTAGATTTTGTATTATGTGGAGAACTTATATGAGATTTAAGAAAGTAATTGCAACAAAAAATAAAAAAAAAGTGCTTCATTAACTTGATTATATATTTGTTCACTTATTTCAAACAAGCCAAGTACAAATCAAGCTTGAACATAAATAAAATTAAGCAAGCCAAACTCGAGCATCCATATGAAAGCACGGCTTGAACTTGAACCGAACACGAACAACTTTTAATTTGCCCAAGCCAAGTCCAATCCGATAAGTACACGACTCGGCTCGGCTCGATTACAGTCCTACCTACTCCATAAAAATACAACCTTAGGTAAATTCAACAAAATTTTTAACATAACATAATCTAAACACTAGAAAATTAAAATACTTCATTAAGCTAAACCATAAATAATAAAATTGGGCTTCATTTTTGAATAAAAAATAAACTCCACAACACTATACAAAAATTCAACATAAAATGTTTCTCTAAACAATCAATGCTAAAGATTTTAGTAGATCCTAATAAATGAGATCAAAGATTAATATAGCAGCAAGAAATTAATAAACTTGAAGGAATGTGAAGGTAGTTTAGCAGAAGTGAGCTTGGAGGAATATGAAAATTTTTTGGGAGAGATGAGTTTAGAGAGAATGGATGCTCATTTCTACTGATTTGAGGGCCTTAAATGCCAACCCAACAACAAGTTGTACATTGGGCTCAGTTATCACCTGTTTGGGCCCAATTTTTTTAAAAAAACTCAACAGATTGTTGACGGGGGAATTTTTGACAATATTTCGATGTAGAGTCTTGTCAACAATTGGACCGTCGGTAATACATCATGTCGGCATATTGTCGATAATTCACTAACTATCGATAATATGCTACGTCAACATATTTTCAATGATTCATTTATTGAAAGTGTTAAAAAATAAAATTTTTTAATAATATAATTGTATTAAATAATATTTAAAAGATAGCTATTTTAAAAATTTCATCTAGCACAAGCTGCACTACTCTCCATCTCAAGATCGTGTTGACCTCCTCCCTCTCCCACTATGATTCTTATGGAACCCATCACTTGTCTCTCCCAAAAGATAAAATATTACATGCAAAGTCTGGTTGTAGCTTTGCATCTGGACGCCAATGAAATTTCGCCACATGTCAATGCTTAAAATAGAGGCTTTTGAGTTTCACGTCATTATAACTGCGGGACATAATGCCGTTAACGTCACCTTGACTTGGCCCAGCCTAGGCCTATTAAAACAAAGAGAGAGGTTCCATGGCTGGATGTCATTTGAATGCACAGGAGAAAATAAAAAAAATGCGAGATATATAAATGGATTTAGAGTGCTCAAAACAAATTTTTTTCAGAGGAATTTGAGAGAAGAGAAATAGAAGTCTGTCATTTTAAAATGTGAAGATGGAGAATGAATTTGAAAGTGGTAGATTAAGTATGGATACCAATCTAGAGGACGATGCCATAAATATGAATGCATCAATAAATTTATATAATGTACAACCTTTTTTTAATTTTAAAGTAGTGTGGGACTACCAATTATGGATCTATATGGCATTTATACTACTTTTTCTTATTTTAAATCTATATGGGACTTCCATAAATATATGTATAACTATTTTATCAGGTGTTTGGAGTTATTTCTAGGATGATTTGGGCTATTTTCTATGTATTTTCAAGGTGTACACTCTATACACTCCAGAGTGTACACCATTTTTTAAAATTGTACAGTAGTGTGGGACTTCCAAAAATACATGTAAATGGTATTATCAAGTGTTTGGAGTTATTTTCAAGATGATTGGGCTATTTTTTATGTATTTTCAAGGTGTACACTCTATACACTCCAAAGTGTACACCCTTTTTTTCTTATTTTAAATCAGTATGAGACTTCCAAAAATACATGTAAATGATATTATGAGGTGTTTAGAGTTATTTCCAGAATGATTTGGGTTAAGTTTTGTGTATTTTCAAGTTGTATACTCTGTTCACTCCAGAGTGTACACTCTGTACACTCCAAAGTGTACACTCTGTACACTCTGGAGTGTACACCTATGTAAATGATATTATCAGGTGTTTGGAGTTATTTTCAGGATAATTTTGGTTATTTTCTATGTGTTTATAAGGTGTACACTATGTACAATGTGTACACTCCAGAGTGTACACCCTTTTTCTTATTTTAAATCAGTATGGGACTTCCAAAAATACATGTAAATGTTATTATCAGGTGTTTAGAGTTATTTCCAGGATGATTTGGGCTATTTTTTTTGTCTATTTTCAAGGTGTACACTCTTTTTTCTTATTTTAAATCTATGTGGACTTCCAAAAATACATGTAAATGGTATTATCAGGTGTTTGGAGTTATGATTTGGGATGTTTTCTATGATTTTTCAAGGTGTACACTCTGGAGTGTACACCCCTTTTTTCTTATTTTAAATCAGTGTGGGACTTCCAAAAGTACATGTAAATGCTATTATCAGGTATTTGGAGTTATTTTTAGGATGATTTGGTCTACTTTTCGTATGTTTTCAAGGTGTACACTCTATACACTCCAGAGTGTACACTTTTTTTTCTTATTTTAAATCAGTGTGGGACTTCCAAAAATACATATAAAAAGTATTATAAAGCTCCCCATTTGTGTGTGTGTGTGTGTGTAGGTGAATGAGGCTATGCATTGATGCAATGATGAAGCTGTTATGTCCAATGAACCAATTGTAGTGAAACACCTTCACACTACTGTACATAATAGAAAGGAGGCATATACTCTATACTATGTGATTATGTACATCAAACTGGATTCAGTGTTTGAAAAGATCATTCTAGTTATTGGCCAAACTCAAAAGATTTCTTATGTACAAAAGCAGGTTTAAAAAAAGATCTCAGTTTAGTGAAATTTCAGGAGATAGATACTAGGACTAGTTGTCCAGCCATGATCAGGTTTTTTATTGATTTAGATGGGAATTAGAAGGTCAAGAAATTTATAAAAGGTCATAACCATTCTTTAGCAAAATTAGATGACCAACATCTTCTGAGATCTCATAGTGGCATTAACGAAGAGAAGGCGGCTATGTTAAAATCAATGATAGAGGCTAGAATTAGAGCAACAGATGCATTCAACTATCTTATAGAGGAAGTTGGCAGAGTGGAGAATGTTGGATTTACAAAAACAGATGCTTTCAGTTATATTCAAAAAGAAAGAAAGGCCAGGATTGTGAATGATGATACTAATGCATTAATGCAATTTTTCAAGGAAAGATAATCAGAAGATGGAATGTTTACATAGGATGCCCAAATTGATGACTCGAATAGTTGGTGAATTTTTTTTGGAGCGATGGCATGTCAAGGATATACTATGACTATTTTAGAGATGTCATAATATTTGATACATGTTATCGACTCAATAAATATAACCTAGCTTGTGCACCTTTTGTTAGAGTTAATCATCATTGGTAGAATATTTTATTTGGAGTGGCATTTATATATGAAGAAATAATTGAATCATTCACACAAATCTTTAAAACATGTCTCTGAATAATGAATGAGAGGCATCATATAACAATATTCACTGATCAAGATCAAGCAATGACGAAAGCTATTGAAGTTACGTTACTACACACTCGCCATAGATTGTGCCAATTGCATATATCTAAGAGAGCGGCTTCAAAAGTACAATGTTTTAATAGTAATAAGATTATACAAAGTCTCTTTCATACATGCATTGGTAAGTGTGACTCAAAAGAAGAGTTTGAATAAGCTTGGTCTAGGATGCTAGAAGAAGGAAATTTGTAAGATCATGCTTGGCTAGCTGAGCGATATAAAATAAGAAGCAAATGATCAGCCACATTCAGTAGAGATTTATTTAGCATGGGTATTTTATCAACACAACATAGTGAGTCTACCAATAATGTATGACACAGAATCTCTAAACCAACTAGTTCTATCATCGATTATTTTTAGGATTGGAGAAGGTTATCGAGACATGACGACGAAATGAGTCTGATGAAGATTTGAAGTGAAGCCAATCATCGATTATTCCAATTGTTAGAAGTAGTTCTGCATTGAAGAAAGCTGCCATATTCTACACAAGAAAGCTTTACACATTTTTTGAAGAATAATACTTGCATGGAGTGTGTAGACTAGTAGCAAATGTCTCCAATGATAATCCCAAAGAATATTCGATTAGAAACTTGGAGGAAACAAGCACTCCGAAGACATGGACTGTTCATTTTGAGAAGGCATCTTTGAATATAAATTATAGTTGCAAAAAATTTGAAATGATGGGATTACTGTGTGCCCACTGCATGAGAGTCTTGAGACAAAATGATATTGTGAGGGTTCCAGAAAAGTATATTCTCATGCAGTGGTCTTTGAGAGCAAAGAAGGATACCTACTTTGATAGTGCTTTCCAAGACCAAAAATATATGCATGTTAAGAATAGCAATCATGTTGGCATCATTTTTCAGAACTACATTAGTAGGTATTCATATCAAATAAGCACCAGAGCTCAAGGTAATGCGGAAGCTGAGCATTATATGTTGGATTCTCTAAAGAAATTATTTGATGATGTTGATTTAATATTATGTGGAAATTCACCTCAGATGGAGCATACAAAGAAGAAGAGAAAAACTAGCATAAGAGATTCTATTTGTGCAAGCTTACTAAAGGACCCAAGAAAGATTCGACCAAATGGTGTTTCCAATACAAGATTGAAAGGATATTGGGAGAGAAATAAGAAAGTGAAGAGTATTATTCTAATAGATACTAAAAATATATTCGAGTATTATTCTAATAGATACTAAAAATATACTCTGCAAATATTACTATTATATTTTGACCCTTTGTACTCTCTTCGTTACTGAGAGGAATGAGCAGGTTACAATAGCTGGAGAGAAAAGAGATTCACCCATTGCAACACCTTTTTATGCAGTGCTTGAGGCAACATATAATTCTATAATTAGATTTGATATGATGTTATTACATTTCAAGGATTTCACTCCAACTCAATAGTAAGTTAGCCGGCTGAATGATACACCATGCTAATGATGGATATCATTAAAGGGACACATCATGATGTGTGAAATAGAGAGATAAATATTTCTTACATACTACCTTTTATGTCTAATTGAAGCCCAATTCTTTAATGTTCATATGAATGTGATTTAAAATAGTTTAGATTGGTAGTATTTGACTACATTGTACATAGTTGTCCTTTAATGTTCATATTTATTATTTTACTCCATAGTGGTCAGAGTATTCAGAGTGCAATTTGAACCCAATCTAGATGCCCCACATAATTTAAGTTTTAGAAAAATGGGTGTACACTCCAGAGTGTACACTCTGAAAAATTAAAAAATGGGTTTAATTCCTGCTCAGAGCCACCCCATATAGCATAGAATAGCAATTTGAACCAAATATGGATGCCCCACATCATTTTAGTTTGAGAAAAATGGGTGTACACTTTGGAGTGTACATAGTGCACACTCTAGAAAATTGAAGAATGGGTTCAATTCCTGCTGAGAGCCAGCCCTTATTGCTTAGAATACCAATTTGAACAAAATCTGAATGCCTCACATCATTTAAGTTAAAAAAATGGGTGTACACTCCAAAGTGTGCACTTAGAAAATTAGGGAAAATGGGTTCAATTCCTGTTAAGAGCCACCCCTTATAGCATAGAATAGCAATTTGAATGATATCCAATGCCCAACATCATTTAAGTTTGAGAACATTAAGTGTACACTCCAGAGTGTGCACTAAGAATCTAAAAACTAAGTTTAATTCCTGCTGAGAGCCACCCCTTATAGCATAGGATAACAATTTGAACCATATGTGGATGCCCCATATCACTTAATTTGGAGAAAATTGAATGTACACTTTGAAAAATTGGGAAAAATGGGTTAAATCTTGTTGTGAGCCACCCCTTATAACATATAGTAACAATTTGAACCATATCTGGATGCCCCACATCATTTAAGTTTGAGATAAATGGGTGTACACTCTGAAAAATTGGAAAAAAATGAGTTTAATTCTTTCTTAGAGCCACCCCTTATAGCATAAAATAGTAATTTAAACCATATCAAGATGTCCCACATCATTTAATTTGGAGAAAATTGATTGTATACTCCAGAGTGTACACTCTAAAAAATTAGAAAAAATAGGTCAAATCTTGTTGAGAGCCACCCCTTATAACATACAAAAAGAATTTGAACCATATCTGGATGCCCCATATCATTTAATTTAGAGTAAAATGAGTGTACACTCTCAATGTACATAGTGTACACTCTTAGTGTACACAATGTACAGTCTGAAAAACTAGAAAAAAATGGGTCAATTCTTGTTAAGAGACACCCCTTATAACATACAATAGCAATTTGAATCATATATAGATGCCCCACATCACTTAATTTGAAGAAAATTGAGTGTACACTCTGAAAAATTGGGAAAAATGGGTCAAATCTTGTTGAGAGCCACCCCTTATAACATACAATAGCAATTTGAACCATATATGGATGCCATACATCATTTAATTTGGAGAAAATTGAGTGTACACTCCGAGTGTACATAGTGTACACTCTGAAAAACTAGAAAAAATGGGTCAATTCCCGTTGAGAGCCACCCCTTATAATATACAATAGCAATTTAAACCATATCTAGATGCCCCACATCACTTAATTTGGAAAAAATTGAGTGTACACTCCAGAGTGTACACTCTTGAAAACTAGGAAAAATGGGTCAATTCTTATTGCGAGCCACCACTTATAACATACAATAGTAATTTGAACCATATCTGGATGCCAACATCATTTAAATTGGAGAAACATGAGTGTGCACAGTGTACACTCTAAAAAATTGGAGAAAAATGAGTCAATTCTTGTTGAGAGCCACCCCTTATAATAAATAATAATAATTTGAACCGTATTTGGATGCCCCACATCATTTAATTTGAAGAAAATTGACTGTACACTCTGGAATGTATAGTCTAAAAAGCTAAAAAAATGGGTTAATTCTTGTTGAGACCCATCCCTTATAACATACAATAGCAATTTGAACCACATTTGGATGTCGACATCATTCAATTTGAAGAAGGATGAGTATACACTGTGGAGTGTACACTCCAGAGTGTACATAGTGTACAACCTAAGTGTACACCTCAGAGTGTATAGAATGTACACCCCAGAGTGTACACTATAGGCGTCTGAGAGTGCCACCATAGTTCGGTGTTCTAAGAGTGTACACTATGAAAAATTAAATAAAAAAATCAAATCCTGTTGAAAGGCATTTCGTATAGCATAACACAACATTTGGATCCACAACTGGTATCCCCACATCATTTAAATTTAAAAAAAAAATGGGTGTATACACGAGTCAAAAAAAGTGGAGGGTTAAGGTAGTTGAACGTAAAATTTGTCAAAATAATCATGACATGAATCCTTTAAATCATTGTTAATGCTCTTGGGCTCAGGCGGCGTCTTTGTATCTTGAATCTGATGAAAAATGCTAGAGCATGCCCGGTCGATGTTAAATAAGCAAGGGTTCTCACATTATGGATGGATGCGTGAAGAAGTTAGTCCATGAAACTAGAATTAGGTTAAGATCTTGTGGAATAGGTACTCTTATAGGTAAATTAATAGAATTAATAGATATTATGGTTCATAGAAAGATAAATTTTATGTGTTCAAGAAACTAAATGGGTGAGAAGACCAAGGAGATTGATAGTTTAGGTTTTAAACTTTGGTATTCAGGTAAAAGTTGAACTAGAAATGGTGTAGGTGTGATTATAGATAAAAGTTTGAAGGATAATATTATAAGTATTAATAGATGTGGAGATAGAATTATAGCTTTAAAGATTATTATTGATACTAAGATTATCAATGTTATAAGTGTCTATGCTCCTCAAGTAGGTTTGGAGGTAAGCTCAAAGAAAAATTTTGGAATGAATTAGAGGGATTAATACAAAAGATACCTCTTGAAGAAAAAATATTTATTGGGGGAGATTTAAATGGACATGTTGGTAGAGTGGTAGAATTTAAAAAGTATTCATGGTGGTTATGGATTTGGAGTGACTAATGAAGAAGGTAGGACTATATTAGATTTTGCCTTAGCTTATGATTTTGTAGTTGCTAATAATTTATTTAAGAAAAGAGATAAACATATTATTACTTATAAAATTGGATCTAGTAAAACACAGATTGATTATTTTCTGAAAAGAAAAATAGATTGTTTAGATTGTAAAGATTGTAAGGTCATTCCAAGTGAAATTTTAAGTACCCAACATCGACTATTAGTTTTAGATTTCAAGATGAAAGGTTGTAAGAGAAAACATAAACTAAATTATTATCTTAGGATTAGATGGGGACACTTAAAGAACACAAATAAAAATATTTTTAAGAGCAAGCTATAAGAAATTAGAATTTGGGATGTTCATAAGGAAGCTAACGTTATGTGGGAAAAAATATCAAGTGAAATTAAGCAAGTTGCTAAAGATGTGCTTGGAGAATCAAAAGAAAAAGCTTCTTTTAATAAGAATAGTTGAAAATGAGTGTGCAAGAAAAGATAAGAAATAAGAAGCATTGTTATAAAACTTGGTTTAGATGTAAAACTGAGAATTGGGAAAGATATAAAGTCTGTAGAGATTCTAAGAAAGCAATATATGATGCAAAAATTTAGCTTTTAGTGATTTATACAATAGATTAGATACCAAAGAAGGTGAAAGATGTATGTATAAGTTAGCCAACCGAAGAGATAGGAGAAGTAAAGACAAAGTTCAAGTGAGGCATATTAAGGATGAAAATAATAAAGTGCTTTTCTTAGAAGAAGATATTGAAAATAGGCGGATGAGGTATTTTGATAAACTTTTCAATGAAGGATCTAAAAGTATGAAAAATTTTAGCAACCTTAATACCCTAAACAAAAATAGAGAATTTCATTTTTATCATCGTATTAGTAATTCTAAAGTTAGTGAAGCTTTAAAGAAAATGAAATGCGGAAAAGCAGTAGGACCGGATAATATTCCAAAAGATGTGTGGAAATGTTTAGAAGATCAAGGAATTTCTTGGCTTACAAATCTTTTTAATGTTATTTTAAAGAGTCAAAAGATGCCAGATGAGTGGAGAAAGAGTTTGTTGGTTCCTATATTTAATAATAAAGGTGATGCACAAGAGTGTGCAAATTATAGAGGAATTAAGTTAATGTGCCATACATTAAAATTATGGGAGAGTGTAATTGAGCATAGGTTAGATGTGATACGAAGTTTCTCACAATCGTTTGGTTTCATCATGAGTAGATCTACTATGGATGCTATACATTTGTTAAGAGGTTTGATGGAGAAGCATAGAGAAAGTAAGAAGGATCTACATATGATATTTATTGATTTAGAGAAAGCTTATGATAAAGTCTCAAGAGATGTTCTTTGGAGAGTTCTACAATTGAAAGGAGTTAATATTGGTTATATTCAAGTCATTAAGAATTTGTATACTAGAGCTATTAGTTGTGTCCAAACACAAGGAGGATTGATAAAATATTTTCCTATTTCAGTTGGATTACATCAAGGATCAACATTAAGCCCTTATCTTTTTACTTTAGTTATGGATGTTCATACGAGGCATTTACAAGAAGATGTACCTTGGTGTATGCTTTTTACTGATGACATTCTTCTTGTTGATAAGACTAGAGAGGAGCCCAACGTAAACTTGAATTATGGAGGTCAACTTTAGAGTCTAAAGGTTTTCGTTTAAGTAGATCTATAACTGAATATATGGAGTGTAATTTTAGTTGTAGAAGTTTTAGTGGTAGTGTTGTGACTTTAGGTGATCAAGTCATTAATAAGAGTGAGCATTGTGATATTTAGTCTCTATTGTTCAAAATGATGGTGAAATAGATGGAGATGTTATTAGTAGAATTCAAGTTGGATGGTTAAAGTGGAGGAATGCATCTGGCCTATTATGTGATAGAAAACTTTCACTTAAACTTAAGGGAAAATTTTATAAGATGGTGGTAAGACCCGCAATGACTTATGGCGAATGTTGGCCAATAAAAGAGAAGCATAAGACTAAGTTAAGTGTTACAGAGATGATGATGCTCTGGTGGATGAGTTGCTTTACTCTTAGAGATAGAATGCAAAATGAGTACGTTTGGGAAAAAGTTGGAGTAGCTCCAATGGTAGATGAGGGAGAGTCGCCTTAGATGGTTTGGCCACATAAAGCATCAGCCGTCCGATGACCCGATTAAGAGAGTAGATGCATTAGATTTTCCTTATATTAAGAAAGGTAGAGGTAGACCTAAAAAGACTTGGTTAAGATGTATAAAAAATGATCTTAGTATACTTGAATTAAATGAGAATTTGACACATAATAGGACACAATGGAGACGAAGGATTCATGTAGCCAGCCCCACCTAGTTGGATTAAGGCATGTTGTTGTTGTTGTTGTTGTTGTTGTTGGGTGTATACACCAAAGTGTACACAGTGTACACCCTAGAGTGTATAGAATGTACACCTGAGTACATAGGTGTACACTACATATGTACACAGGTGTACACTACATATGATGTGGTGTACACTCTAATATGTACAGAATGTACACCCCATATTGTACACATTGTACCGAGAGTGTACACTCTAAAAAACTAACATAAAATAATCAATTCCTATTGTCTAGATAATAAGCAGAAAAATTAGTAGCTTCCAAATTACATGAACTTCCAAATTACAAAAATAGTAGCTAATAATCAATTCCTATTTTCTAGTTTCTTCATATAAGGTGATTTAATATGTGGCCTGGATCTGATCAGACTCTTAGAAAAAAATAAATTTTCTACCCCAACTATAACTCATAACTAAATTTTATAAATAACTCATAACCTCACATAAATCCTAGGCATTAAATCAAGATAATTAAAAGATTTTAGCAACCCTTAGCTGGATGTTGTATGCTTAATATCATGCATATCGCCTTGAATCACTCTTGTTAAATGAGAGCCTCCACTTTTGCACATATGGGAACCGCTTGACCTGTGAGATAAACTCCTACTGATGGAGGTTCACCCTCTTCTCTCATGATTTTACCCATAACTCATTTTAACATGCATTTAGGCATATAAAAATCTCATAGCCTTCATCAAAATGAAGAGTCCAAAATCAAATAAAAATTGAAAAGATTTGCATTAGACTAAGTCATTATTCATACCACTCTTTCTCTAGTCTCTTAAGGAGTGAGTTTAAGGTCCTTAGTTTTCTTTCTAATTGACCACATCATTTTAAAGCATAGGAGGAGTTAGTTGGCTACCACTCTAGGCGATTATAAGTCTAGCAGTAAAGTGGTTTATCCTCTCTTGTGGAGGTACCCGATATACCCATATTCCCTTAGACTTAGGTCTCTTATACATATATGTGTGTATTTAATTATGGAATTAAAACCCCTTTCCTCTCATCAAAAACCCATGCATTCATAAGTGACTATGTTATTGAATTAATTAGTCATATGATTTGGAGCTCTCTCTTTCCCATGTATTTTGTATAAGAAATTGGATAGAGCTTTAAATTAATATGATTAAATGATTTACATTCATTATATAAAGTGTGCTAAAAATATGTTGCATGTGTAGGTATGCTTAGGATTAATACCATATGCATGTTATATGTGATGGAAGAGAATAATTAAATATATGTCATGTGATAGTAATTCAATCAAATCAATCTTAATATGCCTTTCATATTGAATAAATTATTTAAGTGAACCAAAACTTAGGATTAATTTAAAAATGTATAATAAGTCATTCATTAAAAAGAACTAAATCTAATTAACATACTTTAGAAATGACTTAAGGTAGGGATGAAAGAGAGTAATCCTCTCTTTTTCTTTTCTTTATAACACTTAGTTGCAAAGTATAAGTCAAATGAAATAAAAGAAAACACAAAGTAAAACTCCCAAATCAATTAAATCACTTAAAGTGAAATCAACCTCTTATGATTGAACATCCTTTCATACTTAGAAAATTATAGCAATGCTTAGTTAAGTTATACCACACAAGCCTTAACACAAATATAAGAATTAAGTCACCACTTCTAGCTTTATGTTAGGGTGGTGCATGATATGATGTATATTTTATTTTGTGATGTATTATTTTAGACTAGATGCTAGGGTGTATGTCTTGTAGACTGGATGTTAGGCTGATGTTAGCCTAATTATATTTCTTGCAGGGGATTGTGCTTAAGGGGTGCTTAAAATAAATTTAAATGCTCTCTTTTGCGAGCTACTTTAGCCCCTAAGCATGATCCATGTTTGGACAGGTAGGCTTGGTTACCCATGTGTAGGGAGCTAAGTCCAAATTATAAATATAACTACTTGGGTTGTATGTATGTTTAGCTAAAGTTTATTTTGCAGGTGTAATTAGATTTACTTTTCCTATATTTAATGTAATCTTGCATTAGGAATTAGGATTAGTGTTATGAGGGTTTAGGATATTAGCCATAAGGCTAAGTCCCAGGGTGCCACGTGATGCCTTGAAGCCTACAAAATCAAATGGAGAAATGAAGGCATGAATACATGAAGATTGAAGAAAAGAAGACCCCCATAGCATTTATTTATTCATAAATTATAATTATTCTTTCATATTCCAGGTTGTATAAGGGTAGAGCTCGACTACCCATTTTCTATTTTTGGGTTGTATGGTGGTACCTAAACCACACTGGCCTGTTATAATTTTGTGTTAGATTTATAAAATTGATTGAAGTTACGTTTAAATTATGCAATAAAAATGACATGCCTTTTCATAGTTTCTTTATGAATGATGCTTTAATGTGTAGCCTGGGTTCGATTTGGCTCTTAGGAAAAAAATAAATTTTTTACCTAACTACAACTCATAATTAAAGTTTTAAATAATGCATAATCTCACATAAAGCGTAGGCATTAAATCAAGATAAATAAATGATTTAAGAACCCCTTAGCTAAATGTTGTATGTTTCACACCATACATATCATCTTGAATCACTCTTAAAAAATGAGGGCCTCCGTCCTTACACATATGAGAACCGTGTGACTTGTGAGAGCAACTCCTACTAATGGAGCTTCACCCTCTTCTCTTTTGATTTCTCCCATAACTCATTTCAACATGCATTTAGGCATACAAAAATCCTATGACCTTCGTCAAAATGAAGAGTAAAAAATCAAATAAAAATTGAACAAATTTGCATTAGATTAAGTCATTATTCAAACCACTCATGCTCTAGTCTCTTAGGAAGTAGGTTTAAGGACATTAGTTTCTTTCTAAATTAATAATAGCCCAACTATCTTGCAAATCATATGCCTTGATCACATGAATTTAAAGTGTAGGAAGGAGTTAGCTGACTGCCACTTGAGGTAGTTATAAGTCTAGCAATCGGGTGGTTTACTATCTCTTGTGGAGGTAAATCATATACCCACTTTTGCTTAGATTTAGGTCATGATTTAGCTCTTAGATTTAGGATGCAAGGTTGATTTTTTCCTTCAAGCTACAAGCATGAATTCCCACCTCTTAGGCATTTCTACAACCTTATATGGTGGATTATAAGCCCTAATAATCTAATAAAAATTCAATTCAAACAAAAATAATTTTCTTCAATTTCAACTATATAAAGCCCAACCATAGGATGGATTGGAATGCTCACTAGGTTTCTAATATCATGAGCATTCCCTACTCATTTCCTTTGGATTCCAAAATAAGTCTCTCCTTTTGATCTACCCCGATTGATATTCCAACATATCCAATTTATTGATAGTCTTAACCTTGAAATCTTTGAAGACAATAATTGTCTACTTTAATCAAGAGTACTTATAATGAATTCACCTTCCTTAAGATGTAATTAGGTATGGAGGCTTACCTCCATAGGAAACTTTAGAAACCAATTTAATATAAATCCTATTTTATTCAACCATATAAAGTAGGAAAAATCTCTAGTATATTAGAAGACCCAACATACCTTTGGAGTCCTTATTAGGTGGTTAGGTCCATTGAAGGGTGATGTCTCTATCATTTGAGATAGTACATTATACCTCAATATCATACCTCGTCACATCAATAAGTACCCCCTCAGATCTGTGTGGTGTCCCCCATATACATCTAAAAATAATCACCACACCACCACATATAATATAATATTATTATCTCAACATCTACACCTGCATCATCCTATACAATAACATAATCTTTCTTATCATTCTCAAATCTCATTGTATCATCAGAGGTAGTCAGTCCAATCAACACCACCCTTCTCACGGCTCTCAATATAGTCAAAATATGTCTCCATTGGCCCCTAGACTACTCTGATCACTTAGCCAAATTGTTAAATAAGTTTCTCTAGTAGTTGTCATTCTACATAATGTTTGCATATCAATGACACTCTAGCCTCCCAAACACTAGCTCCTGTAGTACACAAGTATACAACCCATATTCATATCTAATAGTCATATGGTTTCTAATAACCTAAAGAAACCAAAATAATGTCAGGCTAAGAGAAGGAAATTATAAATTTACATGAAATAAATGCAAGTAAATAAAAATATAAACCTAGCTCAATCGTACCCCAGCAAACTCATCCATATATACTCCCACATAACTAGTTGGTGGCACATGAACATAATGCTTATTCTGCCAATAATTAAAATAGTAATTAGCCCATTATGAAGAAAACATATGTAAAGTATTATTCAAAATGCATACTAAAAGGCATACTAGAAACCAACACTTTTCTCATCGATGTTAGCTAAGTACGGGATTCGACTGTAAGCTTGCTAATGTGGAACCTCTCCCAACACCAAACATGTAATAAATGTAGACATTCAGCCTTATTCACCCATCGAGTCTTAGTAGCCTCCTTAGCTCCCTACATAAATTTTCTAAAACTACTGCTCCAATAGAGTACTAGAAAAACACAAACAAACTCTCTATAATTGGTAAGTATTATAAGTGAATATCGAATGAGGAAGAAGTTGAATAGTATGTACTCTTGCACATATCCTTAGAGGTTATCTCTGATAAGTCTACTTTCAACTAGGCTAAACGTCCATCTTAGCCACCTAAGTGGTACATAAGTTTGTGCCTTCACTCATTCCATACGAAATGTAGAAGTGATTGTGGGGTCATCTTGGTGCTAGTATACCATGTTTGGGATGGGGTGGGTGTCTATGAAATATCATAACATTTAGGTAATGACTCCCAACTCTTCCCCACACCAACATCTATGAGTACTATTAGTGCAGGGACATCAACTCTAATGCATAGAATCATAGTTATGTCTTGTAATATAATATTCATCTCACGTACTAATAAATTGAATGTGTATCTATGTTGACAAATGCTCTACCAATGCTGTTAGCAGGTGATGATCTAATTTGATATGTTAGAAGTGTCTAATGCAATCCAAAACATATAACTTTGAGAGCATCTAAAAAATGCAGATATGTATACCACTAATCCCTAGCTATAAATATATATGAGATCACCTTTATTAACGTACCCTATTGAAATAGAAAAAATATTGGTGGTGTTGAAAGACTATTGGTGGTTATTAAAGAACACTGACATAAAAAGACTCTTTTGAAAAAATATGATAAAAAATTTTGTACCTTATCTTTATTTGCAGGTTTATGTAATCCACATAGAGAAGCTACGCTAGGGTGAATCTTTGGTGGTGATGGTCAAACATCAACCTCCTCAGCATTTTGTGTTGCCCAGCAACATGGGCACCTACCACACTCTTTTGTTATTGTGCCTACAGTTAAGAAAAAAAATTTAAAATTAAGGCTTACATTTTGTGAAAGAAAATACAAAAAAATTGGTCTTTATAAGCTTGTAATTTACCTATTATTTTTTGGATTTAACAGAAAAGTTAACCTATTGTGAGCTTCATTATGGAACAAGCTATAAATCTGGTGTGTATGTATTGGTCACTCATCCATTGTGTTTGTGTATTATATTGTTGATAGTCCACCACTCCTACACCTAAAATTTAGTGATGCGAGCTCAACAACTCCGACACTTGGATCGAAGTCCAGCATGTTGATCATTTAGGAATGACATGAAATTCTATTGCATATGCATTCTTAAAACATTCAATAGTGTAATATTATGAAACATATAAGAAATGATCAACATGCTTACGATCAAGAGCAGCTATGATGATGGACATGACAGATGGTATGCTTAAGGTTTACTACAAAGACATCCATAACTCCCAACCAATCCACATAGAATGATATGCTGTTGAAGTCAACTACTTTGTATTCATGGAAGTTAATGCAAGTGGGCACGATGGACCTTCTAGTCTCACTCTCATATCTTTGTATTGTGCTCCTTATTTGTAAGACAATAAGGGACTCATTAGCCATGTTTGGGTCTTGTGCAGTGGTGCACCTTCTAAGAAACAAAAAAACTATGTTATAGTATATAAAATATACCAAAGCCTAAATGTGGAGTTATCTATCATAACAGAGAACTCTATTAAAACATTCTAACTTGTTGGTAGTCACTATGTCATATATGTAACCACCATCATGCTATAAAGTCCAAATCATGACATTTATAGCGATCAACCATTCATAAGCCTCTTAGTTCACATTCTTGATTTCTTTTAAATGTTGGCTAAATATATGAATGTCATCAATGTTTTCTACCTAATACTTCTTTTGACACATCATCTCGACATCATTAATCCACATATATATTATTTTTTTAAAGGACTCCATAAGGTGCCTTAAACAAAATCTATGTGTTGCGCAAGAAAATATGTCTCTACAACCATGAACAATCTCAAATTGCCAATTTGATACTATAAAGAGATCTGATTGTAATGTAACCATGGGTAAAAATTAATACAAATTTTGTAGGAACTAGCAGCACGACTTTTTACACTTAGATTATACTGCTGTGAATGCTAGTGGAAACAAATCATTGTTTGCATCAACTCCTATAGTACTAAGTAATGTTCCTCAATATTTTGCTAAAAGAAATGTGACATCAAGACTAAGTATTGATATACAGTAGCTTCAACCCTCTATGAAGGATTCTAAAGCCCAAAAAATATGTTGAAATTATTTTTGCTGTTAGATTGTACCTGATAGATAAATCCCTTCATGGCGGCACAAATAACATTCATCAACTTATGTAATGAATTATATGATTCCTCCTAACTTTCAAAGATAGTTTTTATGGCATTCTGTATCGCATCCCATACCTTCATGTATGAAATGTATGCTAAACTTAACTTTCATTTGACTTATTATCTCCCTAGGCTTCAAGTTTATGTGACAATGAATGATAAGGAGAATGACATAGTAAATAAATTTTGATGTGCGCTATCGATTGCCACCCACAAAAATTTTATGTGGACATGTGTGTTGTTCGATTATAGTTGAAATTTTTTTTCTCCTAATAACCTCTTGCTTTTAGTGGTATGCAAGCATCAATGGAATGGTCTAGACAAGTATTGATTGTATACACACATAATAGAAAATCTAGATTTATTTAAATTAATGATATGATATTCTACATTATAAGCTATGCACCAGTCATTAATTGAACATTATAAATCAATTTTGGTATAAATAAATATATTTTTTTTGCTAATTCATCCATGATTTTCCCTTCAAATTATAGGGTCAAAGCAATTGTTAAACCATCAACGTTGAGATCCTCGTCTCATTCCTTGGTCGTGTAACAAGTACGAACGTATTCGTTATTAGATATCATTGCATCAAGAATATCAATGTTAGTTGTTGAATGCCTTATTAGAAAGTCATAACTCATTATCTCTACTGTGCTTATGTCTACTAATGCAAATATCCTAATCGCTATTACTAGAACTATCACTTGTTTCACTATCCATCATCTCATAGCCATCCCTATATAGCATAACTTACTCATCATGGTTTACACAATTAGCCTCTATTAAGCTAGAAAGGTGAAATGGTTTAACCCATGAATGTCATACTGGGCTATACTAAAATTTAAATTTAGTTTCAAATAAAATTTTGTAATAATTTAAGTAAAAAATCTTTATTTTTTAGAAGGTACTTGTAACATACTTATAAGGTTGAAAGTTCATGAGAACTGGTACATAAAATTGAAAGAAATTATGCACAATGTATTATGAGGAAAGTTCAACCAAGGAATCAGGCATTGTGTGGATATAACTCGATTCAGTGCTAGTAAAAGTCACAATTCTAATTTAAATCACCGTTGTTTGCTTTCAAGCGTTTAATAGAACATATTTTGTAACTCATCAGTCATCAAAATGAAACCTTCCCCAATAGGAAACATACATATCGAAGAGCTTGTCTCGTGACAACTTCTTAAAGACCCATGACTCTGCATTATAGTTGTTCCAAATTTGATAGTGTAGGAATATATAGTGGTGGACAACATCCTCCAATGTAGTTTGGGGCAAAATCATCAGACAATATCAATTTTCGATCTTAGAATAATATTAGAGGATAAAAATAAGAAATAATAATAATGTCAATCATAATACTAATAATAACAATATAAGAAAAATAAATAATAATAATGATAATATAACAATAATAATAATAATAATAATAATAATAATAATAATAATAATAATAATAATAATAATAATAATAATAATAATAATAATAATAATAATAATATAAAAATTAAAACTATTATTCTCCTACTCCTAGGGTTGTAAATAAACCAGCGCACTCATTGAACTACTCGAACTCGGCTCGATTAATGCTCGTTCAAGTTTTCAAATTAATAAAAAATTAAGCTTGAACAATTTTTGAAAACTCGAATGTAAATGAACTGAACATGAACATGATCTTACTCGCTTGTTTATGTTTATAAACATACTCGTTTATTATTCGACAAGTAATTTATTAAATAATTGATATTAAGTTTGATAATAATTCGTATATTATCTTAAAAATATGAGTAAATATAACTTATAAAATTTTAATTATATATTTAATAAAAAATATTATAATTTACTAAATTTAGTAGTATAATTTATGAAAAATATATTATACATTTAATGGAATATTTATAAAATATAATTGATATTATAGTGTTAGAAATTATAGTATAAATACACAAAAAATAAAAAAACTCATATGTCAACTAATAAAAGTTAACAAGTTACTTTATTTACTTATAAATGGTCAAATGCGTGACCCAAGTCACCCAAATAAACGGGTTAAACAGCTCAGTTGAAGCCTTAAATGATGACAGGCTAAGCCGCGGAGGTTTTATTCTCGTATTCACATTCATAGAATCACAATTCACTGCTTTCAACAGTTAAATGTGGATTAAATTCTGTTACTATTATAGATCTTTGTTTATTGGAATTTGAAAGGGTTATTTTCAACAGTTTATCGACCTCTTCTCTTAGTTTAGGGTTTGAAAGATCAAGCCTAATATCTCTCATCCTATGATGGCACTAATGAAGCATTTTCATATAAGCCCATAACATTTTTTATCCTTTATATAATTTTGTTTTGTATTTAATGTTTTAATTTAATAATGATATAGTTGACCTTTTTTAATGTGATCATTACTTTACCATTTTTCTAGTGTTGAAATCATGAATGAAACTCGAGCAAATATAGATGTTAGTGTTATTGTAAGTGTCATTGAAGAAAGTGCGGATCTTGTTATTGATGATATTCAAGAAAGCCCTTTTGAAAAGAGGAAAATTATGATAACTTCAGATTTTTAGAAAGGCTTCACTATTGTAAAGCTAAATAGTGGTGTTGAAAAAGTGCAATGAAATCATTGCAAGTTATACATAAATAAAAATAAGGATGACGCAACAACATAATATAAAAGATATCTTCAAACTTGTCTAAAAATTCTTGGAAAAGGACAGCTACTTATTATTATGGGAAACCAAAACTTACATCTGATAGTGGGAATAGTGTGCAAACTTGAAAGTATGATCATGCTAAAATTAGAGAGATTTCATCTCATATGATCATGGTGCATGAGTTGCCTATCACTTTTACAGAGTATGAAGTGTTCAATATTTTGATGTAGGCTGCTAGTCCACGATTGTATAAGTAGTTATGAGATTGAGAAGAAATGATTGAATAGTTTGTTAAGTTCAGCGGGGATGATAAGCATAACAACAGACTTGTGGAAGTCTGAACAAAAAATTCAATATATGGTTATCACAGGGAATTCTGTTGATGAAGAGTGAAGTTTACAATAAAAGGGTTTTAAATTTTGTTGATGTTTATCTACCACATAGAGCACATGATATTCATGATTCTATTTATAAATGTTTGAAAGAGTTGGAAATGGAAGGCAAAGTTTTTAGCGTAATAGTGGATAATGCTTCATATAATGACAAAGCAGTTAGCCTTTTGCATGATAGCATTAACTTTCAAAAGATGCTTCCATTGAATGGGAAATTACTTCATGTATGGTGTTGTGCACACATATTAAATCTCATAATACAAAATGGTCTTTCTATGATAAGACATATTATCTATAATATAAAAGAAAGTGTGAAATTTATTTCAACTTCCACTCCAAGATTAAATCTATTTAGTGAAATTTCAAAGCAACTTAAACTTCTAAACAAGAGGCGAATACTTGGTTGTTGCACTAGATGGAATGCAACATATGCCATGCTTTCATGTGCATTGGAGTTTAGAGATGTATTTCCTTATTATCATGATAGAGATCCATCTTACACATACTGCCCATGTGAAGAAGATTGGAATAAAGCAGAAGATAATTGCTCTTTTTTGGATTTATTTAATCAAGTTACAAATATCATTTAAGGTTACATAAAATGTTTTCTTTCATTTATCTATCATTAAATTTTTTAATTTCATGAGTATGCGGACTTTATTTGTAGGAATGGAGAATCCAACTTCAAATCTATTTCTTTATGATCTTTTGAGAATCAAGGATGTATTGGTTGAAGTTTTTATAAGTGATGTTGATTATATGAGATTGATGGCCTTGAACATAAAAGAAAAGTTTGACAAATATTGGGGAGAATGTAACTTGCTAATTTCTATTATGGCAATACTTGATCCGTGAAATAAGATGAAATTAGTTAACTTTGCATTTCCTAAAATTTATTCTCCTAATGAAGCAGCTAAGCATGTTACAACTATTCGAGAGTCACTACAACTACTGTTTCATGATTTTGTAAATGCTCATGCTTCAAATATCACAAAAAATACAACTTCTAATGAGAAGGTTGTTAGTCAATTTGGACACAACACCCATTTCACTTTAAGAGGCAATTATTTTGAGTCTGGAAGAGAAATCTTCGAAAATTCTCTTAAGAGTGATGTCAACGAAAATGTAAAATCTGAACTTGATGTTTACTTAAAAGATGGTGTTCATATTCCTCATAAGGGTAATGATAATTATCAATTTGATGCTTTAGAGTGGTGGAAAGATAACAAACTGAAATTTCCTATACTATCTAAAATAGCTTGTGATATACTATCAATATCTATTACTGTTGTTGCATCAGAATCCACTTTCAGTGCTGGGGGTTGAGTTATAGATACATATCGCTCAGCACTATTCAAGTTCTTATGTATGGAAGTGATTGATTTAGAAATTATTATGGGATTAAGAAAAATTCAATGGTATGTTGTTCTTTATTATTTTTAACTTGATAATATATTTATAATATTGTATTATATTAATTCAATTTTACTTAACAAGATTAAGAAGACATCAAAGTCATTAATCTTTCTTAAGGAGTCTTAGAAGATGATATTACAAAATATTTGGTGCAACTATTCAATGAGAAGAATAGCATTATTGTTATTAATCCACTAAACATATGAATGATTGTCTATTTTTGGGAAGAACTATTATCAAGTTTTGATTAGAACAATGAATGTTTTTGATTCATTATAAATAAGTGTTTTCAATATTAACCATAATATTTTCTTTAGAGAAATAGCAATATATTTTTACTCTCTTATGAATTTGAAGCATTTTTCTTTTTTGAGGGGTTGATAGAAGCTTGTTCCATATAGAATGCTTCTTATCTAGGTATGTATTCTTTTATGTTTTAGTTTTTTTTCTTCAAATTAAGTTATTTATTAATTTTTTTGGCTTTAGGTGCCTTATTTTAGAGAGAAATTGTAATTTGGGAGCATACAATAAGGTATGTTAAACAAGTTTAATTATGTATTTTTATATTTTTGTAGCTGATTGTGTGCCTTATTATTTTTTTTATAAAAAGGCTGATTGTGTGCATTCATATTTTTTTAAAATTGGTATTTATTTTAAGCAATGGTCGACTATGTGCCTATATTTTGAAAATGGACGATTTTGTGTCTATATTTTGAAAATAGACGTCTGTGTGTCATCTTCCTTTATGAATTTATATGCATCATATTAATAGAACATTTAGCTCTTGATTTTTATGTATATTTTAGTCAAACTTATCCCTTATAGAATTTTTCATGATTTAGTTTTCTTTAGAATCTAGATTTTGTATTATGTGGAGAACTTATATGAGATTTAAGAAAGTAATTGCAACAAAAAATAAAAAAAGTGCTCATTTAAAGCTCATTCATTAACTTGATTATATATTTGTTCACTTATTTCAAACAAGCCAAGTACAAATCAAGCTTGAACATAAATAAAATTAAGCAAGCCAAACTCGAGCATCCATATGAAAGCACGACTCGAACTTGAACCGAACATGAACAACTTTTAATTTGCCCAAGCCAAGTCCAATCCGATAAGACTGGCTCTTGATTACTACTACTCCATAAAAATACAACCTTAGGTAAACTCAAAAAAAATTTTAACATAACATAATCTAAACACTAGAAAATTAAAATACTTCATTAAGCTAAACCATAAGTAACAAAATTGGGCATCATTTTTGAATAAAAAATAAACTCCACAACACTATACAAAAATGCAACATAAAATGTTTCTCTAAACAAACAATGCTAAAGATTTTAGTAGATCCTAATAAATCGAGATCAAAAATTAATATAGCAGCAAGAAGTTAATAAGATTGAAGGAATGTGAAGGTAGTTTAGGAGAAGTGAGCTTGGAGGAATATGAAATTTTTTTGGGAGAGATGAGTTTAGAGAGAAAGGATGCTCATTTCTACCGATTTGAGGGCGTTAAATGCCAACCCAACAACAAGTTGTACATTGGGCTCAGTTGTCACCTGTTTGGGCCCAATTTTTTTTATAAAAATTAACACATTGTTGATGGGGGAATTTTTGACAATATTTCGATGTAGAGTCTTGTCTACAATTGGACCGTCGGTAATACATCATGTCGGCATATTGTCGATAATTCACTAACTATCGATAATATGCTACATCAACATATTTTCAATGATTCAGTTGTTGAAAGTGTTAAAAACTAAAATTTTTTAATAATATAATTGTATAAAATAATATTTAAAAGATAGCTATTTTAAAAATTTCTTCTACCACAAGCTGCACTACTCTCCATCTCAGGATCGTGTTGACCTCCTCCCTCTCCCACTATGATTCTTATGGAACCCATCACTTGTCTCTCCCAAAAAAGAAAATATTACATGCAAAGTCTGGATGTAGCTTTGCATCCAGACGCCAATGAAATTTCGCCACATGTCAACGCTTAAAATAGAGGCTTTTGTGTTTCACATCATTATAACTGTGGGACATAATGCCGTTAACGTCACCTTGACCTGGCCCAACCCAGGCCCGTTAAAACAACGAGAGTTCCACGGCTGGATGTCATTTGAATGCGCAGGAAAAAATAAAAAAATGTGAGATATATAAATGGATTTAGAGTGCTCAAAACAAATTTTTTTCAGAGGAATTAGAGAGAAGAGAAATAGAAGTCTGTCATTTTAAAATGTGGAGATGGAGAATGAATTTGAAAGTGGTGGATCACATATGGATACCAATCTAGCATACGATGCCATAAATATGAATGCATCAATAAATTTATATAATGTACAACCATTTTTTTTATTTTAAAGTAGTGTGGGACTACCAATTATGGATCTATATGGCATTCTAAGGTTTTGTGAGTTCTTCCAGGATGATTTGGGCTATTTTCTATGTGTTTTCCATGTGCACACTCTAGAGTATACACTCTGTACACTCTAGAGTGTGCACCTTTTTCTTATTTTAAATCTATATGGGACTTCCATAAATATATGTATAACTATTTTATCAGGTGTTTGGAGTTATTTCTAGGAAGATTTGGGCTATTTTCTGTGTATTTTTAAGGTGTACACTCTATACACTCCAGAGTGTACACCATTTTTTTAAATTGTACGGTAGTGTGGGACTTCCAAAAATACATGTAAATGGTATTATCAAGTGTTTGGAGTTATTTTCAAGATGATTTGGGCTATTTTTTATGTATTTTCAAGGTGTACACTCTATACACTCCAAAGTGCACACCCTTTTTTCTTATTTTAAATCAGTATGGGACTTCCAAAAATACATGTAAATGATATTATGAGGTGTTTAAAGTTATTTCCAGAATGATTTGGGTTAAGTTTTGTATATTTTTAAGTTGTATACTCTGTTCACTCCAGAGTGTACACTCTATACACTCTAAAGTGTACACTCTGGAGTGTACACCTATGTAAATGATATTATCAGGTGTTTGGAGTTATTTTTAGGATAATTTTGGTTATTTTCTATGTGTTTATAAGGTGAACACTATGTACACTGTGTACACTCCAGAGTGTACACCCTTTTCTTATTTAAATCGTATGGGACTTCCAAAATACATGTAAATGTTATTATCAGGTGTTTAGAGTTATTTCCAGGATGATTTGGGCTATTTTTTTGTCTATTTTCAAGGTGTACACTCTTTCTTCTTATTTTAAATCTATGTGGGACTTCCAAAAATACATGTAAATAGTATTATCAGGTGTTTTGAGTTATGTCCAGGATGATTTGGGATGTTTTCTATGATTTTTCAAGGTGTACACTCTGGAGTGTACACCCCTTTTTTATTTTAAATCAGTGTGGCAAAAGTACATTTAAATGCTATTATCAGGTATTTGGAGTTATTTTTAGGATGATTTGGTCTACTTTTCATATGTTTTCAAGGTGTACACTCTATACACTCCAGAGTGTACACTTTTTTTCTTATTTTAAATCAGTGTGGGACTTCCAAAAATACATATAAAAGGTATTATAAAGTTCCCCATTTTGTGTGTGCGTAGGTGAATGAGGCTAAGCATTGATGCAATGATGAAGCTGTTATGTCCAATGAACCAATTGTAGTGAAACACCTTCGCACTATTGTACATAATAGAAAGGAGACATATACTCTCTACTGTGATTATGTACATCAAACTGGATTCAGTGTTCGGAAAGATCATTTTAGTTATTGGCCAAACTCAAAAGATTTCTTATGTGCAAAAGCAGGTTTAAAAAAAAGATCTCAGTTTAGTGAAATTTCAGGAGATAGATACTAGGACTAGTTGTCCAGCCATGATCAGGTTTTTTATTGATTTAGATGGGAATTAGAAGGTCAAGAAATTTATAAAAGGTCATAACCATTCTTTAACAAAATTAGATGACTAACATCTTCTGAGATCTCATAGAGGCATCAGTGAAGAGAAGGCAGCATGTTAAAATCAATGATAAAGGCTGAAATTAGAGTAACAGATGCATTCAACTATCTTATAAAAGAAGTTGGCAGAGTGGAGAATGTTGGATTTACAAAAAGAGATGCTTTCAGTTATATTCAAAAAGAAAGAAGGGTCAGGATTGTGAATGATGATACTAATGCATTAATGCAATTGTTCAAGAAAAGATAATCAGAAGATGGAATGTTTACATAGGATGCCCAAATTGATGACTCGGATATTTTGGTGAATTTTTTTTTGGAGCGATGGCATGTCAAGGATATACTATGACTATTTTAGAGATGTCATAATATTTGATACATGTTATTGACTCAATAAATATAACCTAGCTTGTGCACCTTTTGTTGGAGTTAATCATCATTGGTAGAATATTTTATTTGGAGTAGCATTTATATATGAAGAAATAATTGAATCATTCGCACAAATTTTTAAAACATTTCTCTGGATAATGAATGAGAGGAATCATATAATAATATTCACTGATCAAGATTAAGCAATGATGAGAGCTATTGAAGTTGCATTACTGCACACTGGCCATAGATTATGCCAATTGCATATATCTAAGAATGCGGCTTCAAAAGTACAATATTTTAATAGTAATAAGATTATACAAAGTCTCTTTCATACATGCATTGGTAAGTGTGACTTAGAAGAAGAGTTTGAAGAAGCTTGGTCTAGGATGCTAGAAGAAGGAAATTTGTAAGATCATGCTTGGCTAGCTGAGCGATATAAAATAAGAAGCAAATGATCAGCCACATTCAGTAGAGATTTATTTAGCATGGGTATTTTATCGACATAACATAGTGAGTCTACCAATAATGTATGACACATAATCTCTAAACCAACTAGTTCTATCATTGATTATTTTTTAGGATTGGAGAAGGTTATCAAGACATGACGATGAAATGAGTCTGATGAAGATTTGAAGTGAAGCCAATCATCGATTATTCCAATTGTTAGAAGTAGTTCTGCATTGAAGAAAGCTACCATGTGCTACACAAAAAAGCTTTACACTTTTTTTGAAGAATAATACTTGCATGGAGTGTGTGGACTAGTAGCAAATGTCTCCAATGATAATCCCAAAGAATATTCGATTAGAAACTTGGAGGAAACAAGCACTCAGACATGGTGTTCATTTTGAGAAGGCATCTTTGAATATAAATTATAGTTGCAAAAAATTTGAAATGATGGGATTCGTGCTTGCATGAGAGTCTTGAGACAAAATGATATTGTGAGGGTTCCAGAAAAGTATATTCTCATGCAGTGGTCTTTGAGAGCAAAGAAGGATACCTACTTTGATAGTGCTTTCCAAGACCAAAAAGATATACATGTTAAGAATGGCAATCATGTTGGCATCATTTTTCAGAACTACATTAGTAGGTATTCATACCAAATAAGCACTAGAGCTCAAGGTAATACAAAAGTTGAGCATTATATGTTGGATTCTCTAAAGAAATTATTTGACGATGTTGATTCAATATTATGTGGAAATTCACCTCAGATGGAGCATACAAAGAAGAAGAAAAAAACTAGCATAAGAGATTCTATTTGTGCAAGCTTATTGAAGGACCCAAGAAAGATTCGACCAAATGGTGTTTCCAATACAAGATCGAAAGGATATTGGGAGAGAAATAAGAAAGTGAAGAGTATTATTCTAATAGATACTAAAAATATATTCAAGTATTATTCTAATAGATACTAAAAATATACTCTGCAAATATTACTACTATATTTTGACTCTTTATACTCTCTTTGTTACTGAGAGGAATAAGCAGGTTACAATAGCTGGAGAGAAAAGAGATTCACCCATTGCAACAACCTTTTGCAATGCCAGAGTGCTTCTTAGAGGTAGGCAACATGTAATTCTATAATTTTTCTTTTAGATTGTAGCAGCTGATATGATGTTATTACATTTCAAGGATTTCACTCCAACTCAATAGTAAGTTAGCCAGCTGAAGGATACACCAAGCTAATGATGGATATCATTAAAGGGACACATCATGATGCGTGAAATAGAGAGACAAATATTTCTTACATACTACCTTTTATGTCTAATTGAAGCCCAATTCTTTAATGTTCATATGAATGTCTGATTTAAAATAGTTTAGATTGACTGAAAGTATTTGACTACATTGTACATAGTTGTTCTTTAATGTTCATATTTATTATTTTACTCCATAGTGGTCAGAGTATTCAGAGTGCAATTTGAACCCAATCTGGATGCCCCACATCATTTAAGTTTGAGAAAAATGGGTGTACACTCCAGAGTGTACACTCTGAAAAATTAAAAAATGGGTTCAATTCCTGCTCAGAGCCACCCCATATAGCATAGAATAGCAATTTGAACTAAATATGGATGCCCCACATCATTTTAGTTTGAGAAAAATGGGTGTACACTTTGGAGTGTACACTATATACACTCTGGAGTGTACATAGTGCACACTCTAAAAAATTGAAGAATGGGTTCAATTCTTGCTGAGAGCCAGCCCTTATAGCTTAGAATAGCAATTTGAACAAAATCTGGATGCCTCACATCATTTAAGTTCAAAAAAATGGGTGTACACTCCAAAGTGTGCACTTTAAAAAATTTGGGAAAATGGGTTCAATTCTTGTTAAGAGCCACCCCTTATAGCATAGAATAGAATTTGAACCATATATGGATGCCCAACATCATTTAAGTTTGAGAAAATTAAGTGTACACTCCAGAGTGTGCACAATGTACACTCTAAAAATCTAAAAACTAAGTTTAATTCCTGCTGAGAGCCACCCCTTATAGCATAGGATAGCAATTTGAACCATATATGGATGCCCCATATCACTTAATTTGGAGAAAATTGAGTGTAACTCTCAAAAATTGGGATAAATTGGTCAAATCTTATTGTGAGCCACCCCTTATAACATATAATAGCAATTTGAACCATATTTGGATGCCCCACATCATTTAAGTTTGAGAGAAATGGGTGTACACTTTGAAAAACTGGAAGAAAATGAGTTTAATTCCTGCTGAGAGCCACCCCTTATAGCATAGAATAGTAATTTAAACCATATCAAGATGTCCCACATCATTTAATTTGGAGAAAATTGATTGTATACTCCAGAGTGTACACTCTAAAAAATTAGAAAAAATAGGTCAAATCTTGTTGAGAGCCACCCCTTATAACATACAACAAGAATTTGAACCATATCTGGATGCCCCATATCATTTAATTTAGAGTAAAATGAGTGTACACTCTCAGTGTACACAGTGTACACTCTGAAAAACTAAAAAAAAATGGGTCAATTCTTGTTAAGAGACACCCCTTATAACATACAATAGCAATTTGAACCATATATAGATGCCCCACATCACTTAATTTGAAGAAAATTGAGTGTACACTCTAAAAAAATTGGGAAAAATGGGTCAAATCTTGTTGAGAGCCACCCCTTATAACATTCAATAGCAATTTGAACCATATATGGATGCCATACATCATTTAATTTGGAGAAAATTGAGTGTACACTCTGAGTGTACATAGTGTACACTCTAAAAAACTAGAAAAAATGGGTCAATTCCCGTTGAGAGCCACCCCTTATAATATACAATAGCAATTTAAACCATATCTAGATGCCCCACATCATTTAATTTGGAAAAAATTGAGTGTACACTCCAGAGTGTACGCTCTTGAAAACTAGGAAAAATGGGTCAATTCTTATTGAGAGCCACCACTTTTAACATACAATAGCAATCTAAACCATATCTGGATGCCAACAACATTGAAATTGGAGAAACATGAGTGTGCACAGTGTATACTCTAAAAATTGGAAAAATGAGTCAATTCTTGTTGAGAGCCACCACTTATAACAAACAATAATAATTTGAACCATATTTGGATGCCCCACATCATTTAAATTGGAGAAAATTGACTGTACACTCTAGAGTGTATAGTCTAAAAAGCTAAAAGAAATGGATTAATTCTTGTTCAGACCCATCCCTTATAACATACAATAGCAATTTGAACCATATTTGGATGCCGACATCATTCAATTTGGAGAAGGATGAGTATACGGTGGAGTGTACACTCTAGAGTGTACATAGTGTACAATAGAAAGTGTACACCTCAGAGTGTATAGAATGTACACCCCAGAGTGTACACTATAGGGTGTACAGAGTGTACACCCCATAGTGTACTTCAAAGTGTACACAGTGTACTAAGAGTGTACACTATGAAAAATTAAATACAAAAAATCAAATTCTATTGAAAGGCACTCCGTATAGCATAACACAACATTTGGATCCACAACTGGTATCCCCACATCATTTAAATTTAAAAAAATGGGTGTATACACCAGAGTCCGGATGCAAAAAGTGGAGGGTTGCGTTAGTTAGTCGACAGCCAGCGTAAAATTTGTCAAAATAATCATGACATGAATCCTTTAAATCATTGCGTTAATACTAGGGTGTCCCCGGGATGCGATGTGCTGTATGGCTTGAATACAGTGAAAAATGTGCTAGAGCCACGCATGATGAGTGCGGTGTTAAATAAGCAAGGGTTACATTATGGGCGGATGCGGGCAAAGAAGTTAGTCCATGAAACTAGAATTAGGTTTGGATCTTGGAATATCGGTACTCTTATAGGTAAATTAATGGAATTAATAGATATTATGGTTCATAAAAAGATAAATATTCTTTGTGTTCAAGAAACTAAATGGGTTGGTGAGAAGGCTCCAAGGAGATTGATAATTTAGGTTTTAAACTTTGGTATTCAGGTAAAAGTCGAACTAGAAATGGTGTAGGTGTGATTATAGATAAAAGTTTGAAGGATAATGTTATAAATATTAATAGATGTGGAGATATAATTATAGCTTTAAAGATTATTGTTGATAAGATTATCAATGTTATAAGTGTCTATGCTCCTCAAGTAGGTTTGGAGGTAAGCGCAAAAGAAAAATTTTGGAATGAATTAGAGGGATTAATACAAAAGATACCTCTAGAATAAAAAATATTTATTGGGGGAGATTTAAATGGACATGTTGGTAGAGTGGTAGAATATTTTAAAAGTATTCATGGTGATTATGGATTTGGAGTGACTAATGAAGAAGGTAGGACTATATTAGATTTTTTCTTAGCTTATAATTTTGTAGTTGTTAATACTTTATTTAAGAAAAGAGATTAACATATTATTACTTATAAAATTGGATCTAGTAAAACACAGATTGATTATTTTCTAATAAGAAAAATAGATCGTTTAGATTGTAAAGATTGTAAGGTCATTCAAGTGAAATTTTAAGTACCCAACATTATTAGTTTTAGATTTTAAGATGAAAGGTTGTAAGAGAAAAATAAACTAAATTATTATCCTAGGATTAGATGGGGACACTTAAAGAACAAATAAAAATATTTTAAGAGCTAGCTACAAGAAATTAGAATTTGGGATGTTCATAAGGAAGCTAACGTTATGTAGGAAATAATATCAAGTGAAATTAAGAAAGTTGCTAAAGATGTGCTTGGAGAATCAAAAGAAAAATCTTCTTTTAATAAGAATAGTTGGTGGTGCAGTCAGAGTGTGCAAGAAAAGATAAGAAATAAGAAGAATTGTTGTAAAACTTGGTTTAGATGTAAAAACTCAGAGAATTGGGAGAGATATAAATTGGCCTCTAGAGATTCTGAAAGCAATATATGATACAAAAAAATTAGCTTTTAGTGATTTATACAATAGATTAGATACTAAAGAAGTTGAAAAATGTATGTATAAGTTAGCCAACCAAAGTGATAGGAAAAGTAAAGACATAGTTCAAGTGAGGCGTATTAAGGATGAAAATAATAAAGTATTTTTCTTAGAAAAAGATATTGAAAATAGGTGGATGAGGTATTTTCATAAATTTTCAATGAAGGATCTAAAAGAATTGATTTTAGCAACCTTAATACCTAAAAAAATAGAGAATTTCATTTTATCATATTAGTAAATCGAAGTTAGTGAAGCTTTAAAGAAAATGAAATGCGTGAAAAGCAAGAGGATAATATTCCAATAGATGTGTTGAAATGTTTAGGAGATCAAGGAATTTCTTGGCTTACAAATATTTTAATGTTATTTTAAAGACTAAAAGATGCCGGATGAGTGGAGAAAGAGTTTGTTGGATCCTATATTTAAGAATAAAGGTTATGCACAAGAGTGTGCAAATTAGAGGAATTAAGTTAATGTGCCATACATTAAAATTATGGGAGAGAGTAATTGAGCATAGGTTATGATGTGATGTAGAAGTTTCTCACAATCAGTTTGGTACAATACCAGATAGATCTACTATGGATGCTATACATTTGTTAAAAGGTTTGATGGAGAAGCATAGAGAAAGTAAGAAGGATCTACATATGGTATTTATTGATTTAGAGAAAGCTTATGATAAAGTCTCAAGAGATGTTCTTTGGAGAGTTCTAGAATAGAAAGGAGTTAATATTGGTTATATTCAAGCCATTAAGGATATGTATACTAGAGCTGTTACTTGTGTCCAAACATAATGAGGATTGAAAAAATATTTTCCTATTTCAATTGGATTACATCAAGGATCAACATTAAGCCCTTATCTTTTTTACTTTAGTTATGGATGTTCTTATGAGGCATTTACAAGAAGATGTATCTTGGTGTATGCTTTTTGCTGATGACATTTTCTTGTTGATAAGACTAGAGAGGGAGTCCAACGAAACTTGAATTATGGAGGTCAACTTTAGAGTCTAAAGGTTTTCGTTTAAGTAGATCTAAAATTGAATATATGGAGTGTAATTTTAGTTGTAGAAGTTTTAGTGGTAGTGTTGTGACTTTAGGTGATCAAGTCATTAATAAGAGTGAGCGATTCAGATATTTAGGCTCTGTTGTTTAAAATGATGGTGAAATAGATGGAGATGTTATTAGTAGAATTCAAGTTGGATGGTTGAAGTGGAGGAATGCATTTAGCCTATTATGTGATAGAAAAGTTTCACTTAAACTTAAAGGAAAATTTTATAAGATGGTGGTAAGACCTGCAATGACTTATGGAGCAGAATGTTGGCCAATAAAAGAGAAGCATAAGACTAAGTTAAGTGTTACAGATGAGAATGCTCGTGGATGAGTGGCTTTACTCTTAGAGATAGAATGCAAAATGAGTATGTTGGGAAAAAGTTGGAGTAGCTCCAGTGGTAGATAAGATTAGGGAGTCGCCTTAGATGGTTTGGCCACATAAAGTGTCGGCGGTCAATGACCCTTAGTGAGTAGATGCACTAGATTTGCCTTATGTTAAGAAAGGTAGAGGTAGACCTAAAAAGACTTGGTTAAGATGTATAAAAAATGATCTTAGTATACTTGAATTAAATGAGAATTGATGCATAATATGACACAATGGAGACGAAGGATTCATGTAGCCGACCCCACCTAGTGGGATTAAGGCTTGTTGTTGTTGTTGTTGTTATTGGGTGTATACACCAGAGTGTACACAGTGTACACCCTAGAGTGTATAGACTGTACACCTCAGAGTGTACACCCCAGGGTGTATACTATATAGTGTACAAGGTGTACACTCTAATATGTACAGAATGTACACCCCATATTATACACAGTGTACTGAGAGTGTACACTCTAAAAAACTGACATAAAATAATCAATTCCTATTGTTTAGCTAAAAAGCAGAAAAAAATAGTAGCTTCCAAATTACATGAACTTCTATGGAGTTATGTACAAGAAGAATAATCAAAGAGATCATTTACAAACATATTTTTGTGTAAAAATTTCATATATACAAACATTTTAGTCATTTCATATTTAAATAAAAAAGAGCATCGACAAACTAGACCCTAAACAAATTCATCTTCTTAGGCCAATCTAGGTGAACGAACCAGTCCGCTGCAGGTTTGCTTATGACTGCCTCCATATATTTGCACACAAACATGCCGTAGTCGATGCTATTGGATTGAACTAGTATACCTGTGACCACCTCGACAGGTCATTCTTAAAGATTGGCCTCAAAAGCCTCCTGTGCATCACTAACAAGCATTTTGATCTACATATGAACCAAAAGAAAGCCAATAAGTTCATTAAAAACTATGCATTTAGGAAAAATTGACTAATGCAAGTATACTTACAATGTCAGGTACTATAGCCTTATGTATTGGGTTTGGCAGTGAATCATAAAGGAACCATTTCCCTTTCTTAAAGTGCCCCACTAGCAGCATCCAATGCTGATTATTGATGATTGGAATTAAGATTAAATCAGCTCTTGAAACACTATCTCTATTTATGAGCTGGACGAACATTTTGCTCTCATTTTCATAGCCAAATTGCGAATAACTCTGAAAGATTAAAAAGAAGAGTAAAATTAAATAGTTTTTAACTTGCTAAAATTTATGAAGGCATTTTATAACCCAATAAATCTTGCCTAAACTCACCCAATGTAGACATGAGACGTACAGGTATGGGATGTATAACCCAAGACAAATCTTATTCTTCTTGGCAATTAAATATGCAAATGCATCAACATGTGCATCAGACAAATATTGATCTGTCAGTAAGTCATAAATTTATCCTCTACTAATAATGATATTTTCAACCAAAAAAATATTATCACTCCTGCATTTGAGCAGAATGGGCATGTGAGCAATCTCAACTAAATAATGATTTTATTTAAAGTGAGTTAAATATATGAAAGAATGCAATACTTGTCCCTAAATCAGGCATAGGAGGAGTCGATTAATTCCAGCTTTGCCTTCGGCATAACATCTCTTGACGAAAACTCAATGGCCTCTAGCGCCTCAGCTGGTTGCTGCATTTCAAATATTTTATAAGACAACAACCGATTATGATTTCAAACAAAAGAAACTAAAATGAAGAATATTATACCATATCCTTCAGCTCAACAACCACTATAATAGTAGTAGATGATTGTTCCTCTACTACACGAACTTCTTCAACCTTCTTCTATAGAAAAAATTTACTAAAACTAATGTTATAATATTAAATAAGTATAATGTATAGTAAACAACCTCCTTTACTTTTTCTACAACTGAAGTGGCAGGAACAACAGGTTCTGTTGTGCTCCGCTTCTTCCTATACACGCTTGTGAGCAAGGACGAGATTGTTTTCCTCTTCCTCTCCTATCTCGACTTCATCCGTGTGCAATGCTACCTATTGAAGAGTGAGCAGTATGATCTTCTGATATGGTGGCTATATATTCAATTAAGTGTTCATCCTTCATTAGGGTAGTATCCAGAGGGTCCTCTAGACATGTGGGCTGGTGGCTTCCCCAATGTTAGCCTCCTTGGCAGCTTCTCCCAATTTTGGAATTCTCTGTCTAACAACCCTTACTTCAATAACAACAAGCATTACATCAGTGCCATCAAATATCTGACTCACTGCAGCTTCAAAATAGGACAATCTATCCCCCAGAGCCTTGATTAATGATAGTGTCTCCTCCTTTTTAGAACTCTTCGGGGGGAGGGTGGCGGGATAGTTACATAATGCAGGCTGGATGCATATGAAGGAGGAGAATACCGAGGAGATATGTATGGAGATCCTCTCGGGGCTTCACTCCTTCTACTTCGGCTTGGACTCCTCTTTATACCATTGTGGGATGGCTGCGGGTGAAGGGGCACTGTCTCCAGGAGTGAGGTGTCATCCTCTACTATCTCATGAAATGATTGACAGTCCTATTATATAGAAATATGAAAGTTTCAGATTTTTGATTATGAATAGATAAATTTTTATATAAATAAAGTAAATAAAACTAGCATTTTCTGATCTCCTTGCAAATCAGCAATGGATATCTCTCTGAACTTTATTTTCAGTCACCGTAATATACGTGGCTTTACAGCAAGAACTGTAGGGCTAACCACCCTTGTGTGCTCCAAGTGCAAAATCTATATTAAAGTGCTAAAATTAGTATCCTTCAATCCTAAATGAAAACTAAATCAAATAATGAAACACATACCATCAGAGGAGTGATAAAGCCACTCATGTAGCCCGATGCTTTCTGTGTCAAAATTTTTGATGTGATTACATCAAATTGTGAAATCGAAAAGCTCCAAATGACTTCTGGCCAATTGTAATCAGCAAAATTTTCCATATTCTCAATGAAGGAGATCAACTCTGAAGCCACTCTATAATTATGATATATAAAAAACAAATTTGAAAGGAAAAATTGTAGACACAACTGAACAAGCTGTGCTGCACCAGTACTAGTCTCGACCTTTTCAATACTATTTTTTAAAATCCATTGAATTATATTTACACAATGGGATTTGCCATGTCACCTTCTCCCATCGATTGGGCATCCAAATTATTAGAGCAACTTTATCGATAGTGAAGGAAAGGTAGTGGCCACCTATATGGAAGGCCTGCTTTTTAATGTGCTAGCATGAAAGGAGTGAAGTGATAGTAGCCGAATCTTGTTGGAAATCTAATGAATTGATGAATGTGAAGCCTACTTAAAATCTCAACAACTTCCTTAGTGAAGTGTTCTAAGATGGAATCACACAATGCTCTGAATGTGGATGGTCTGCATCTGAAAGTTATTCGCTTCGCAGACATTTTCAGCTTCAAATGAAAAGTGAACTAATCAGAACTTATAGTTGGAAGTCCCACACTGCTTTAAAATTTAAAAGAAAAGAAGGGTGTACATTTTGGAGTGTATAGAGTATACACTCAAGATTGTACAGAGTGTACATGTGAAAAATAGAAAGAAAATAGTCTGAATCCTCTTTGAAGAACTCAATACAGCTCAAAATTCCATATAGATCCATGGAAGGAAGTCCAACACTATTATACAATTAAAAGAAAAGGTTGTGCACTCTAGAAAATAGCCCAAAGTCTCTTAAAAAATATTCAAAAATAGATTATAATATCATATACATGCACAATTGTAAGTCCAATAGTGCTTTAAAAAAATTAAGAGAAGATTGTACACTCTGGAGTGTACATAGTGTACACCTGGAAAGTACCAAAAAAATAGCCCAAATCATCCTAAAAGAAGTTAGAACAAATTAGAATGCCAAATAGATCCATAGTTGGAAGTCTCACACTGCTCTAAAATAAAAATTAAATAGTTGTGCACTCTAGGGTATACATAGTGTACACTTTGTAGTGTACAGAGTGTACACATGAAAAACTCATAGAAAATAGCCCAATTTTCACTAGAGAGAACTCACAACACCTTAGAATGTCATATAGAGCCATAATTGGAAGTCTCACACTATTGTACAATTTAAAATAAAGGTGTACACTCTAGAGTGTCCAGAGTGTACACCTTAAAAACACATAAAAATAGCCCAAATCATCTTGGAAATAATTCTAAACACCTGATAATATCATTTACATGTATTTTTTTTAAAAAGGGTGTACACACCAAAGTGTACACCTAAAAAAAAGAAAATAGCCCAAATCCCATTGGAGAGAAATCACAACACCTTAAATTCCTGTTGAGAGCCATAATTGGAAGTCCCACACTGATGTACAATTTAAAAATAAGGTGTACACTCTAGAGTGTACAGAGTGTACACATGGAAAGCACATAAAAAACAACCTAATTCCTCTTGGAAGAACTAATAACTCCTAAGAATGCAATATAGATTCATAATATGAAATCTCACACTAGTCTAAAATAAAAAAGGGTGTACACTCTGGAGTGTATAGAGTGTACACCTGGAAAACAAAAAGAAAATAGTTCAAATCTCACTAGAAATAACTCACAACATCTTAGAATGTCATATAGAGCCATCATTGAAAGTCCACACGGATTTAAAATAAAAAAAGGTGTATACTCTGGATCGTACAGAGTGTACACATGAAAAACACATAGAAAATAGCTCAATTCCTCCTGGAAGAACTCATAACACCTTAGAATGTCATATAAATCTATAGTAGGAAGTCCCCTAGTGCTTCAAAATCCATAGTAGGAAGTCCCCTAGTGCTTTAAAATAAGAAAAAAGGGTGTACACTCTAGAGTCTATAGAGTGTACACCTAGAAAATAGAAAGAAAATAGCCCAAATCCCACTAGAGAGAACCCATAACACCTTAGAATGCCATATAGAACCATCATTGGAAGTCCCATAGTGCTTTGAAATAAAAAAAGTGTGTACACTTTGGAGTGTACAGAGTGTACACCTAGAAAATAGAAAGAGAACAACTAAATCCATTAGAGAGAACTCACAACACCTTAGAATGCCATATAGAGCCATCATTAGAAGTCCCACAGTGATTTCAAATAAAAAAAGTGTACACTCTAGAGTGTACAGAGTATACACATGGAAAACTCATAGAAAATAGCCTAATTCCCACTTGAGAGAACTCACAACACCTTAAAATTTTTGGAAGTCCCATACTGATTTAAAATAAGAAAAAATGGTGTACACTCTGGAGTGTACAGAGTGTACACGTAGCAAACATAAAGAAAACATGCAAATCCAACTGGAGAGAACTCACAACACCTTAGAATGACATATAGAGCCATCATTGAAAGTCTCACACTAATTTAAAATAAGAAAAAAAGGGTGTATACTCTAGAGTGTACAGAGTGTACACATATAAAATAGAAAGAAAACAGGTCAAATCCCACTGGAGAGAACTCACAACACCTTAGAATGCCATATAGAGCCATCATTGGAAGTCTCACACTGATTTAAAATAAGTAAAAAGGGTGCACACTATGGAGTGTATGGAGTGTATACATGAAAAACACATAGAAAATAACCTAATTCCTCCTGGAAGAACTCACAACACCTTAGAATGCCAAATAGATCCATAGTAGGAAGTCCCCTAGTACTTTAAAATAAGAAAAAAGGGTGTTCACTCTAGAGTCTATAGAGTGTATACCTAGAAAATAGAAAGAAAATAACCCAAATCCCACTAGAGAGAACCCACAACACCTTAGAATGCCATATAGAGCCATCATTGGAAGTCCCCCAGTGCTTTGAAATAAAAAACGGGTATACACTCTGGACTGTACAAGGTTTACACCTAGAAAATGAAAAGAAAATAGCCCAAATCCCACAAGAGAGAACTACAACACCTTAGAATGTCATATAGAGCCATCATTGGAAGTCCCACACTGATTTAACATAAGAAAAAAAAGGGTGTACACTATAGAGTGTACATAGTATACACATGAAAAACACATAAAAAACAACCCAATTCTCGAAAAACTCATAACATCTTAGAATGTCATATAGATCCATGGTAGGAAGCCCCCTAGTGCTTTAAAATTAAAAAAGGTGTACACTCTACAGTGTACAGAGTGTACACCTAGAAAATGGATTGAAACAACCCAATTTCTCCTGAGAAGAACTCCAATGGATTGAAAAAACCATTTACATCTTTATTTGAAAGTCCATAATGCTTTAAATTAAGGAAAAAGAGTGTACAATCTGGAGTGTACAGAGTGTACACATGGAAAACACATAGAAAATAGCCCGGATCCTCCTAAAAAACTCACAACACCTTAGAATGTCATATAGATTCATGGCAGGAAGTCCCCCAATTCTTTAAAATAAAAAAGGGTGTACATTCTAGAGTGTACATAGTGTACACTATAAAATAGATGTAAAACAGCCCAATTCCTCTTGGGAAGAATTCCAACTGGTTGAAAATATCATTTACATCTTTCTTTGAAAGTCCCACAGTCTTTTAAATTAAGGAAAAAAAGGTGTACACTCTGGAGTGTACTAAGTGTACACATGGAAAATGCATAGATAACAGCCCAATTCCTCTTGGAAGCTCAATAACTTGGTGTATAAACATAAAATAACCCTAAACAATCTTGAGCACACTAAATGTATTGGGCTAAAGGCTCTAAACTTCAAAGAGTGTAGAATAATATCTTATATAGTCGTATTCGACGGAGGAGAAGAGATGCTGGTAGTCGAATCAAATATGAAAACCCTAAAATTCCTAAATTTGTAGAATGACTGAAATAATAATTGTTGACAACTTTTGGAGTGAGTTATCATCTTCCTCATCATAGATCTACGACCCTTATAGACACTAAGAACTCCTTAGTCTTAAAATACTTTCGGTGATTAAGTGAACACTTAACTTAAGCCTAGAGACTTAGAAGTGTTAGCTCTTGGAATAGGTTGTGCCCTTGGGACTTATGAAGACTTACCTACCCTATAACCTAACTCGATCCATACTTTCATTCTCAAACTAAATCTCAAATTCAACTCAAATACCAAATCTAAATTGAAATTCCTAACCAAATGATTGAAACCCATAATTAAATCCAAAATCTAAACCCTTCCTAAGCCCTTTGATTTCATCTTATGGACTTAGCCTTAACCAAATTCAAATTAATCCAAATTCAATTGACTTTCTACAAGATCAATTCAATCCCCTCAATCATTTATCAAATCCAAATTCCAAACCAAATGATTAGAATCCATAATCAAATCCAAAATCAAAATCCCCCTCAAAGCCTTATGGTTGAATTCCATAAACCTAGCCAAATCTCCACCCAATTCAACCTAAATTTGATTGATCTCTTCATGAATCATTTATATTTTCATTTATACTCACAAAATAAGATATAAACTCAAATGGCCAAAACTAAATCAAACTAAATCTAAATCCAATCAAAACCCTTTTTAAGCCATATGTACCTACCACCAATGACTTAGCCAAATCTAAAATAAATCAACCCAAAATCAATTGGTTCCTTTATAAACTAAATAGTAATTCATTTATATTCATAACTATAAATGAAATCCACCCTCCAATGATCATAAATAAATCAAACTAAACTAGTTTCCCTCCTTAGCCCTTTTGACATACATTCTTAAGCTTGGTTGAATTTACTTCCAAATCATTCCAAACTCAAATAATTTTCTCATGAATCATTTATATCTTCATTTATATTCCCAAATATAAATAAAATATAAATTCAAATAGCCAAAACCAAATCCAAAATCAAACCAAAATCCAATTTATACCCTTCAAACCAATTTCTTGGACTTAACCAAATCCTATCCAAATCCAGTCAAAACCAATGAATTTTCTCTTGAATCAATCATTCCTTCAATCATCTATCCAAATATAAATGAAATCCACAATCATCAAGCCAAATCAAAATTGACTTAAGTCAAACCCACCCTAGCCCATTTGACTTGAAATATTTCAAATGAACCCTCATTTGAACCCAAACCAATTGCAATTGAATTTATATGTCAATCTAAAATTCTTATATAAAATCAACAAAATCAAACTCAACTCAAAATCAAGCCAACTAAACCCAATTGGCTCACTTGACCCAAAGTGGCCAATTTGACCTACATGAACCAAAATCCAATTCAATTCAAATAAAAGTGAATTAAGCCAATCCAAACTTCATGTCATGATTGTTAATCATCATAGGTTAATCAATTATCATGAATTGGGTCAAACCAAGTCAACCTAGCCCATTGACCAAGTCAACCCTTTAACTCTTATGAACCCAAACAAACCAAATTACAATCTAAATTGAATTGATTGCAACCAATAGCTCAAGTTCATTCCAAATTGATTATTGAACTTGACCAAAGCCATAATTGAGCCCAATTTGACCAATTAGTCAACCTAACCCAACTTAGCCCAAATTGACCAAAATCCAAACTAATTCCAAATTGATTCAAACCAAAGACTATAATCATTTTTAATTAACCAATTGTACTTGAACCAACACCCAACCCAAGCTAATTTGGCCAATTTGGTCAACTTGGTCAAATTGGTCAACTTCACCCATTTGACCTATATGAATCCAAAAGAGCCAAAATCAAATCCAAAGCAAATTGAACCAAACCAATGACACCAATACACTCCAAATGGTCATGTTAACTTGACCCAACCCTTGGTTTGACCCAATTGGACCAAGTGGTCAACTTTACCCAACCTAACCCAATTTGACCTAAATAGTCAAATTAAGCAAAATCAAACCAAATGAACTCTAAATAACTTGAAATTTGGGCTAACCCACTTTAGACTCATCTCAAATCTGGTCAAAATAAATTCATTGCCAAATGACCAAGATACCCTTAGTCTAAGGGCATCACATGAGCCAAATCTCTTGGGAGAATGTTCATTTCTCTTCCTTGGCCACTTGGCACCCATCCATTGGTCCACTTAGGCACCAAGGACATTGGCTAACCTGACCCAAGGGTGGTTGGGTCGACCATGACTTATGGGGAGGTGAAATCACCTCCCCATTCACATTGGAACACTTGTAAAGCCATAGGAAACCCACTACTCCCATGGCAGCCACTCTCACACCCTCCTCCACTCAAGTGAAGCCAGCTAAGGGTGATTCCATATCCAAATTGAGTCCCCAATGATAGCCATTTGATCAAAATGGAAAAATAAGGCTAGCCATCCGATCCAAGGAATGAGGGGGGTATACTCTCCTCATTCTCACTCACACTTGATTCAACCCTAGCAGCTAGAGATGCACATCCCAGAGCAATTTCCAAGGTTTCTCGAGCTCCCCAAATCTTCCTCTATCAGTTTTATGAAAAATCGAAACAGGGGAGCCCCAATCCAATTGCCATTTGCTCAAACCTCCATCAAAGTGCAATTAACTTTGCACACACCTTCCTTGGAGCCAAACACTTCCATCCCATGCCTTGGCCTTTCGAGAAATCCACCTCAAATCAAAGCTCATGCTTTCAGCAAGCTTCATTTTAAATGAAGCTCATCGAACCTCTGGTCCTAAGCTCCGGTCAGGTATTCCATTGAAACTTACCTCTAGATTAAAATGGTTTGGAGCTTTTTGAAGAAAAATTGCATGTCATGAGATTTCTACTACTAACTTTCTTTATTTTTCTTCCTTGATGGTATGGGATCAATTTGATCTCCAATCAAGCTCGGGTGAGCTCGGATCGAGCGACAAATGATTGATGGTCTCTGTATCTTGCTGCTCGGAAGGAGACAGATCACGGATTGTCCATTTCACGTGATCGGAATGGATGGTCCTGATCAAATCATGCTAGATCAACTGGATTAATCCTACTCAATCGCAAGTTTGATCGTGGTCATCCGATCTTAGATCGAATGGCTGATGAGAAAGCACATCCCGCTGCCGGCTGACTCAGCCGCGTGATGTGATAACTTTAATACCCAATCCCATTGCACTACGTGGAAAGCGCATTGCATCAACGCGTTACGCCAGCATACCACGTGGCACCGAAGAGATTAGGGCTTTAATTAGGGTTAATTAATCTATTTTTAATGTTAAAACTTTCAAAATTCATAACTAATTATAAAAAAGTCTAAAAAATGCAAATGAGGGCTCATTATAAAGGTACTTCAGAGGGGAATCCATTAAAATTATCCTTAATTAATTTTAAAAAAGTAATTTTGGCTTAATTATGGTTTAATTGAAAACTTAATTAGCTTAATTACTCTTAAATTAATCATCCAATTGATTTCAAACTTTCTGAGGATATTTAAGGGGATGACCTTTACCTCCTTTATTTTTCCTAGAATTTATTGGTTATTTAATTAGAATAATGATTGATTAAGCCCTAATTATCTTCTTAACTTAATTAAGTAAAAATTAAGTATATGAAGAGTAATTAATTAATTATATGGACTCCTTAGTTACTGTTGAACAATAAGGAGACTTAGGGAACTAGATTGGGGTTTCTCCCCTAATCCTTTCCCTAATTTTCCCTCTCTTTTCAATCAAAAATGCTAATTAATGATTAATTAATTAATCCATGATTTTATTGGCTAAATTAAAGCTCAAATTATCTAAATTCAACATATAATAACTCATAATTAATCCATGATTTTAATTAATGATTAATTAATTAATAACTCCTACTGATGGAGCCCTCTTCTCTCATGATTTTACCCATAACTCATTTCAACATGCATTTAGGCATAAAAAAATCTCATAGCCTTTGTCAAAATGAAGAGTCCAAAATCAAATAAAATTGAAAATATTTGCATTATACTAAGTCATTGTGCATACCACTCATACTCTAGTCTCTTAAGAAGTGGGTTTAAGGACCTTAGTTTTGTTTATAATAATAACAACCTAACCATCTTGCAAAATATATGACTTCACAACATCATTTTAAATTGTAGAGGAGTTAGTTGGATGCCACTCTAGGTGATTATAAGTCCAACAGTCAAGTGGTTTATCCTCTCTTATGGAGGTAAACTATATACCCATATTCGCTTAGACTTAGGTCATTCTATGGCTTATTCCAAAGCTCCCTAGATCTAGGATCCGAGGTAGATATTTTCTTCAGGCTACTAGTATAAATCCTCACCTCTTAGACATTTTCACAACCTTGTATTATGAGATTATAAGCCCTAGTTCTTCAAATAAAATTTCAACTCAAATATATAATTCTCTTCAATTTCAAACATATAAAGCCCAACCATAGGATAAATTAGAATGCACTCTAAGTTTCCTAGTATTATGAGCATCCGCTACTCATCTTCTTTTGGCTTCAATAATAAGCCTCTCCTTTTTCATTTATCCCATTTGATTTTCTAACATAGCAAATTTATTGATAGTCTTATCATTGAAATCTTTGGAGACAACAATTGCCTACTTTAATCAAGAGTATTCTTAAGGAACTCATATTTCTTAGGATATAATTAACTATGAGGGATTGCCCCCATAGAGAACTTTAGAACTCGATTTAAATAAACACTATTTTCTCCATCCATGTAAAGTAGGAGAAAAATCTCTAGTATATTTGAAGATCCATCATGCCTTAGGAGGCCTTATTAGATGATTAGGTCTATTGTAGGGTGATGATTTATATCATTCAAGATAATGCACCATTCCTTGATGTCATACCGATCACCTTAATAAGTACACCCTCAGATCTGTGTGGTGTCCCCCATACACATATTCAAAGATAAACACCACTAATTTTCCTGGCAACTCTGCTAGGGAAGGTTCCTCTCTCCATCTCTAATAGACAATTATTGCTCTAAGCATCGATAGTGGACTTGTATTTCATATGAGTCCAAGACTATCTTTTCTTCCATTGGCACTTAGCTTATTTCATTCTTAAGCAAAGCTAGCTAACATCCTCTATATTTTAGGGCCTCACTCCTTGTTGGTCTTGAAACCCCTCTTGGGTCTCCCAATAGGTAAAAAAATGAAATTAACCAATGAAAGGAGATGACTAAAAAAAACATAGAACCTCCTCACCACTAGCTTGGTGAGGCAAGGTTCATCTTATATTTAAGTAAATAAACTCTTTCGTAAAATTTCACTTTCTAAAAATACTTTTTCAAAATTCACATATTAAAAGATCTTGCACAAAATTCATTAGAAACTTTCAAAAAGCATAGAAATCATATAATCAAACCTCATCTAACAAACCCCATGATTGTTACACGGAGGTCCTATTCAAAATCAAAATCAAAATATTTTTTTTCAAAAAAAGCATCTTTTTGAAAAGAGTTATCTCCATTCAACATGCTCAAATTTATTGAATGAAGATTCTATTTTAAAATAAAATCATAGCATGAAATTAAAACTCCACTTAACATATTTCACATATGCTAAATTTGGAATTTCCCTCTTTTCCAAAAGCACACTTTTGAAAATGACCACCTCCACTCAACATGCTCAAATTTGTTGGATGAAGATTTCTTTTCAAATAAAAATCATAGCATAAAATTGAAACTCCACTTAACATATTTCACATATGCTAGAGTTGAAGTTTCCCTCTTTTCAGAAGCAAGAAATCACACACATGAAATCAAGACATATTTTGGACTCCATTTGACATACCCAAATTTATCAAATAAGAGTTTCATTTCTAAAAGTCACAAAAATAAATTGAACTCTATTTAACATATTCAAATTTGTTAAATAGATTTCCACTCTTTCAAAAAAAATAAATAAATCATAAATACACTTAACTCCTACTTAACATACCAAATTTGTTACGTAAGAGTCTCATTTTCAAAAATCATAACACATTTGACTCCAACTTAACAAACCAAATTTGTTAAGTGAGAGTCTCATTTCAAAATAGAAATCATAATCACACTTGATTCGTACTTAACATATCAAATTTATTTAGTGAGAATCTCACACACTTAACTCCTACTTAACATACCAAATTTGTTAAGTAAGAGTCTCATTTTTAAAAATCATAACACATTTGACTCCCACTTAACTTACCAATTTGTTAAGTGAGAGTCTCATTTTCAAAACATAAGTCATAATCACACTTGATTCCGACTTAACATACCAAATTTGTTAAGTAAGAATCTCATACAGTTAACTCCTACTTAGCATACCAAATTTGTTAATTAAGAGTCTCATTTTTTAAAATTATAACACATTTGACTCCCACTTAACATAACAAATTTGTTAAGTAAGAGTCTCATTTTCAAAACACAAATCATAATCACACTTGATTCCTACTTAACATATGAAATTTGTTAAGTGAGAATCTCATTCTCAAATCATAATATACTTAACTCCTACTTAACATACCAAATTTTTAAGTAAGAGTCTGAAAAACAAATCAAATCGCATTTGGCTTCCACTAAACATACCAAATTTGTTAAGTGAGAGTCTCATTTTCAAAAGCAAACAAACACAAATCAATCACATTTGGCTTCCACTTAACATACCAAATTTTTTAAGTGGGTGTCTCATTTTCAAAAGCAAACAAACACAAATCAAATCACATTTGGCTTCCACTTAACATACCAAATTTTTTAAGTGAGAGTCTCATTTTTCAAAAAACAAATCAAATCACATTTGGCTTTCACTTAACATACCAAATTTGTTAAGTGTGGTCTCATTTCTCAAAAATAAATCAATCACATTTGGCTTCCACTTAACATACCAAATTTGTTAAGTGAAAGTCTCATTTTTCAAAAAATAAATCAAATCACATTTGGCTCCCACTTAACATACCAAATTTGTTAAGTGTGAGTCTCATTTTTCAAAAACAAATCAATCACATTTGGCATCCACTTAACATACCAAATTTGTTAAGTGAGAGTCTCATTTTTCAAAAACAAATCAAATCACATTTAGCTTCCACTTAACATACCAAATTTGTTAAGTGAGAGTCTCATTTTCAAAATAAAAATCAATAACATTTGGATTCCACTTAACATACCAAATTTGTTAAGTGAGAGTTTCATTTTTCAAAAATAAATCAAATCACATTTGGCTTCCACTTAAAATACCAAATTTGTTAAGTGTGAGTCACATTTTTCAAAAATAAATCAATCACATTTGGCTTCCACTTAACATACCAAATTTGTTAAGTGAGAGTCTCATTTTTCAAAAACAAATCAAATCACATTTGGCTTCCACTTTACATACCAAATTTGTTAAGTGAGAGTCTCATTTTCAAAATACAAATCAATCACATTTGGCTCCCACCTAACATACCAAAAGTTTTAAGTGAGAGTCTCATTTTCAAACACATATCAAACTAATTTGGCCTCTACTAAACATACCAAATTTGTTAAGTAAGAAGCCCCACTTTCAAATCAAATCAACATATATCACACACATACCAAATAACTATCACATGCAAATATGTTTCACAAAATTTTCAAAACATATAATCAAAACCTCTTCTTAGTATACCTAAATTTGCTAAGTAAAGGTTTTCCAAATCAAAATCTTCAAACATGACCAATAATACAAATATCTTCAAAGGTCTCTCCAAATATTTGAACCCTGCCCAACCTACTTAAATTGGTTGAGTATGGTTTCTAAATCAAAATCATATGGCAAAGTCTCTCCTCCAAATATAAAAAATTTCTCCAAAATTAAATGAACCCCACTTAGCATACCTAAATTTATTAAGTATGGGTTCAAATTCCAAATTAAGTATAGAAGTATATCATTGAAGGCAAGCATCAAGGCAAGGGTCTGACTCAATTATGTTTCAACAAATGTAGTTATTTCAGTACAGTCAATCTTTTCAACCCTCAGTCACTGCAGTGATCATGGCTCCTAAAACGTTCATCTTCTCTTTCCCTTATGGGGTAGATCTGCCTTGGATCAGGCCAATCTCACCATGACTGATGTCACAAATCTGATCTACTTTGGTTGTGGCTTTGAGGGAGTCCAGATTACTTGTGAGGGGATAACCCTCACAACCGTTAGCAGGGAGGAGGTGGCAGGATAGACGCCACTCATTTGATTGGATATCCCATCTAATTCTGAGTTTCCCTCATTGAAGAGGAAGGCCACAGTGGTTCCCATTCCCTGTTCAGTGTCAATATTAGTACCAGCTATTTCAGTACCTATTCATTCAGTTGCCCATGTCATAGTTCCAGTGAGAGCTGTTACCTCCTCCTTGGTTACCCCAAAGGGGAAGACTATCTTAGCCTCTGAGATACTCTCCCCCACCTATAAGGTAGGTTCCAGCTCCCGCTTTGCTTTGCTCACTTGTACCCAATGCCACAACAAAAATTGAAAGATTAAGTGAGATTATGAGCGAGCATCCAAAGAGTTTGACACTATATCCCATATTGCTGAGGAGGATTCTCCCTGTGAGACCTCTCCACTTTTGAGTGGCAGTAAGTTCCACCCCCTCTCAGCCTTAGATGGAGAGGAAGACTACCAAAGGATTGCTGCATCTCCTCCACCACCGGCTATAAGTCGGCTTGGAGGGGATAGAGGCCCTACGCCGGACTTGACTATTTACACTAGGTCGTGCATAACTACGCTCAAAATCTGGTACCTTGTTTGACTTATGATCCATGATCCCTAGGAGTGTTAGGTGTTAGATCCATAGAGAGAGAGAGCTATGGAGTCATGAGTATCTACCCAGGTGAGTAAGAGAGAGTGATGAAAGTATATCAGGAAGTCGGCAACCTCCACCTTGATGGATTTCCCTGATCGTCACCTATTTGTTCGGATCATTCAGACAACATTGTTCTTACTGGCGTAGTCCACCACAAGAGGAGATCTCTAGTTGAGGGGCAGTCAGTGTTGCCATCACATCACTCCCCTCACCATCCATCATCACTCGTTCCACTTACCGCATCTACCACTCTCACCAAGATTCAAAAGCCCCCATCCAGGGAGAGACTATCCCCACTGGTGATCTGGCTACGGCCCAAAGATCCCGGTCCATCCGTTCCACCTGTTGAGGTGATATCGAGCTCCCTGGTCGACCCTCTACCTCAACTGTGGTCAGGAAGGAGTGGCCACCCAAGAGCGTCATTGTCGTACCACCTCCACAATAGATAGAGATAGAGAGGGGAGTAGACATAGACATAGTTCTCATGAAAGTTGATCCTCCCTGTGAGGAAGTCTTGAGTAGGCAGTGTCCATTCCATAGAGGCAAAGGAGCATAATCCCATGGCTAGTAGTTAGTGGGTATTCATCCTGGTCCAACCAGGCACAGTAGATCGATCACCAGATGACATATTAGTAGACTACTTTGCAGAGAAGAAGTGAATTTTTGGGAGTGACCACTCAGATTATGAGGAGGATAGAGTCCGCTTTGATCTTGATGAGGATGATGTGTTGGATGACACACCAGAGTCCACATGATTAATACACGGGGATCCTTACAATGGGACCAACTTAGCCAGGAAGGTGCTATGCTTGAGGAAGGTGACACTTCTCACTCAACTCAACACCTCCTCCACCTGCTCAGACAGAGGGATGATCACATTGATAAGATGGGGAAGAAAATTGAGGAGTTGATGGCAGTGGTTTTAGCATTGCATAATTCAGCCCGAGTTTCACAGCCTTCTCCTATGGCAGCTGACCGTACAGAGTTGGTACATACCTTAGAGCATCCTAAGTGAACTCCCATAGAGGATGACGCTAGTAGCTTGCATAAGAAAGTTATAGATGGCACCTCTATGCATGAGAAAGACATTAAAAAAATGATAGAGCAATAGGTGAGGGAAGCAATGGCGCAAGCTCGGGGGAGGTCATCTGTTCCAAAGAGTAGACCATTCCCAAAGGAATTTGATGTAGTTTAATACCACAAGGGTTTTGTGCTACCTTCCTTCAAGATCATTAATGGAAATGGGAACCCGTGTCAGTGTATTGCACACTTCAGAGCCGGTTACTGCAATGTTGGTGGTAGTGACACACTTTTATTCAAACTCTTGTCAGAAGCTTAGTTAGGGTTGCATTTGATTGGTATGCTAAATTTCCCAATGGTTCAGTAGGGACTTTTGCTGAGTTGGAGCACCTTTTCATGTGGAGGTTTTTTGGATCTCATCAAAGAGTGATTATAAGCAACCTCATTGTAGCGGAATAAGTTCCCAATGAGTCCCTTGTTGATTGTATTCTCAGGTGGCACAACCTGAGTATGAAATGCGAGCTGTAGTTGTCTAAAAAGCATGCCATTAAGATTCTCCTCAAGAATATTCATGACCCAGTTGCCTTCATGCTTAAGGGCTTTACCATCTGAACATTTGAGAAATTAATTAACAAGGCAGCTAGCATGCAAGAGAAATCCAAATAGTTACCCTTTCCCGACTAATCATCTCGACCCAAGCTATAGAAGGTGTTCGAGAAGAAGTTGGGGATAGTTGTGATAGTGGATAGAGGAAACCAGGCAGCCAGAGTCCAGTATGAGAGACCCTAAGCTCAGTAGCCCCCTTTTCCACCTCCTTTGACACCACCTCGGCCGTCATATCAGCTGCCATAATGACCATTCCCACAATATCAGCAACCTACCCAGTAGTGGTATTCTTAATCTCCGCTAAGTAGCTATTTACCACCCACTCTTGCTATATTCATTCAAGAGGGAGGTTGTTAGGAAGATCTTTAAGAATCTTTTAAATAAACCTAACTTTCAGTTATTAGAGCCCATGAGGACGAGGAAGTGGGCAAGAGTAATGATCCTAACTATTTCCCTGACCACCGCATGGTTAGTCATGCCTTATAGGATTGTTTTACTTTTGAGGATTGGCTTGAGCATAGCTACAAGTCAGGCACTATAGTTATCTCTAAGGAATACTTACTAGAACAACCATCCAGTTTTATTAGGGTAATTCTTGGGGAAACCTACAATCCTCTTAAGATAAAAGAAAATTAGGATATTGCTTTATCCCAAACCTTTAATAAAATAGTTTTTAAAATTAAGAAACTCTCTCTATAGGTGCCTGAAGCATCTCAAACCTCCAACATCAAGGAAGGTTTACAATTGCCAAAGATAACTTGAAGAAGGTGATAGCCCAGCAGTAGCAGCAGCAGCAGTCTACCTCAGTTACTCAGGATAGATCAGTAGCGTAACCACCATTCGAGCCTAGCACTCCATCCATAGTTACAGCTAATACTTCTTCCTCCACTAGCTCCTCTTCTGCAAGTAGGAGCGTTGTATCATAAGGCAAGGGCATTATATCCCTTAACCTACTTACTTTGTTGGATTTCTATCATGTACCACCACCTAAAAAGAAATCAATGAAGAAAGCTTTACTTATATCTTGTTCACTTCTGATACTTTAGATTTTATTCTTCTTAAAAAGTCTTCAAGTCTAGAAAATAATATTGATAGCTCTAGTCATTCCAATCCACTCTCTTTTGATTCAAAATCGAGATTTCCCTTTCTGAATTAATCGAGTTCACCTCTTGAGATTGACTTGGAGTCAACTAACTCTAAGGATTCCATAGGAGAAGTTGTAGGTATACCTGATGAGAAGATAGAACTTCTCATAAGTTCATCACTCCATGAAGTCCCTGAAGTCAACCTGTGTAGTGGCAAAGTTCTACCTCCTAGGGTAGCACATCTTGATAAGGGTAAACAAGTCATTGGTTCTAGAGAGTAGATAACCCTACACAAGATGCTCCACTCATGGATATGCTTGTGGAGGACCAAGTCAGAGTTGATTACAATGTCCTAGCACATCCTAGAAAGTTGCCAGCTAAATTAAGCATATATGACGCCCTTGTCTTATCCAAAGAAATGAGGGAATCTCTAGTAAAGGCTCTCCTTGACCTAGAGATATGCTTAGCTCAACTGACTGCTATTGAAGAGGAGGCAAAAAGCTCAAAGTACATCTTATTAGTTACATTCAGTAATGAAGACTTGCTTCTATGAATGACCAAGCACAACTGCCCTCTTTATAACATAGTGGACGTTGGTAGATACATGTTATCAAGAGTTCTGGTTCACCAAAGTGCATCAGTCAACATTATGAGTTTAAGAACCCTTGCTTACTTGAGGATCAGCATCTCAAATTCTAAAAAAAGAGGATGATATTGAGAGGATTCAATGAACATGGTGAGAGGGCCATAAGCTCCATAGTGTTGCCATTAGGGATAGATAATTGAAAAAATGAAGCCGAGTTCCACATTATAGACTCGGATACATCTTTCAATGCTTTGCTTGGGTGATCATGGATATATGAGAACAACATAGTTCCATCCTCTCCACATCAGTGCATGAAGTTCATGAGAGGTGGAATTGAGTACTGCATTAAAGGAGACCTCAAATAATTCACAGTTCATGAGGTCTGTATATATAAGGATGCAGCCTATTTTCTTCCCCAAAACTAATAAGTCCATTCTCGTGAATCTAGTCAAGAAACCCAAGAGAAACAAAAAGAAAAAAAAAAGAAAAAGAAAAAGAATTAGAAAAATAAAAAAAAGGAGAAAGAAAAAGAAAATAAAAGAGAGCGAGACATGGACTCAGGGGAAGATATAGAGCTTGACATTAGATTCCACCCATAGTTTGTTACTCCATTTGAAAATATGGGTAGGATGAGCTGACCTCCACCAAGCAGAGGCAGAGGATAGTTCAGAGGAAGCCCCCAAGGTGGAAAGCCTCCCTATTGGCCACCCAATATGAGGTATGTCCCAACCACCAAGAGTACACTTGCTATTCACATAGACTTAGAATCTAGTTCAGAGGATGAGTCTTAAGTGGTTAGCACACCAGCCAGTTCTTCTCAGTAGTAGATCACTTTCGAGTTGACATTTAAGCATGATAGTGATGAAGATTGAACTCCAAAACAAAGCATAAATGTATCCAAATCTGCATATGAAATAGTCAGGAGATAGTTGGGAACCTTAGCTCTAACCCCACTTTCTTCCTAGAAAGTTGAGGGTTTGGTAGTTACGAAAGCTCCTAAGTCATTCACAAATAAGAAAACTTAGAGGTTCTTCTTAGGAGCATCATCCTCAAGTCAAGAAGCTGATGTAGAACTTGAGGATGATTCATATAAAGATTTAAAATAATTTCTTTTGAATGGTGCTTGCCTTATGTGCTTAATTTAGAAAAGAAAGGATTAATCCCACATACTTGGTCTAAACACAGGTTGGACTACTTTGAAAGATTATGGAATAACCAAAGCAGATATCCTCAATCAAGATCAGGACTAGGATTTGACACAGTGGGTCCAATCGATGATGGCATTCTTTGCCTAGTCATCACCAATAATTTATAGTCTAATAGGTTATTTTCAAATCATACTAACTCATATGAGGAAGTGTGTTTATAAACTTCAGATGATCCAAATGACCTTGAAGTCAAGGATGCACTGCTAGAGTTCAAAGAAGAGATCATATCAACCATCGATGAGCTCAAAGAAATCAACTTAGGAACTGAAGATAATCCACGTCTGACATACATTAGTTCGTTGTTGAATGATACTAAAATCGATGACTTAGTTAGGCTATTGACTGAGTTTAAGGACTGCTTCATATAGAGTTATGAAGAGATGCCTAGTTTATCTCCTAACATAATAGTCCACAAACTAGCAATAGAGCCTAATGTTAACCCTGTCAAGCAAGCCTAGACCCATGCGATTAGACATTGAATTGCAGGTCATTTCTGAAGTCAAGAAATTGATCGATGATAACTTCATCAGGGAAGAGAAATATAATACCTGGTTAGCCAGTGTCACCCCACTTAAAAAAAAGAATGACCAAATTTGCATATGCGTCAATTTTAGGGATCTAAATAAGGCATATCCAAAAGATAAATTTTAACTACCAATACCAGAATTGATGGTGGACATTGCCTCATCTCATGTAGTCTTCTTTTTCATAGATGGCTCATCTAGTTATAACCAAATAAAGATGGCCCTTGAAGATGAAAGAAACACTGCATTTCAAACTACAATCAAAATCTTTTGTTATAGGGTCATGCCTTTCGGACTTAAAAATGTCAATGCTACATACCAGTGGGCCATGACTCGGATCTTCAATGAACTCATTCATCACCAGGTTGAATGTTACGTCGATGATCTTGTAGTCAAAAGTAAAGAAAAGGAAGACCATCTCTTTGACTTGAGAGTAGTTTCCAAACGGTTAAGACAACTTAACCTTAAAATGAATCCTCTAAAGTGTGCATTTGGAGTACCTTCAGGGAAATTTCTTAGGTATGTTGTTCGACATCATGGAATAGAAATCAATCTGGAGAAAATTAAGGTGGTATTAGAAATGTCACTCACCTAAAAGTCTAACTCAACTCAGATCATTCTAAGGGCGGTTGGCATATTTAAGATGCTTCATATCCAACCTATTAGGGAGATGCCAGCCATTCTCAGCACTTGTCAAAAAAGATGCCAAGTTCAAGTGGGATGATAAGTGTCAGCATGCCTTCGAAGACATCAAGCACTATCTGATGACATCGCCAGTTCTAGTAGCCCATATCCCATGCAAGCTGCTCATATTATATATTGCTGCATTAGACAACTCCCTTGGCACTTTGTTAGCCCAAACCAATGACAAAGGGAAAGAAAATATGCTCTATTATCTTAGTCATAATCTAATTCCTGTTGAGGCAAACTATCCACCTATTGAAAAGCACTACCTTGCTTTAATATTTGCATCCCAAAAGCTACAACATTACATTCTTTCTCATAAGCTGAACCTGATTTGTAGGATCAATCCACTACAATATCTCATGACATGGCTGATGCTATCTAGATGGTTGGTGTGTTGGTCCATGATTTTGTTAGAGTTTTACATCACTTTCATACCCCTCTGAGTGGTGAAAAGATAAGCACTAGCGGATTTCTGAGCAGCACACCCACTTCTTGCTAATTCCCTGACCTCCCTGATGAATAAATCATGAACTTAGGGGACACCATCATTCATCATTAGGAGATGTATTTTGATGGTGCGGCTTCATTTCAAAAGGGAGAAGAATCACGATCTACTCTTCCAAAAGAGGCAGGGGTAGGAATAGTTCTCTTAACTCTAGACCACGATATGATGAGATTCTCATATCATCTTTCTAATCCATGAACCAACAATGAAGCCAAATATGAGACTCTGATTTCCAATTTGGAGTTAGCCATTACGCTATGCATCCAAAGTATCAACATCTTTGAGGATTCTCAGTTAATCATCAACCAAATTGCTGGGTCTTACAAGGTTCTGAAGCTTAAACTCCATCATTACCATAAGTACACAATGGAGCTATTGGCCCAAATCTTATAGGTTACTATTTATAAGATTCCTCAAGGAGAGAATGCAGTAGCAGATGCTTTAGCCAAGCTTTCCAAAGAGTTGGCATGTTTGGAAGATGAGTCCATACCAATAAGAGTCTTATCTCTTGTTGACGCTGAACTCACCGAGAGACTCTCTTTTGAAGGAAAGGTTGTCGTTGCCAAAAAGGATGAGGAGTCAGATTAGAGGCAACCATTCATGGATTATCTAAATATATGCAAACTACCTCAGAGAGATTTCTACGCTCAGATGGCACTCTACATCCTTTGATCATATGTGTTTATTTGGACAAACACAATCATCATGACAATTAGATACTCCTTCCAAGATTACTGATACTTCGCTAGAAATACCCAATACCGGTACACAATGTGTGCCCACCCCACCCAACATTCTACACCCTACCCTGGCAGCATGGTCATTTGAGTGTTGAGATATCAACATAGTGGGTTCAATCAATCCTCCTTCTTCCAAAGGTCATCAGTTCATTTTAGCTGCCACCGACTACTTTTCCAAGTGGGAGGAGGCAATCCCACTCAGAGAGGTCACAGCTCAGCATGTGCTTCAGTTTTTCAGGAGTCATATTGTATATAGGTTCGGGGTGCCTCGATGAATTATATATGATAATAGTTCTGCATTAAAGAGCACTAAAATCAATAGCTTTGCCCGAAGACACAACATAGATTGGAGATATTCTACCACCTATTACACAAGGGAAAATGTCTTGGCAGAAGCCTTCAATAAAACTCTCATCCAAATATTAAAGAAGTCACTCGACAACAATAAGCAATAGTGGCTTGATCAGTTAGTTGAAGCCCTATGGGCTTACCTTACCACTTATAGAACTCCAACTCATTCTACTCCTTTCTCCTTAGTGTATGGGTCTGAAGTAGTTCTACCATTAGAAGTCCAACTCCCATCATTAAGGATAGTTGTGGGTAGCAAGGTTACCACGGAGCAGAACACCAAGTTGCATTTAGAAGAGCTTGAAGGTTTGGAGGAGAGATGCCTCCAAGCATGCTAGAACCTTGAGTTGTGCAAAGCCAAAATGATTCAAGCTCATAACAAGTTGGTCCATCCTAGAGTTTTTCAAGTAGGAGAGCCTGTTTTAGTTCTAAGGAGACCAATCGTTGCCCATCGAAAGATGGGAGGCAAGTTTGAACCCACTTGGAAAGGCCCTTTTTTCATAGAGAATGCGTACTAAGGAGGATCTTATCAGCTTATAAATTATAAGGGAGAGCACCCAATGCTTCCAATTAGCAAGCTCTACCTAATGAAATACTATTCATAAATCTTGTTTGAAACTTAATATCAATAAAACTTCCTTTCATCTCAAACCACATCCCTTCATGTGTATAGAAACATCTTTGTTTGCGAATCCGTCACGATGTGCTTAGGGTGGGTGTAAGGAACCCAAGTGGCATCTTATCATTTAGTAACATAAAACCTACACAAACTACACACAACCACATATAAAATAAATACATATCTTTTGTCTTAGGCTATTTTAATGTGGGATAAATTCTCCTGTGGTACTCACTCATTAGCTGCTATAGGTCGGGCTGACATGCTACCTTGCTAGTGTCACCCTAGAGATTACTTGTCTAGAAGATGTAAGTCTACAAGCTTTCTTCCTAACTTGACCATTGCAAACTGAAGGGTGCCTTGTTAGTTTGGTAGGTCTTATTGCATAGCCGATAAGCTACCCCATATTAACTTTGTTTAAGAGGATATAAGTCTACACGCTTTCTTCTTGAACTAGCCATCATGCACTGACTGGGTCAAGTATATTTGAGGTTTAGGATAAGTCCCCTAGTGACTCCTTTCCTTCTGACTACTTCAAGTCTAGGTCCAGTCCTTACATGGGACTCCCCACTTAGTAATTATCCTAGGTCGGATAGCATATGTCCCTCCGAGGACAGACTATCTTGATGATCATTTCCATCTATGACGATGTAAGTCTACAAGCCATCCTCTTAGATTGATCATCGCAAATCGATGGGCACCTTAGGTTAGTTGGTTATTACTATACTAATAGTGACCCACCCGATGGATACCACTCATGGTAGATGTAAGTCTGCAAGTTTTCTCTCAGAGTTGGCCATCGCTTACTTATAGGCTTTCCTTTATAGGGTCCTAGATAAAGCCCTAACATCACCTCTCCTGTCGGCACTCTATTTGGATCACGTCCTCAATGACCCCATTTAGGCACTACTCAGGTTACTCTCAGATGAGATAGTCCCCCTTTCCTAATAGCCACCTCTATGGTTGGAGAATTCATCTTGCAGAAATACAGATCCTCCCTTGGTCTAGTAAGTCTGAGATAGGACTAGGTTGATATAAGCCCCTTCTCAGCATGGTCTCTCACACACCAATAGGGTCCAACATATATATATATATATATATATATATATATATATATATATATATATATATATTGTGGATTATAAGAAACCCTTAGATATATTTTTTATATAATCCTATCTTATATATATAACTCCTTATAGAATAAACGACTACTTTTGAGTTGAGATAAGTCCCTACACTCTCTTAGAGTCATCCTTAGGTCAGGTTTGACTTTTGTACCACAATAGGTCACAGGTCATCCTTGCTTTGGAGATATAAGTTATTATAATTTTCTTGACATTGCACACCAACGGGTAGCCTTAGGTCGAGTTTGATTTGTTGTGCTATCAACTGATCATCCCAGTGGTTCCTTGTTTAGGAAGGTGTAAGTCTACAAGCTTTCTTCCTGACTTGACCATTGCACACCCAAAGGCACCCCTTATGTTGGTTAGCTCTACCCCGCGGCCAGTAGACTATCCCTTTGGATTTGTAAATCTAAGATAGTACTAGGCTGATATTAGCCCCTTTTATAGTTGATCCATCGCACACTGATAGGGTCCATTTAAAATGAAATTAATTCTGAATATTTTTGAGTCGATATGAGTCTACAGCGGCATTTGCTCAATAGTCACCTTAGGTCAGGTTTGATTTATTGTACTACCAGCAGATCACCCCAGTGGTTCCTTATTAGGAGGATGTAAGCCTACAAGCTTTCTTCCTGACTTGACGATTACACACCAAATGGAAACCCTTATGTTAGTTTGTCCTACCTCGTGGCTGGTAGATTTTTCCTTTAGATTTGTAAATTTGAGATAGGATAAAGTTGATATAACCCCTTCTTAGTGGATCCATCACATTGATAAGGTACATTTTATTAAATCCACCATCCTTGCCCAGTGGAGTCTAAATTAAATCCATCCACTCTTATCCCTAGTGGATGCTTTCCCGAAATAAATCAAAGAAATCCATATATTAAATCCATATATCTAGCAGATGTGCCCTCAAAGTCAAATCAAATTTTTCCCCAGCAAGGCACGAATCATATCCTCTCCCACGTGGCACCCTAGCGGATAATCTGAACCTGCTTCCCTAGTGAAAGTTCATGCTCATCCCCGATGGGATATAAATCCTAATCCCCTACGGATCTTTTCCCCCAAATCATGTTTATGATCAAACTCAAACCCTTATCCTCTCTATGGATAATCTGAACATGCCTAGTGGAAGGTTCACATACTCAATCCCTTAGCGGGTTCCTCCTCCCTCCTTTATGCCCTTGGCATAAGTTGGGTTGCATTACACTAAGATCTTGAAACTATCTACACCTCAGTTTAGGGATAGATCATTTTTGATAGCACTTGCTATCCTTTAGACGTTGTTGATAGTCTCACACTAATATGTGTGTCGCTACACACACATATTGGGTTCTTTGTTGACCTCGCCATGGAGTGAGTTCTCAACTTCCTCATCATAGATCTAGGACTCTTTAGAGACACTAAGAGCTCCTTAATCTTAAGACACTTCTAGTGATTAAGTGAATACTAAACCTAAGCCTAGAGACTTAGAAGAGTTAGCAACTGAAATAGGTTGTGCCCTAGGGGCTTAGGAAGACTTTCCTACCCTATAGCCCAAACTCACTCCATACTTTCCTTCTCAAACCAAACCACAAATTCAACTCAAATACCAAATCTAATTCCATATTCCAAATAAAATGATTGAAACCTATAATCAAATCCAAAATCAAAACCCTTGAGCCCTTTGATTTCATCTTATGGAATTAGCCTTAATCAAATTCAATTGACTTTCTTCAAGATCAATTCAATCCCTCAATCATTTACCAAATCCATATCAAAATTCCAAACCAAATGTTTAGACCCCACAATCAAATCCAAAATCAAAATCTCCCTCAAAGTCTTATGTTTGAAGTTTATAAACCTAGCCAAATCTCCACCCAATTCAACCCAAATTTGATTGATCTCTTCATGAATCATTTATATTTTCATTTATACTCCAAACATAAATGAGATATAAACTCAAATGGCCAAAACTAAATCAAACTAAATCCAAATCCAATCAAAACTCTTTTTAAGCCATATTGACATACCTCCAATGACTTAGCCAAATATCATATAAATTAACCAAAAATCAATTAGTTCCTTTATAAACCAATTACTCCTTCATTTATATTCATAAATATAAATGAAACCCACCCTTTAATCACCATAAGTAAATCGAACTAAACTGGTCTTCCTCCTTAGCCCTTTTGACCTACATCTTTAAGCTTGGTTGAATTTGCTTCCAAATCATTCCAAACTCAGATGATTTTCTCATGAATCATTTATATCTTCAATTATATTCCCAAATATAAATGAAATATAAATTCAAATAGCCAAAACCAAATCCAAAATCAAACCAAAATTCAGTTTATACCCTTTAAACCAATTTCTTGGACTTAACCAAATCCTACCCAAATCGAGTCAAAACTAATGAATTTTCTCTTGAATCAATCGTCCCTTCAATTATCTATCCAAATTTAAATGAAATCCACAATCATCAAGTCAAATCAAAATTGACTCAAGTTAAACCCAACGTAGCCCATTTGACTTGAAATATTCAAATGAACCAAAACTCATTTGAACCCGAACTAATTGAAATTGAATTTATATGTCAATCTCAAATTCATATATAAACTCAACAAAATCAAAATCAACTCAAAATCAAGCCAACTAAACCAAATTAGCTCACTTAAGCCAAAGTGGCCAATTTGATCTACATGAACAAAAATTCAATCCAATTCAAATAAAAGTGAATTAAGATAATCCAAACTTCATGTCATGATTGTTGATCATCCTAGGTTAATCAATTGTCATGAATCGGGTCAAACCAAGTCAACCTAGCTTGTTGACCAAGTCAACCATTTAACCCATATGAACCCAAACTAGCTGAATTATAATCTAAACTAAATTGATTGCAACCAATAGCTCAAATTCATTCTAAATTGATTATTGAACTTGACCAAAGTCATAATTGAGCCGAATTTAACTAATTGGTCAACCTAACCTAACTTATCCCAAATTGATCTAAAGGATCAAATTGGCCAAATCCAAATTAAATCTAAATTGATTTAAACCAAAGCCTACAATTATTTTTAATTAACCAATTGAACTTGAACCAACACCCAACCTAAGCCAATTTGGCCAATTTGGTCAAATTAGTCAACTTGACCCATTTGACCTATATGAATTCTAAAGAGCCAAAATCAAATCCAAAGCAAATTGAACCAAACCAATGACACCAATACACTCCAAATGGTCATGTGAACTTGACCCAACCCTTAGTTTGACTCAAGTTGACCAATTGGTCAACTTGACTCATCCTAACTCAATTTGACCTAAATAGGTCAAATTAAACCAAATCAAACTAAATGAACTCCAAATCACTTGAAATTTGGGCTAAACCACTTTTAACTCATCTCAAATCTGCCCAAATCAAATCCATTATCAAATGACCAAGATACCCTTGGGCTAAGGGCATCACATGTGGAAAATCACTTGGGAGAATGGTCATTTCCCAATCTTTGCTACTTGGCACCCATCCATTGGTCCATTTAGGCACCAAGGACACTGGCTAACCTGACCCAAGGGTGGTTGGGTCAACCATGACTCATGGGGAGATGAAATCACCTCCCCATTCCTATTGGAACACTTGGAAATCTATAGGACACCCACTACTCCCATGGCAGCCACTCTCACACCCTCCCTAACTGAATTGAAGCCAGCTAAGGTGATTCCCTAACCAAATCGAGCTCCCCATGATAGTAATTTGATCAAAATGGCCAAATAAGGTTAGCCATCCAATCTAAAGAATGAGTGGATATACCCTCCTCATTCTCACTCACACTCTCAGACTCACACTTGATTCAACCTTAGCAGCCAAAGATGCATGTCCCAGAGCGATTTCCAAGGTTTTTTGAGCTCCCCAACACTTTCTCTATCAATTTTATGAAAAACTAAAATAGGGGAGCCCCAATCTAATTTCCATTTGCTCAAACCTCCATCAAAGTATAATTAACTTTTCATACACTATCCTTGGAGCTAGATGAGCGAGAACGAATCATCCCCCAAGCTTCCCGACGACTGGAGAGTGGAGTTCGATCGAAACAGACCACTTCCATCCCATGCCTTATCCTTCTGAGCAGTCCACCTCAAATCAAAATCGTGCCACTCGATAGGGCTTCATTTCTACTAAATGAAGCTTCCTCAATCGTCAGAACTGACGGTCTTAAGCTCCGGTGAGGTATGTCATTGAAACTAACCTCTAGCTTAAAATAGTTTGGAGCTTTTTAAAGAAAAGTTGCATGCCATGAGATTTTCACCATTAGATCTCCTCATTTTGCTTCTTTGATGGTGTGGGATCGATTTGATCTCCATTCGAGCTCGTAAGTTTCGGACAAGCTTTTTAATGATGAAATGCTTCCATCTCTCGCCTCCTGGGAGGAGATTAGATGGACCGGCCCATTTTGCATGATCAAAATGGACGGTCCTGATTAAATCATGCTAGATTAACCAGATTAATCCTACCAATTATAGTCCATCATGGCCGACTAGATTGGACAGCTCACAAGAAAGCGTGTCCCCGCCATCACCAAGTCGCTGATGTGACAACTTTAATACTTATTGCAATAACGGAAAGTTTATCATTAAGATTGCCAAATTGGTTAATTAATCCATTTTTAATGCTAAAAAATTTAAAATTCATAACTAATTATAGAAAAATCTAAAAAATATAAATGATAGCTCATTTTAAAGGTATTTAGAGAGGAATCCTCTAAAATTATCCTTAATTAATTTTGAACAATAATTTTGGCTTAATTAAGATTTAATTAAAAATTTAATTATCTTAATTACTCTTTAATTAATCATTCAATTGATTTCAAACTTTCTGAGGATATTTAGGGGGATGACCTCTACCTCCCCTATTTTACTTGAAATTTATTGGTTGTTTAATTAAAGAAATTGATCTATTAAGCCCTAATTACCTTCTTAACTTAACTAAGTGATAATTAAGTATATGAACAATAATTAATTAATTATTTGGACTACTTAATTACTGTTGAACAGTAAAGAGGCTTAGGGAATTAGATTGGGGTTTCTCCCCTAATTCTTTCGATAATTTTAACTTTCTTTTCATCCAAAAATGTTAATTAATGATTAATTAATTAATCAATGACTTAATTGGCTAAATTAAAACTCAAATTATATGAATTCATGCTTGATTAAATGCATAGCTTATGGAATTAGGTTGGGACCTCTTTTCTAACCCTTTTCCCTTAAGTCCATCTCATTTTTAAAAGATAATCAAATTTGATAATTAAGAAAGAGAAAATGAATTAATGGATTAATCCTTTGATTAATTAAATTAAAATTTTAATTAAATCTAATTTCCCTAATTAATCCTTGGGTAGTTATTTGGGTGTTTAATAACCTAAAGTGAGCTAATGAAATTATGGTTAGCTCACATGTATAAGAAAATCATAAAAATAATTAAGTGAGTTCCTTAAGCTTAATTAATCAATGATTGTGAGCTAATTGCATTAGGCCCCTTTCATTTTATAGGAGCATTGCTATTTACATTTCAATTTATTTGCATCTCACATTAGCTCATAATTTTTTAATTAATTACCTTAAGGTAACATAAGTAAGGGTTTAATTGATTGATTTAATCCATACTTAACTTAACCAATTCATAAAATCAACATAATTGCTTTTTGTTAAATCAAATTAATTCACATATGGGGAATGGGATTAGGATTAGTAACATTTCTTAAATCAAATTAAACATAAAATCAAAAGTGACTTTAAGAAACTTTAGTTTATTTTAAATAAGCTTATTTAATGCAATTGTCCTTAAGAATTAGTTGGATTGAATGAAATTACATGCTTGTGTTTCTCTATTTTTTTCTAATAATATTAAAATGTTGTATGCCACTTGTAGTCATGCATTCATTTATTTCAAAATTTAATTAAAATAAATGGTTTCTTTTATGTCAAAATTGCATGTGTTGACTTAATTAAAAATATGTGTGGCTATTATCACTATTAAATAAAAAATTATTTTTAAAAGTATATGAATCAACTATAGCACATGGAGCAATGATAATTGTAAGTATTTATAAGCTTGTATGTGCTTACACTTTAGGACATGTGATATGAAGTTTTCTTTTCTTTAATATTCATGAATTTAAATAATGAAATGAATAATAACAAGTGTATAGTTCATTTGGAAAGGACACAACACTTTCCTGGGTTTATTCTTATGTATATCCATGTTATAATTTAGATATAATTTTATCTCACATGTATAAATAACTCAAAATACTATTCTTGCATGGTTTACATTTTTATAGTTATTTTTACACTCATGAGTATTTAAGGATAGCGAGCAAATCTAGTCTGGACACCCGGGGATGCACGACTTTAAATAGAACCAAGTAGGTTCCTACCTCATTCTCCAAGTAAAACAATGATGAAGTACTTGCTTATAACTTTTATACACTTATGTGTGCATTTGGCTATTGAATGAAAAGCTCACCTTATTCCATATGCATAATTCAAAACAAAAATATAATTTTTGCATGATTTCCATTCTTATGGTTGTTTATACATCCATATGTATATAAGAATATTAGATATATCTAGTCTGGACACCCGTGGGCACAAGACTTCAAGTATCCCCAAGAATGTTCTTACGTTGTTCTCCTGGTCAAACAATGGTGAAGTACTTGCTTAGAACTTTCACACATTTAAATGTGTATTTAGCTAATGAATGAGCATCCTCTTTTTCTATAAAAAAATCATTCATGCATCCTCTACAAGTGATTTATTGTTCTTTTAAGGGATTTGTGAAATGAAATTTCATAAATGTCTTTGATTAATTTCTTATTTTGCATATTTGATCCTTCTACATTTTACTCCAAGGTCTTTGAAATTACTTCAAAAGTAGATTTCAAGATTTTATATGTAGTAATATGGTTGTTCTCCAAATCATATTGAAGTTTCTTTTATTTTCTTTTCTTCTTTGGCAAGATTTTCAATATAACTCTTCACTTAATTGAAAGTGAGATTATAAGAAATCTTGATCATGACCTTTTGGTGAATTGTCCTGATCTTTTTGAGATTGAATGATATGACTATGTAACAAAACATTCAAGTAAGGATTCTGAATATCATATCATATGCTTTCAATTTTAAGTTCTTGAATTGTCTTGATTTAATAATTTTCCAATAAGTTACTCTTAAGAAGGATAATCTTATGCATGAAATTCTTTTTGATTTTAAAATGAAATATGGGTAATATGAACCCATTTTCAAAGTAAAGATTTTACCCTGGTCTCAAGATGTGGGTCACATGGATTTGATTTTTTTTCTTTTTTTTTATCATTTTTTTGTTAATGATGTTAGCTAACCAAGAAGAATATTTTCTTCTCATGTATAACCATCATTTTATAGCTTTCAATTTAGCAAAATTTTGCTTCTCTTTTGGGCTTTAACCACAGTCATCAAGGGACTAAGTTTATTGAAATGGCATCAAACTTAAGTTTATAGACCGCTACATCTGGAGATCATTTCAATTTATTTCCAGATAAAGTAGTCTTTAAACTCAAAAGATAGCTTGATTAAGTCATCATTAGCTAACTCATTAAAGAGTTAGATCATTGATATCAACTTTGTCAATTGTGGAATTAGATTCTTCTTCAAATTTTAAGGGTGCATCCCAAACTTGAAGACTATATAAATCTCTAGAAACATCTAAAAAATATTGATGCAATGTGTTAGAGTGCCTTTTAAAAAGAAAGTTAGGACCCTGACTTGCTAAGTTTTTTAACTTGCAATGGCTCTATAATTCCATAACTTTTCTTGTTTATGGTTATAGGCCACTTGCAATGGAATCAGAATATACTCAATGGGACCTTTACCATGCAAAGGATATTGACCCTGGGAAAAGAAGATCCATTATCTCTTTTAACTGGCCAAGCGAGCTCACCCAATCATGGCAAAGGTTATGATGACAAAGTATGAGATATCTAATTATTTTTGTTTAGCTAGGGACAATTTTTGACTTCTAACCCTACCACATTATTTTGATGTGGAGGAGTTTAAAGTTAAAAATGTCCACATGTTTAGAAATTTTATACTTCATCCTTTTTCTCTTGGATATAGTCCTTCCATTCCTTTACTTTTTTTTGTCAACATTTCTATAACATTTTTTTTTGTGAACTATTACATTTGACATTTTTCCTAGTTACAAGATTCACTAAGAAGATAGATGTATTTGACTCATTTCCATAACATGCCATTCTTTATGAAATGAATCCACTAAATGATTTACTAGGAAATTAGATGTATTTGAATCTTTGTCCAAATACAACATTTGACTGATTGATTTTTTGATATGATTCAAAGCTTTATTTTGCTTGATTAATCATATAGCATTTTAATTTTTTTTCATCATTTCATGGAACAATAAATTTAGTAAAGCCATTAAGATTGGTAAAATGACTTTCTAAAGATGTTACACTTCTAAATTCAAAATTATTTAGTGGAGACATTTAAGATTAGTATAATGACTTTCTTGAAAACTTTACACTTCTAAAATCAGAATCTTTTTTGGTAGAATCAAATATTTAGTGAGTTCATTTAGGAGTAGCTGAATGATATTCTTAAAGACTCAACAATTTAGGATGAATATGAACATACTTCCATAATCAACATTTTTCTTCTTTTTCTTTCATTTGATTTTTTTTAATATTTTTTTATTTGGGCTGGACAGAACCATCCAAGAGTATTAAAGATGTTTCATGAATTTTTATGTTGCTCTTTTTCATGTTTGAATTTTTGTCTTCAATCAACAATGTGATTAAGACTAAGTTCTTTTTCTAGGTTGAGTTTTCAAGATTAAATTTTCATGAAACTGAAAACTCTTTTCTTTATTTGATTGAATTTATATGGCACCATCTTATCAAAGTTTGATTAGAATTGGGCCGATATAAATTCACTTTGATGTTGACCGATGCACCCAGTTCAACATATATTTTGGAGATTTTTGTTTAAGAATTTTGCACATCGACCAAGATGTTGATAAGTTCTTTGTAGTCTATCTTCATCATAGGAGATAACCCTAGAACTTCTTCATAGTGGAATGCCACATAAGGAAGTTGCTTATAGTTAAGTAGGCAAATTACATAATTATGTAATGTCTTGCTTTACTTTCATTTCTTGTTTTCATTTTTATTGTATTTCTTATTTCATTTTGTTTTTTAATAAAGCATTTCGATGCTTGATTTTGCTAAGCCACTTCTCTAAGATGACCAAAATAGTACATCTTCAGGATGACTTATTTGTCATTTCTTTTCAATGTCATTTGATGTGTTATGACTCTAATATTTTGAATTTGATTTCATGAATTTCCCTTTTGATATGAAAAGAAGGTAGGTCTAACTCTATCCTCAATAGATCAATAGACCTCATGATCTATTCATTTGGAGGATCATCATTTAAAAGAGGACCCTCTAGGGTAGATGATGTGCTATTAGAAAGTCAAGTTTGACTTGTATTATTTTATAGCACATATAAGATTAAAGGTAATCTCAACTTGCAATAAAATCTTTGACCATTATGTTAGACATTAAGACAATGTCAAATAGGTCATATGATGTTGCAAAGGATTCTCCTTAGATTCACTTTGTATTGAAAGCATGTAATGCCTTAATCTCTGAATAAAGAAAACTAAGGCTTTTCTTCATTCATTTGGATTGGCAAAGTCCTAAGTGATTTATCTATCAACCTACTAGTAGTAAAAGTTTTATACTTTCTCTCTGAAAGATAGAAATATCACCCTTAGGACCCAATCCTAAGGTCATGAATTCTTTAAAGAATTAAAGTCTTCATTTAATTTTCTTTTCATGATTTGGCCTTAAAATTAATTATAGCTTTTCATGAAATATCATTTCATTTAATGAGAGAAAACTCTCATTAAGAAAGTTGATTTAAATTTACTAGGTTTAAATTTCATTCATTTCAACTTTATTAGGAGAATTAGAATTGTCTTTCGCTACCCTCTCATTTCTTCTATTGATTAGGAGCAAAAGTGAATCCTGTCACTTTTTCTTTGTTTATGTCATCTTCCTCTTTTGACTCTCTCCCAAACTCTTAAGAATTTAAGGTTTTAGAATGGTCTAAAAGAGGGTTACCTCCAAGTCACTCCTTAGATTTGGCTAATCAGCTTGAACAACTAATTTTGCAATATTCTAGTGGACTTGTGGAAATGAATTAGGATTAAAGCTGATTTCCATTTATGTAAAATTTTCTTCTGTAAGGATAGAAAATTTACATTTAGTTCCTTAATCAACCTCTGCCTAAGGTCAATAAGGCATTCTCTTTTTGGGATGATTTTTGTTTTTATCCCTCTTTTTTAAGTGCAATTCAAACTTCAATCATGGTGGTAAAGGGGAAATAGGCACAACTATGCCTCTTTTTGATTTGGAATTTCTCAGGATTTGAAGGAACGTCTTCATTTCAATCAACATCTTTAGGTATTTGTCACCTTTGAATGTAATAGAACAAAGGGTATCCATTCAAGGACTCTGTTCTGATTCTCTTTAACTTTAGTACAAAGCCAAAGTAAGATCATTGATAAGTTAAGATTGCCCAACTCAAATTAAGCTATGACAAATGACAACTAGAGCATCTACAGAAAGAGGTTGTGAATTGGAAAAAAAACTTCTTTCATAAAAAGGAAGCTTCCCTAGAGCTCTAATAGCAAGATGATACTCCAATATTCCCTAGAAATGTTTCACCTTCGAATTTGTCAATGAGGCCCTCCCAAGTGAGAAATTATTAAGTGCAGAGTCCGGATATAACATGACGTCCAGACTCCAATAGTATTGGGTCATCTGATCGTGAACACAATTTAAATTTTATATATATATATATATATATATTATACATATTAGGTGGTGTAATTGTATTAAAATTTGGAATCCTAGGAAAGCTCTGTGACTAGATTTCTGATGCTATCCTTCAGGCATGCCTTAAGCAAGACCCTGACACCAGGGTTTTCTGTGAGACATGCAGCAAGCTTAACATGGTTATGATCTCTGGTGTGGTCACCAACAAGAAAAATGTTGACTACGAGAAGATCGTGTGTGATATTTGTCCATCGATGATGGATGTCGGATGTTGACAATGAAGTACGCTGTGAACATTGATCACATGTCTCCTGACATTGCTCGATGTGCGCATTTTTTTTTGAGATAGTGAACTCATGAGGATAATTAAATACACATATATGTGCTCAAAAGTGGGTCATCATAATGAAAAAGAGGTTCCCAACTAATTGACCTCGCCATCTCGAGATGCACATGAGTACTTCACAAAATGTCCTGAAGAGATTTGAGCCGACGGCTAGGGGCACAGAGTGAATATTCTCCCTAAAATCCTTTCATTGAGAACCTCCCCGAGACCCACTGCAGCAAAATAATGAAAACATTCACACGCCTCCCAGCTTCTCTAAGATTGAACTCGAACAACTTCCCATGAGTCACGATGACGAGGTGGCACTTAAGAGAGAAGTTTATACAAACGATGCATAAATTCCTTCTACAGGCTCTAAAAAGAAGAAACAAAATTGCTGCATCATTTAAAAACAATCTTAATTCCCATTTAGACCAAGCCTGGTGAATTTTGTTTGGTTCCCAATAATCCTATATAGCCGACGCTTGACCAAAATAACATTGTTCCTTCATTCCAAACAAAGCCTAGGATAAATTGATTCAAGCCAAACACCCAGGTGGAGGTATGTGCAAATCCTCTTTAATCCATTTCTTAGGGTCCGTTTGGGGCAGCTGTAGTTTTTTCTGAAGCAGCTGAGAAGCTGCTGCAGAAGAAGCTGGTAGCAGGAAGCTACTATTGTTGAAGATGTGATTCTATTTGGAAAACTCTATTCAAAATCTATTGTGCTGCAGTTGTTTGTGCATAACTGATTGAAATATTCATGTGGCTATATGACTTGAATAAATTTAAACAGAATGAACAAAAATGGGATAACTAATACTCATATATAGTCATAAGTCAACTAAATTATATTGACAGATTATACATCACTTAATAAATAACACTACCTAATAAATAATCCTAATATTAAAAGTATAAGTACAATAACTAGTGCGATCAAAATATTAAGCTTATTATCCTATTGATCAAATCTTCTTAAATTTTTTTTTCATTGCTACTCTACTAGCATGATCACTATTTAATGTGTCACCCTCGAATTCATCAACCTATATGAAATAGTTGCAATCATCTCCTGTTCTATTTCTTGGACACCTGAAAAATCCTTTCCCATAATTTCCTTCCCTACGTGAAGTGAATACATAACATGGCAAACCATAGTTACAATACACAGTTCTGGACTCAGTAGAGCTCCATGAACTCATATTTTCTGATAAAAAAATTTGTATAAGGAATAAAATTTTTAATATGAGGACGAGTGATATTGCAAAATATTTTTAAAATCGTAATTAAATAGTAAAATATTTATATCCCTACAAAATGATAGAAATTTTATTTAAAGAAATACAAGATACACAATCCTTGTAGGGGAAAAATCTTAAAGCTAATGAGACTAAGTGCTACATCAGAGTTAATAAAGAAATTCTCATAATTAATATAAGAATATAATACAGAAAAAACTAAAGTAAAAATTAGCAACAAGGTAGAAATCCCCTCAAGAGAAAAGTATATAAGCACTGCAAAGTTCCACCCTGTACAAATACCTTGAAGAAGCTCAAAAAATACATAAGCAAGCAAAGAAAGATATATTAAAGGAAAATAAGAAGGACGACTCAGACTCAGACAATGTTTTCTCAAGGGGTAACAATCTATGTGAGCATCTAAACTTCAAATAAAAGGTTACAATCACATAAGACGCCGCCTGCCAATAAGAAAATAATAGAATTATCATAGCCATCATTGCACACTTACCTCGACAATTACTGTTAGTCCAAGAACATAAGCCAGGTATTACCAAAATTGGCACCAAAATAGGCCAAAATTTCCAACTCAGCAAGACCAACTAGCCAAACAAAAAACATAGCCAGCCAACTCCCACCAACAAGCCAAATAATTAGGACAAATTTTTTAAAATGGCACAAATCAGCCAACCAACTAGCTACAGATTCCACAACCAAGAAAAACAAAAAAAAACCACTCAACAATGTAATACAGTCGACACCACCCAAAACCAAGATACCCACAACCCAAGAAAAGCCAGCCAACAGTGCCATACATATACCACCCATCAAAAATAACCAATAGCCACAAATGGCTGAATCAGCATAATCCAAAGAGACCCAGTTACGACTGTTGCAACCAGGAAAAATAGAAAAGCCACCCAACAGGTCCATACAACTAACACCACCCATCACAAATGACCAACAACCACAAATGGCAGAATCAACACAAACTGAAAGACCAAGCTACAGCTGCTGCAACCAGGAAAAACATAAAAGCCACCTAGCAGTGCCAAACAACTGCAACCACCCATCAGAAATAGCCAACATCTATAAATGGCAAGATCAACACAAACCAAAAGACCAAGCTACGACTGCTACAACTAGGAAAAACATAAAATCTTCTACTTGATTTAACATGGCAAATGCATTAGGTAACTTTAACATCTTCACCTAATGTATGTGTTTGTTGCATGGCAAATGCATATTGAAAATAATCACAACAAAATAATAGCTTCTACTTGATGGTAAATTATGTTATGAATTATCATTTGAACATAGAAAAGAAGAGGAGTGTTTAAAGTAGTGAGTGTTCAAAGTCTTGTTCTATAACATTTCTAGAAAGCTTTCTTCAGAAATAAATAATGTCAAGATACACATGTGAGGGACAGACATATGCTTCTTTTTAAGTAATCTCTTAGAAAATTAGTTTACAAAGAATGAATCAAACCTCCCAAATAAAATAGGGTGAGTCCAAACACACCACCCAGGAGTATCATGAAATCTAATTACAATCAAATGCATTTGTAATATTCTCTCATAACTCTTTCATCTCTTCAGCTCCTTCACCTTCTTATGTCTCACATTATGTTGCATATTGACTACTTTCTACTATTATGTGGCCAAGCCGATATTCAAATACTTCAGGTGGAACAAATCATTGATCATTATCTATAATGTTGAACTCAATGTCATTATACGATGGGTGATGACGTATGTAATTATGTAGAGTCATTGTACCCATAACTATTTTAACCTACTTCTTGAAAGAGTATGTAGGCATATCTCGCAGAATAACCCATTTCTTCTTCCACACTCTAAAAGCTCACTCAATAACACCACGCAACAATGAGTATCATTTATTAAATAATTCTTTTCTTCCCTTAATGTCTTGGCTGCTCCTCTCAAAATCAGGGGTATGATATTTTGTATCCGAAAAAAGCTTCAAGAAGCCTCATTGCATTGAATAACCAACATCCATAAGGTAATATTTGCCTGTTTGAATTTATAATTATATGCCTCAATAATGATTTATTTGTAATGAATAAATGATTCAATACACTAATACCTAGACGAAGTAGTGGAAAGTTATTTTCTCTATGACATATGATATTCTTAAATATGCCACAATCATGTGCACTTTCTTTCCATCCAACCATTACAAAGGTGAAGCACATGTTGAAATTACATACTACCATATTGTTCTGAGTAGGAGAGCCACATCAACCAATATAAGCTACTTTATCTCCTAAAGGAACATGAGCATCAACATGTGTCACGTCAATTGCTCCAATGCAGTCCTATATCAGAGTTTGCTACTTTTTTATGTGGCATCACAAATGATTTTTAGCATATGAACTTAAGAATGAAGCTTACCTTGAAATATGGCATATACCGACAATCCCGCAAAATCTTATCTGGTATACTCTAAAAAGTTGAATCTATCAGCTTTATTACTTTAATTGATAAACTCACCAAAGCATCAAGGTCGGCAGAGAAGAAATTGCTTATGATTTCTGATGAGTGTCAAAATCGCTCGCTAGTCGTCCTGATAGATTCATTATGTGATAATATATAAAGTGTTAGGGCCAAGACTTCTCTAGTTGTGGTTCTAGAAGATCCCCAAAGTCCATGGGCATGTTCTAACTCTTGCAATATGTCAGTGAAAATTATTTATGACATATGAAACATGTTATGAAATCTCCTTGGGTGCCCTGCTAGTAACTCATTGATCCATTTTTCACCAATAAATTTTGAATTCATACATGGAGTCTTGCAAACATATGACTCATAGTACTCATTTATTAAGCATACTGCAGTAATAATATATGTCATGGTTTGATCGTCATCATCACTTTTCATAACTACAACCAATGATAAAATTTGCATAGTAACATATCTTATCTCAAAAGCAAGTAATGTATTGTTAATTTATAAAGGAGTTGAGGATATAAAAGATACAGAATACATCACATACAAAGGGTAAACCAGACACTACAAGAATATAAAAAAGTTTACGAAGAAACCATACACATAAGCGAAGAAAATGAAATCTCTGTTCAGGTGTCATAACAATGAAGATCTCTTGCATGTTTGCATCTTCAAGCAACTTTGTTGAATGCAAATAATGCAAAATATCTTCAAAAAATTCTGTGATTTTATCTAAAATAATGATCGCCTCAGATAGTGATGGTGATGCATTAGCCTTATTCACTCTAGAAGTGCATGCAGAAACTAATTGTGATATTTGATTTCAGAGGAATCTAACACCTCCCTTTTTTTGATCTCTAGGTCATAAAGCTGGTGGATGCCCAGCATGACTGGATTCGGTGTGGAAACCTGTGGCATGTAATAATTTTTTGTTTGAATCATTTGAACTAGACCTTTGCTCAGAGTGACTGTGTTCTTGCACATTCACATGAACTTCTTGACTTGGTGTCCAAGAATGGGCACCTGTAGCAACCACACCACTGAACATGAAATCTAATTTCTCTTTCATCTCAGGGTCAATATCGTAATATCTAAATTTCTTTGCATTTGGTAATATCTACAATTTAACATAATGGTGACACATAAAAATTTTTATGGAGTAATTACAATGTACAAGTGTGTAAAGAAAATTTACCTGTATCTTTTCTCTCCACCAATCGTCTGATCCATCAATCATTTTCTTTCTAGGATCCTATCCAAAATCAATTGATCCTTCTTTCAACTCCTTCCACAATTTTCAATCTTTTTTCATTTGATCCCATTTGTGTTTAAGTTATGTCCTATTATACTCCCTTCTAGTTCTCTCCTTAAAGTTTTTTGTTAAGTTCTCCCAACCCTTTTTATTAAAATAGGTTGTCGGTCTATTACCTAAGACTATCTCCTTGAGACAAAGATCATAAAAGATTATTTTCACCTCTCTCTCTCTCTCATGCAGCACCTGCTCCACCGTCCCTTGGGTTTTCCATTATCAGCTCCTATTTTTATCAAACAAATGTAAAACCTCATATGGTCCATAGGTTAACTTCAGAGGATCCTTGGCATACTTTTTTTTTGACCTAATCAAAGTAATCAAACCAACTGCTTACAAAGGAGATAATTTAAACCAAAATACAATCAAGTCTTTCATATGATTCATAAGATAATTACCAAGATAACGTGGCAAACAAAGCTAAAGTGTATCTTCTACTAGTACATAAACAAATTTCAAGATTAAACAACCATATAACATATATAAATTACTGGGCAAAACATATAAGATAATTACCATGACAATGTTCCCAATATCTTTATATTTTTATAAGAGATATGAGTAGAATAAAATCTACTATTCTCTTATGTCATGGAGTTATTGTCAATAACATCTAAAGCTTTGTTTGGATTCCACAACATCACCACATGAGAAACATTGACTCAACCAAGAGGATCACATTCCAAGCCAAACTCAGCCACTACTTCACCACAAGAATAAACTCTAAAAATAATAATACTTCTCTTCTTACTTCCTCCAAACCAGACTAAGCCAAGAGGATCACATTCCAAAGGGAAAAAAAGAAGAAAGTAAAGAGAATAAAAGGCTTATATGACTGAGAATGAACCATGCGTAAAAAAGTTACAAGATACATTTAAATTCCCATTGTAATGACAAACAGTGTTTCCTAGAGAAGATCCATGCCATCCGAACATGTCATAGCATAGAAACATAGAGATATTTTATAGAAGTCGTGCACATACAATTGCTTAATTCTATAATTACCACAACATCATTGTCGGCAAAACTTTTAAACACATAAAAAAGATAACAACAACACTATTACCTAATTTTGCATGGCACTAATCTTCTTAAGGACACAATTGTATTTTAAGAAGGAGACAAGGCAGCTGATTGTATAAAAGAAGGCTCAAATAATAAAAATAACTCATGAGAAAGTAGAGAAGCTTCACGATGTTGACACATCCAGCGTTTACCTTAGCACCATAAACGATTAGGAGCATACCTACTATGGATTCTATTTCCTCATCAACAGAAAGAAGATAAGCATCGATAAAATAAGGACAAGATTAGCGACCAAAGATCGATAGCGGTAAGATCGGCGGTGGCAAGATCGACAGCGGCAAGATCGCCAAGAAAATCCCTCATCTAATAGTTGTTTCGAAAGCACGAGGAGAATAGACACAGGAGTTTTGATAAAATGTAGAGGGGTAATTTAGGAAATAGATTTTTAGCACCGTGACGGTTCGACGATCGCAGTCAGTCGCTACCTAAAATTCAGAATTTCTCTTGCAAAAAGGTTAACCAAATGGTAGTGCGGCGCGGCATATGCTGGACCGCGTAGGGGCCACATCCTCAAATAGACCCTTAGTTTGAAACTTTGTAAAGTGAACTTGAGAGTAGCGAGGATCGAACCGTAGGGTAGAAACTTGGAGCGTAGCTGATCCTTTCAGCATTTTAGATATAAGTTTTCTTAATTTGATAGCTCGAATCAATGCCATTTTAATGGATGGTCGATATTCCTAGCTCAAGGAAGAAAATGATTCATGGAGCATTCGATCATGGGTTACAGATGTTGGATCCAAAACCCAAAAATTCAATTGAACCCACCGCCTAGGACTAGATAACCTTTACGCTTTCCACGCGAGTACCACGTAACTTGGGCCCGCTTTGCTAATCCAGTAAGTGTGTGCCATGTTGAAATGTTTAAACAAAAAATTCATAGGTTATTAGAATCAATAATAAACTAAAAATGCAACCAAACTTTGACAAATACACCAACACTCATTTGAATGAAAATTCATAGAAGAATTTAATAAAACTAATTGCTCCAACTTATTTTGTGTAATTTGAAGTTAATTAAAGAAATTTGATAATTTAAAAATATAAATTATAATGCCATGAAAATTTAATAAAAAGTTAGTTGTTTTCAACCCACAAAATTTTTTTAAATTTTAACTTGACATTTCAATAAATTTTTAAGTAATAAACTAAAAATGTAATAAATAAAAAATTATATAAAAGTTAAAAATTGAAGAAATACCTCAACATAAAAAATAAATAATGAAGCTAGAAATAAAAATATAAAACTCTTTTATTTCTTATTTAAATAAATTTAAATAATAATCAATTAGCTAAATTAATAAATAAATAAATAAAAATTATATTAATCATCCCATGCTTTAAAAATTCATAAATAAATCAAATTATGTCTTAAACATATGAAATTAATTTTACTAGAAGTCTAGTGTAACATATAATTTATAAAAATTAAAATAAATTTATTTAAATAATATTTAAATTATAATAATTAAGTAATTAAAATTTGTTTAATAAATCATAAAAATTCAAATTAAATCAATTTAATTTTAAAATTTATGGATGATTTTAGAGATCTGATTAACCTTTAGAAAAATTTCTATAGAGCTTAGAATTAACTTAAAAGCATAAATTAAAATTGAAACAAAATACATTAGAAAAGTATAATTTAAATATAAAATAATAAATAATATTGGATTAATTCCCAAAATTTCATGAGAAGTCCCTGTTGCTCTTTCAAGTCAATGGAAAATTTTTCATAATTTTTAAATTTATTTCAATATTTTTCTTGAACTTTTTAACCTAAAAATAATTAAAAATTTATAAAATCATTAGTAACAAATAATAAATCAATTATATAATAATAAAACCTATTAAACCTACTTAGAAAATTTATAAGTGTTATGTAGTATATCTTCCTTCTTTTTATGAATGATATTTTTTTTATAATATTTAGGATTCTTAGGTGATAGGATTCACCACAAACTCAAATTAAATGAAAATAAAAAATAATTCAAATCAATAATTACTTAAATTGGAATCATCTTTTGGCTAAATTGACATTGAACAAAACTTAGAAAATGAAAATGTAAAGTGTAACCTAAGCGAGCTCCCACATAGCATAGCACACAATAGACAAGTTTGTTAGGACACAACTATTAGACCTTTAGGATAGGGATGAATTGATCTTTCCAAATATAATGTGATATTATATTTTGATGCTTTCTTATGATGTGATGTTCTACTTTAGGTTAGTTATGTGATTGTTAAGATAGTTCTATGATGATGTTAGAATTTTTTTAGAATTGGACTAATATTATTTTCTACATGTGGTTATACTTAAAGGGAGCATTACTGTGATGTGATCATGATATTTTTAATACTTAAAACTAATAAAATTTTGTGTAGGTATTGTTTAAATATAAAAATTTTAAAGCCCCTTAAAACTAAAAGTGTTGAGTATTGTATGATGGATGAATGTTTGAATGTGCATTTAAAAATATAACTGCTTACTAACCTCTATTTTCTAGGGATTGTGTGTAATTTTTTTTACTTTTATAAATATCATTTTTATAGAAGTCTTAGATTGTTGCGTTTTGGTATGTTGGATTTCAAAAGGATATAAGGATGAACCTCCTGTAGGTGAAGCATTGTAGCCTTTTGGAACTAGAAGAATAAGATGATGAAGTGAGGTCGAGCTTGTCAATTGTAGGTCTAGACTAAGCAATATAATGGCATAGCTCTACTACCCATTTTTGGTTTTCTTCTAAACATACAACAGTACCTAGCCACATTGGACATTTCATTTACTTATTTGATTTTTTATTATAATGTTTACATTATTTGCACACTAAAAATATTTGCTTTTTATAAGTTTATTTTTGATTATGCATGTTAAAGCCTATATTTATGATAGGTTCTTAGAACAAAATAAATTTTCGGCTCAATTAGTCAATTTAAATATAAAAGTAACATAACTCATTGTCAATATAATTTTAAAGCCTTAGGCATAATCAATAAAATCAACTAAAAATAATTTAGGATGTTGAATCATACTACCCATGAATTAGCTCTTCTTTCACTGCACATAAGAGAGCATCTATCCTATGAAGATGAATGACCTTCTGGGGGAAGATTGCCTCTAAAAATGATTAACTGTCAACTTTTTCTTAATGGCATGCATAATGTGCATGATTTGCATACTTAGAGCCCTCAAAATAAATCAAAGTGTCTAAATAAAAAAATATAAATTCTAATTGATGCTTTATATAGGTGCATTACATACCAACATATAGTTTATATTTAGTGGCTAAATCTAAGGATAGGAATGTTTCTAATTAATAATAGCCTCACTTATCTTGCATTTATATAAGATTTGATTTCATGGCTTTAAAGTGATTAAGGGTGTTAGCTGGTAGCCTTCTAGACAAGTTTGTAAGTCCAACAGAGCCTATTTTATCTTTAGGATAAAATGAAATCAACAACACTTATTGCATATCATTAGACTAAGTTAAAGTTATTCTTGAGTTAGTACACTGTGATTATCAAATTTCTAATAAAATAATTAACTAAAAACATAAATTAATTCAAACACAAAAATATAAAGCCCAACTTTAAAATAGTCAGAGCACTATTGAGCTTCTTGGTATCATGTTCTTCTTACTAATTTTTCTTTAGACTATAAAAAAAAACTTTTTTCTGAAATAAGTTAATTTCAGTTGAAATTTCAAATAATCAAATTCTTGAATTATGATGCTAAATAAGTCATAAAATTATGTACAACTATTTTAATTAATAGTGTTTTAAGAGTTTACACTCTTAAAATGTAATTAATTATAGGAGCTTGCCTCTATAAAAAACTTGTACCCCGAGAATTTTAGTGAAAATATAATTAAAATTAATAAAATTTCTTGAAAATGCAGACTAGACAAACTTTAAAAATAATTCATGATTTTGCATCCAAATTTATAGTAGAATGATATTCCTATCTCTTAAGATAATATTTTATATTTTATGTCATATTTAAATGTAATAACAAATAAATCCTCTTTGTTTTAGACTTTGAATCCATTATAGAATAATATTTTTATCTTCTAAGATAGTGAATTATTCTCGATGTTGTATTTGATAACTAAATAAAGTTAATTTTAAATTTTTTGGTTTTCATGATTTTTTTCCACAAATACATACGATAGAACATAATGTTATAGATCATAAGTTTAAATAACATTTTTACTTGCAATTTGTGAACCTAGAGATAAATATTTTTTTGAAAAGAAAATAAGTGCATTTATGCTATAATAAGCTCATTAATCCTTCATGAAAACTCTATCATTAGTTTATGTCATTATATTTGATTGCAACCTATTATGCATTATGTCATTTGACTTAAGCATTCTTTAACTTCATATTAAACCTCTTATATATGCTAAACAAGTTAAAAATGTTGACTCCATGAGTCTCATTGCTTATGCAATTGATTTAGGTGACAACAAACATATGATTGGATGGAACTAATGCCTTATTTTAAGTGTTTCAGGAAGCTCACCATACTCATTATGGCCAGTCAAATTTGGAATATCAAGATCAACCTTGACTAGGGCGGTTTGAGAATCTTCCTAGGTTTTGTAATAATAAAATAAATAAGAGCTCAATATTATGAAAATAATGACTAAAATACTTTCATATCATTTATTTGGATTTTAGCATACTTTTCCAAATTTCAGTTGCATCAAATTTTCAATATTCATGGAATTATCCTTTTTGGATAATTTGAGTACTTGCATGAGATTAAGACTTATCTACTATTTTTTAAAGTCATTTAAATTTATTTCACACTTTATTAAGTTATTTTCATGTTTGCTTTTGCAGTAATAAAATAAATAAGAGCTCAATAATATGAAAATAATGGCTAAAATATTCATATCAGTTATTTGGATTTTAGCATTTCCAAATTTTAGTTGCATCGAAATTTCAATAATCTTGAAATTATTCTTTTTAGATAATTTGAGTACTTGAATGAGATTAAGCCTTATCCATTATTTTTTAAAGTAAGTTAAATTTATTTCACATTTTATTAAGTTATTTTCATGTTCGGTCTGATTACTTATTAATTTATTTTAGCATGAGAGTCAAATTATTATTTCATTATCAAAATTATTCTTTTCCTCTTTCCTACTTTATTTTCTCTCTTATCAATAATCTCTTCTTATTTTCAATTTGACTAAATTTTTCATTAGTTTCGGCATGAGAAATTTTATAGAAATTATTTAAAAATTTTCATATTACTTTTCTCTTTTTTTATTGAATTTTAAGATTTATATTTTTTTGAAAATTTTGAATTAAACTAATTTTCAAATTCAAATTATAATTTATCATGTTATGTTTCCAAATATGTTTTATTTTCTTATGGCATGTTGTGGCTGACCCCTAATGTATTTTTTATTTATTATATTTGAATTAATTTAGGTTGATTCAAATTCAAATTCAATTAGATTTTAATTTAATTATATTCTCCAAAATTGGTTTTTTCCTTTTAAGAAATTATTTGGCCTGCCCCTCTCTCTTTAATTTTGATTGATTTTAATTATGTAAATGATTCAAAAATCTTCTTAATTTAATTTTCCATGATTTACATGATTAATTGCATTAATTGGATATTGATCCATTTTTGGAATGCCTTGATTCAAAATCCCATTTATATTTTCCTTGATTTATTTTATCAGATTTTAATTTTTAATGTTGCCTTCTTCATTCCAATCAATTTAGTTAAATTGATATCTCATGATTGATTTCATTTTTGAAATATCTTTGGATGTACCATGCATTTCAATATTTGAAAATTTAATTTATTTTGAATTATTTTAAAATCTTTCCTTGCTTGATTATTTTTCTTAATGGATTTGATTCAATTATGTTAATTGCATAAATTTCTTTCCCTCCTATATTGCTTGATCATTGACATCATCTCTATTTTGATTTTAATTCTATTTATTGTCATGTGCTTTATTATTTGAAATCAAATACTTGCCTTAATCTAATTCCCTCCTTTGTACTAGGCTTGATTGAAACCTACATGGAGTTATTTGTCATGAGATTATGTAATTAATCTAAGTTATCTCTTCCCCCTCATCTCTCTCTTTTTTGGCTAACCACTATGCATTCAAATTTGAATTTATTAAAATTAATTGTGTGTGATTAAGTGTTCAAATTCAAACTCCTTCCTTATATATATTCCCTCTCACTTTTTCCTTCTTTTTCTCTCTTGCTTTAGCCAATAATTACAATCCTCAGAGTTTGTTTAAAGATGTGTACTTTATGCTTTATTCTCTCTTTTTTTTTCTATAACTTGGCCAAACACTTGAAAATTATTTTCTTGGAGTGTTTCTTGGATTCAAAATGCCAAATCCCTCTCTCTTGATTGCTTCTACCTTGGCCGAGACCTTGTTTGAAGATTGGTTGAAGTTTAAGTGCTTAATCTCCTATCTTCTCAACTTCAACTACATCTAACTGTAAAACATCTCCAATTTTTTTTCAAGCCTCTTTCAAGCCTTTGAAAGTTCTAATCAAGCCATTGATTTCATTTCTTATATAAATAAGGACTTGAGTAAGAGTATTTATTTCATTTCAATCATTTGAATCATTACTTTTATTGATTTAATTTGGTTGAAAATATTTATGTACTTTATAATTAAATTCTCTAATCTCTTTTCATTCTCTTTAAAGTGATTTAAAAGGTTGCTTTTTGGATTGAAATCATCTCTTTAAAGCTTTACAAATATTGGTTTTCTTAGTTTTCATAACCAAGATCTTTGCCATCCACTTTGCTCAAGTGTTTTAAAAGTTATTCTTCATTTATGTATTTTGTATTTATAATATTTTCAAGTTATATCATTACAATTAAAATTTCATAAAACATACAATATAAGCTTGAGCTCTCTTTTCTTGTTTATCTTAATATTAGGTTTAAGTGCAAAATAATTTTTTAATTTGTGAGTTAGAGATTCAAATTGTATATTTTCTTTTTCTTATTTTCTTGAACTTATTTTGGGGTTATACTTCCCTGGTGTAGGAAAGTATGGAAGATTAGTTGTAATCTCATTTTGATTAGTGAATTCCTAGTGAGGGTAATTAGGAATAGACATTTGGCCAATTTTTGGGTTTAGCCAAACCATGTAAAAATATCTGTGCCTTCTATCATTTCTATTCTGCACACTAATTTTTATTTTTAGTTGGTGTCTTACATTATTCTTTCAATAGAAATTATTTTATACTCTTTTATAATCAAGTTATCTACAAAAGATTTAAGATTAAATTTTAACTTGTAAGATTTTTAAAATACCCAATTCACCCTCCTCTTAGATGCCATAGCCTCTTAACAAAAAATTAATAAATAAAATCAATTTTAAGCAGATGTTGAATATAGTTAATGATTTACTCAGTTAAATTTCAATTCTCATTTTGTCAATTTACTTTGAAGAATCTCATCAAGTGAAGATTAATTACAATAGTTATTAGTATTCTATTAAAAAAATATTTCTTTAAGAACTTTATAAATCTCGAATCCTCATAAACTTAGTAATTGCTGAGATGATGTTAAATACTTTTTAAATATTTAAATGTAAATATTAAAAAAATTTGTTGAAATTTGAAATATGACATTATTGGGTTTACTCTCATATATCTTGCTTGCATGTATAAGCACTTTATGTGCATTGATTTTTATATTCACATGTATTTATCTAATGATAGTAAATCACATTCAAATGCTAATAAATGTTCTATTTTGCATATTATTTGTGAAGGATCTTGGATGTTTCTATCTCACTTGGCATGTGGGAGTCCCTCAGGCTCAAATGAGGTCATTCATTTTGTTTAGGTGTGTGTACATGCCTTCATTCCACTACTCAGTCTAGTTAGTCATGACCTTAAATTGAGTTACTCAAAGCCCCAAATGAGTCAAAATTTGGCAAGCCATGGTGATGGTTCGACCTTTAAAGGGCTCAATAGAGAGGCAACCAGAGACTTTCTTGTGCGAGCATCTTCTTAACCAAACAAAACCTTTTAGTGTCTTTTCCATCAAATGTTGGCTTTGGTGAGGTAATAAATTTAAAATTTAGGAAAATCTCTAAGTATCTCATATTTTGTGAAATGATTATGAGTGCCATTAGGATCCAACTGTTAGATCCCTTGCACTTTTTTTTTTAGTGAGAAACTTCATCAATTTTAGGCTTCTTTTGCCTAGATCAGGGAAGTTTTGGTGAACAATCTGTATCTATGGTGAGAGGTTATAGAAGGAATCAAAGTTGTTTAGTCTCTCCATTTGAAATGAGTGGTCCTAATGAAATCAAGTATCATAGCAGTTTGATTTCGCCTATTAACCTGTGAATAAGCCATGGTTGTTCGATCCCTGATCAATGGTCAAGATTAATTTATGTTTTTTCCTTTAAATAAATTTAGTTAGATCTAAGAAAAAGAGAAGTTAATTTATCTTTAAAACTTTTTAATTAAAAAATTAATAATCAAACCAAGTCCTAAAAAAATTGTAAACTAAATCATTAAATTAATAGAATATAAAATAACAAATAAACCACTACTTCTCATACTCTTTAAAACATTAAACTCAATTCAAATAAAAATTAAATTGCAACATAAAAAATTTATCTTTAGGATATTAATCAATTAAATTAAAACCACTTAATGGTAATAAATTGAACTTCATTATCAAACCAAAACTCAAATACCAAAGCCTAAAACTGACTCACACACAAGTCTTACAAAAACATAATCGATCCAGAATTAGGTTGTGATTTTCTATTAGAATTTTATTATTTTATCATATAATATTTTTCTTATTTTATGAAGCCAAAACATAATCAAACCAAAACTCAAGCACCAAAGCCTAAAACCTCCACTTATGTAATGAGTTTTCTTATTTTATGATATAATATTTTTCTCTGGATGCTAAGAATTATGTACTCATAGACTGGATGTTAGTGATTTTCTATTGTACTAACTATTCCTTCTACATGGAGCAATGCTTAAAGTGGCCACTATAATAACTTTAAAACTAACATATTGCTTGTATGAGGTTGTGATTTCAGCTCCCAAGCATGGCTCATTAGGACAGGGGCTTATTACTTTTTAGTACTAAGCTTAATGTTTGAATAATAACTACTTGTGTGAATGTTTGTTCATTTTCACTAATTTTTATTTTGCATGGTTTAATATGTTATTTAATTTTTTAGATGGAATTTATAACTAGAATAAGATTAGAGCCATAGAGATTATCATGACCAGTAACTAGAGAGCATAGACTCAGGAGTCCGTATAATGTCTAGAGTACCTGTTAACCTCACTTTTGGAGTGAGGATTCAATCTTCCCATCTTAGGCCTAAGAGTCTTCTAGACACTAGGATCTTCTTTGTCATAGAACACTTCTAGTAACTAAGTGAACACTTAACCCAAACCAAGAGACCTAGTAGGACTTACCATAGGTTTAAACTATGCCTTAGGATATAAGGAAGCCTACCTATCCCATGGCCTAACCCAAGACTCATGTCTATCCCCTTAGCCAAATCCAAACCTCAAATCAAACCTCAAATTAATTTGATCAAACCCAATTGAATTCCATTTTATGTCCAAATTCCAAGCCAAATGATTGAAACCCATAACTTTAATCCACCTTAACCCCTTAATCCAATCCTATGGACTTAACCAAAATTTCTTCAATATAACCTAATTCAATTGATTTTTATAAAAGCACTCCAACCATTCAAGTCTTCATCCCAAACTCTACCAAAAGCTACATTCAAGGCAATTGACCAAAATCAATTCAATTAACCCAAGTTAGCCCATTTGAACCCAAAATGTCCAAATGAGCCAAAATTCATTTAAACCCAAATCAATTATCAAATCAATTCAAATCAATTCAACCCCGAACCAATTCAATTGACCCATTAGGTTCACTTGACCCAAAGTGACCTAAAAGACTCATTTGAACTAAACTCCAATATAACCCAAATTAGATTGATCCAAACCATTCAAAATCTTATATATTCATTATTGATCATCCTTAATTGATCAATTGTAATCAATTGGGTCAAACCAACTCAATTTGATCACTTAACTCAAGTTGACCTAATTAGCCTACATGAACCAAAATGAACCAAATCCCATTCCAACTCAAACAAATTGAAACAATGATCCGTACCAACCCAAAATTAATCCTTGAACATGACTTGACCATCAATTGAGCCAAACCAAGTCCAATTGGCCTCTAGACCCAAGTTGACCCAATTTGACCTAAAAAGCCAAATTGGGCCAAATCAAATCCTAATCCAAATTTATTTCAACCAATGACTCAAATCCATCCCAAATTGATTATTGAACATGATCAAACCCTAGGTTGAACACAATTTGACTAAGTCAACCCAATTGACCCATTTAGCCCAAATTGATCTGAAGGGTCAAATTGGTCTAAATCATTCCTAAATCCAAATTGATTGAAATTAAAACCTATAATCATCTTTAAATGATCTATTGAACCTAGACCAACACCTAACCCAAGCTAATTTAGAACAACTTTGGGGAGGATTATGGTGGCGTTTGGTCCACAGAGCCACCGACGAAGTGGCAAGGTGTGAGCTTCTTAGCAGGGCTTCGTCTCTTCAAGAGAAAGCTACCTCGATCAATAGACTGCTTGTCTTGAGCTCCGATGAGGTAAATTTAGGCAAAATGTAAAAAATCCATTTTTTTGGAATTTGTAAAGGAAGTTGTGATTTTATGCTATTCCAACCGTAGGGTCCCTCTAGATCTTCTACATGAAGGTTTTGGAGTCAATCTTGATGCCTCACAAGCTCTGGAGAGCTTAGATCGAGTGAGGGAGGGTGGATGGTGCCCATCTTCTATCGCTCAGTGGATCCGCTGCTCGAGGGGACGAAGGATCATTCACCATCCATTCCATGTGATTAGCATGGACGACCGTGATTTAGGGTTTGTTTGGGGGCAGCTATAACTTTTTGAAAAGCTAGTTGTAAAGCGTTAGAAAGTAGCAAAAAAAATTATATTATATATATATTTTCTTTTGAAAATTTCAAAAAGCAACTTTCTAATAGCCACCACACTCTAACTACTCTGATTATCAAAATAGCTTTTTTCACCATAAAACTTTCTAAAAAGTAGCCAAAAAACATATAGCTAAACGAATCTGCTTTACTTTCTAGCTGCTTTCTAAAAAAGCAAAGCAGCCAAAAGGTATCCTAAATATACCCATAATCCTCTAAATAAATTGATTTTAATCCTATAGAAACCACGGGATTAATCCCCACCGTCTAACCTTAGATCAAACAATGGGGATGAAAGCGCATTCATCGCCACTGACTTAATTGCCTCGTTGGATGATTTAAGTGGTCGATCTTTGGCACCACGTGGAAAGTGCCACCACGTCAGCCTCTCGCATGGTGCCGACTAGAATAATGATTAATTAGTGTTTATAATGTGATTAATTGCACTAAAACTTCATAAAATCATAACTAATTTTAGAAAAATCCAAAAAATAGAAATAAATACATTTTGGAAAGGTTAAATAGAGGAGAATTTAATAAAAATAATCTCATTATATTTTGAATAGTGATTAAGGCTTAATTTAGGTTTGAATATTTTCTTAATTAGCTTAATTAAGCCCTAATTACTTGGGAAATTAATGTCAAACTTGGCATGCTGATTTAATAGGATGACCTCTGTCTCTTATGATTTGCTTGAGATTTATTGGCCATGTAATTAGGGGAATTTGAAATTCAAACCTTAATTATCCTCTTAAGTGATTTAATGATTATTTAAAATTCTAAATAGTATAAATTAATTAATTTAACTTAATTATTCATTGATTAACAGTGAGATGATGAGGGAGGATGATTAGAACCTCTTTCCTAATTACTTTTCCAAATTCATTTTCTTAAATAGAGTTAATTAATGAGAGATTTAATTAATGATTAATTAATCAATTTTTGGTGAAATAAAATCAAATTAAATTGATAATCACTTCAGATGATTAACATTTAAATTAAGGGTTCCCCTTTATGTGTTTAATAAAATAAAGACCCTTAAGGAAATCATGATTAGCCCATAAGTATGAAAAAAATCATAAAAGTAATTAATTAGATTTTTTAATCTAATTAATTTCTAATTATGAGCCTATTTAGGAGCATTGCAATTTTATTTTTCTCATGTGCATATCATTTGTGACTCATGATTAAATGATTAATTAAATTAAAAATCATATGAAAGGGTAATTAAATGGATTTATTAATGATTCAACTTAATTAAATTATAAAAATCACTTAATTATCTTTTCTTAAATATATTAAAATCACTAACATGGGAATGGGATAAAAAGAACAAATGATCTCTCCTCTTTAAGTTCAATCAAAATCCAAAAATAAAATTAATAAGAAGCTTTGGTTTTCCTAAGGAAATTTTATTTAAAGTGATTATCCTTAGGAATTAGTGTAGTTGAATGAATTATGTGGAGATGTTTGGATATTCCTTTTCAATCATCATAAATATTGTATGTTTTGTGATATCATGCATTCATCTTTTCTGAGTTAAATGAAATTTACTTTTGCAAAATTACATGCAATGACTTAATATTATTATTTGTGTGACTATTATCACTAATAAATTTTAAAATTATTTTCAAAAGTTATAAATTGATAATAACATTTGGAGTGATAGTAGTTATGAATACATATAGGATTTGTATGTGTTTATAGCTTAAGCATATAAAAGTAGTGTTTTCTTTCCTATGTTCATATATGGATTTACACATGTTTGAATGATAATAAGTATATAGTCTAGACATCCCGGGAATACGAGGCTTTAAGTAGCCCCAAGGAGGTCATTTGATTACCTCACTTCCCTAGTTAATAAAGGCACGTACTTATTCAATTTCATTCTTATGTATATTTGTATTAGAATTTGGATAGAGATTTACTTTACATGCATAAATGATTCAATCAAAAATACAATCTTTTGTATTATTTTCATTCTTATAGTTGTATATATATTCATATGTATTTAATATAGGAAGTATATAGTTTAGACATCCTGGGAATACGAGGCTTTAAGTAGCGCCAAGGAGGTCATTTGATTATCTCACTTCCCTGGTTTAAACAATGGCAGGTACTTGCTTACAACTTTTATACATGTGTGTGTGTATTGGATTGAAGAATGAAAATCCTCTTTTCTACCAAATGTATGCATTCATAATCATTTTAGTATGCCAAAATATGTTGAATGTATAGATATATTAAGTGTTAAATGATATGCATATTATGGTGATGGAAGAAAATGGTTCAACATATTCCATATGATGGTAATTCAACCACATTAATCTTAAGATGTCTTTCATGTTGAATAGGATTCTTTAAAGTTAACCTAAACTTAAGATTAATAAAAATATTTAATAATAATTCTCTAAAAGAAACTAAATCATAAAAATGTATTTTTAGGAAACAACTCAGGATAGGGATGAAGGATGATAAGCCTCTTTCTTCTCTTTACAAAACTCATATGCTAGGTATAAATCAAATAAAATAAAATTTAAATTAAAACTTATTAAAATCCAAAATAACTTGAAATGATACCATCCCTCATGTTAACTTAAACAATTCCAAAACTTAGAAAATTATATTCTAAAAAACTTAGCTAAGACATACCACATAAAACCTAAGCATACATATTAGAATGTTAAGTCACGACTTCTAGCTTTAGGTTAGGACGATGTATGTAATGATGATATATTTTATTTTATGATGTAATATTTCAGACTGAATATTAGGAATATGGATCGTAGATGCGATGTTAGGTCGTTGGTAGCCTAATATCATTTTCTACAGGGGATTGTGCTTTAGGGGCCACTCAAAAATAAATATAAATGTTCTACTTGCAAGTTTTTTATGCCCCTTAAGCTTAATCCATATTAGGATAGGTGGGCTTGGTTACCCATGTGTAGGGTCTTAAGTCCAAATTATGAAATATAATTGCTTGGGATTGTGTGTGTATTTAGCTTATATCTATTTTACTAATATAGTTAGGCTTACTTCTCCATAAAATATAATTTTGCAATAGGAACTAGGATTAATGCTATGGGGATTAGGATGAGTAGTGGCTAGAAGGCTTAGTCCTAGGGTGCCCTATGATGCCTTGGAACAAATTAAATCAAAATAAGAAAGAAGAAATGAAGAATGAAGAATGAAGACCCCATAGCATGTATTCAATTCTAAATTATAATATTATTTTATAATTCTAGGTTGTATAAGGGGAGAGCTCGGCTCCCCAATTTTCTTCTTTTTGGAGTGTACGGTGTTACTCGGCCGCATCAGCCTCTTATTCTTTCATGGTAGTCTATAAAATGATTATTGTTATGTTTATCTTATTCACTAGAACAACATGATTTTCATAATTTTTTCATGATTGATGTTTAATGTGTGGCCTGGATGCGGTAGGCTCTTAGAAAAAAATTAAATGTTTACCCATATAATAACTCATAACCTCATTCTAAAGCTTAAGTTGTAATTAAGATAACTAAAAGATTTATCAACCCCTTAGCTATATGTTGTATGTCAAACATCATGCATGTCATATTATACCACTCTTGTAAAAATAAGGGCCTCTATTTCAGCACTTTAAGGATCGCTTGACCTATGAGAGCAACCCCTTATGATGGAGCTTCACCATATTTCTCTCTTGATTTAGCTAATAGCCAAATTTCATCATGAATTTAGGTATAAAATTTCCCAAAGCCTTTGTCTAAAATATTATGTCAAAGTGATATCAAACTTGAAAAGATTTTGCATTTAGACTAAGTCATTTGCTCATGCTAGTCATGCTCTAGTCTCTTAGGGAGTGAGTTTAGGACTCTAGTCTCTTTCAAATTAAATAATAGCTTAAGCCATCTTAAAATTTCATAAGACCGACCTACATGATTTTGAATCGTAGGAGGTGTTAGTTGGTGGCCACTCTAGGCGGTTGTAAGTCCAGAAGAGTCGGAGAGTTCATTCTCTCTTATGGAGGTGGACCTTTATGTCTCCTTTCCATTTAGATTTAGGCCATGCTTCTAGCTTGTGTTAAAGCTCCCAAATTTAGGATTAAAGGTTGCTTATTTCCTTCAGGCTATAAGCATAAATTCTCACCTATTATGCATTTTCATAATCTTGTGTTGATGCATTATAAGCTCTAGTAATCTAAGAAAATTCTAACTCAAACAAAATAAACCCTCTCACTTTCAAACATTTGAAACCTCTTAGGCATTTTTACTTATTTTCTTTTGGATTCTAAAAATAAGTCTTCTAATTGAACAATCTTATTTGATTTTTCAAAATATCCAATTTATTGATAGTCTTAACCTTGAAATATTTAGAGATAATAATTGACTACTTTAATCGAGAGTGTTCTTAATAAATCGCATTTCATAGGATGTAATTAACTGTGGAGGTTTTCCTCCATAGGGAACTAAAGAACTTGGCATAAAATAAACCATGCTTTACTTTTTCATGTAAAGTAAGGGAAGAATCTATGCTATAAATGAAGGCCCACCATGCCTTAGGAGTCTTTATTAGGTAATTAGGTTCATTGCAGGGTGATGTTTCTTTCTTTCAAGATAGTACAACATACTTTAATGTCATACTCATTCACTTTAATAAATATCTCCTACGATCTACGTGGTGTCCACATGAGCCATCTAAAAATAAACACCACAGTACCTTCACCATGAAGATGAAGACCCCCTTACTGGCTATTCTTTTCTTAGTTCTATGCTTGATTGTAAAAGGTAGAGCTCGAATATCAATTTTTCTCTTTCCTTCAGTTATATATCATAACCATGTCACATAGGCCTTTTAATATTAATTTAATTATTTGATGTTATGTTTACTCTGTACTGCACACTAAACCTACATATGTTTTCTAGGATTTTTCTATGATAATGTTATGATTATATGTAAGCTTTAATTTCATTAAGTTCTTAGAAAACTAATTTTTCTACCAAACTAAATCTAATAAACTCATAACATAAATTAATGCAACTCACAATCAATCACCACTAAAGCCCTAAACATTTATCACTAAAATAAACTTAAAACCTTAGGTTAGAGAACCATAAAGTATATTACTCTACTTCTTTATGTGGGGCATTCACCCTTTGCATATAAGGGGAATTTGTCTAATGAGGATGACCACCTTCTTGGAAAAATTTGCCCTCAATTTTTTATTTAGCACATGACTATTTTTAATATTACATGCATGTAGATATATTTTCTTATCTAAGTCTATTAAATGAAGTATGTGTCTAAAATACATTAAATTTATAAACTATTGCATTAGATTTAGAGAGTAAGTTTAGGTTCTTAGATTTTCTTCTTAATAAATAATAGCTTTAACTTGAACTATCTTGCATTTCATGACACAAGCCACACAATTTTAATGCATAAATGTTGTTAGCTAGCAGCCCATTTAGTGGGGTTGTAATTCCTGAAGAGTTGAGATATGTTGATACTCCCTTATGGGACTGACCTAATAAATCATAATTTTTCACACGTTATACTAGATTGAGCTTCTTGTTTGTACCAAAACACATTTAGTTTTAGGTTATTAAGCAACATGTTCTCTATTGCTATGAGACTAAGTCCTCACCTATTAAGCTTTTCCACAGTCTTGTATTGTCAGAATTAAATTCTTAGCATTTTAATAAAATGTCAACTTAAAATAAAATATAAATCTCAATTTCAAAGATATAAAGCCTAACCACAGAATAGGTTGAAGTGGTTACTAAGATTCATAGTTTCAAGGCACTTCTTACTTCTTCTAATTTAGAATCCAAAAAGAATTGTACTACTTGAATTATGTCATTTTACCTTCATATTTAGTAATTTTAATACAAACTTTAAAGTCTATAGATATAAGACCTAGCTGTTTTAATTAAGAGTATTCATAATAGATCATATATTCTAGAATATAGTTAACTACGAGATCTTGCCCTTGTAAGGAGCTTGCAACCTAGATTAAAATAAGCTATGCCTTACTTCATTATCTAATATAAGAAAAATATTTCTTGTGCATGTAGATTCATTAGCCTTAAAAGTTCTTATTAAGTGATTAAATCTATCGCAGTGTAAAATTTATATCGTTTATAGTAATAGGTTAATCCTTGATGTCATATTTGACCATTTAAATAAGAACCCCAAATATGAAGGTAACAATTATAACATGAGTTAATTCTCTTTCTTCATTTTTAGACTTAGAACTAGTGTAAAAATTATAACCATTCACAATAAAATTTGGCTACAAATTCACATATCACATAAGTCCTTAAATAAGATCATGTAGGTACTGACTCTTCACTCAGTTATTTTGTTCATGAACAAATTAAGTAGAACCATAACAAAAATGTAACTAGTGAACTCAGAGAAAAAATAGATGCAAAATTAGGATATATTACATATAATATAATCTATGTTGAGAATTTATCTTCAATCTTTTTATTAGTACTAGTAGCATCATCCAAGTCAAGAGAAATCATAAATAAACTAACGTCAAATATTTAAAATTTTAAAATCAAATAAACATAATATTTGGACTACAATAAATCTTTAAATATTAGATGAATGTTCTAAATCAAGAAATAGATGAATTTCATCACAGTTGAGAAGAACATAAGAATGTCATTTCCTTAAGCTCTTCATCATTCAGGAATCTTGAAGTGCTTCCATGTAATACTTTTCTTAACTGTCCAAACATAGAAAGCACATTTTATTAAGCTTCTGAACCTTTGACATCATTCTTGTGAGCATGTAGCTTAAAGTAATAAAAGCAATAATCAGTAGTCTCTTGAAATAAATATGCTTCACATATTGAGCCTTCAGGGTGTGCTTTATTCTTCTTAATTCTTTTGAGTTTATTCAAAAATCTATAACAGCTTTATAAATTAGGTGTGATTAAAATTAGCACTATATTCATATTAGTAATCATTTTGTATCATTACTTATCAAATGGATATATCCATCGATATTGCATTCAACATTCAGCCCAAGCCTTATATGGTATATATATTTGTAGGTGCTCCATTGAGTAAAACAAAGCAGGGGAAATGTGATGTAGCACATCCAAGGAAGAAAGGATCCATCACGAGGTCCCAAACCAAAGCTTAAACTTATGAGGACTTTTAGTAGCCTTTATCTATTATGGTATTTAATATTGATGTTCCATGTATTGTTTATGAAGTAATAATGTGGTTGATCATCCTTAAGTGTTATTTAGGAGTTGTGATTAAAATCATATAAGTTCATGTGTAAATTATAAAGGTGTTAGTATACACTGTGGTATTTAGTATTTTAGGATAGATAAACTAGCGCCTTGGTAATGAATTATGGTGCCTTGGTACTAATTTCTAGCACCTCGGTGCTACAAAATGATAATTATTTTTTACTTTTTTAAATTTTTTAATAGTTTTTCCCCAAGGGACACATTCCTTGGAGTATTATATGTATATAAACACATATTCTGACTTAATATAGATACTTAGACTTATTTGTGTGTGAAAACTTTAGTGAAAACCTCTTTGGTTGGAGCTTAGTGGCTAACCATTTTGAGGATTTAGTGATCCTTCATTGTACTTCTACTTGGGTGAGTAGGACTTCCACACATCTCTTCCACTTTGGTGAGTGGAAGGTCATTCGCATCTTTTCAACTTGGGTGAGTGGAACGCTGTGAAATACTTTTCTTTCTCTTTCTCCATCTGATGTGGTGATCGCTCCATCAATTTTAGTATCAGAGCCTAGGTTGGGAGGCATGAAGAAAGTGCTCGTAAAAAAGCCTTATTAAATCCAAGCAAGGTTAGTTTTGTATTTTTTTTTTTAATTTTATGTAATTTCCTTTACAGATTTAGTGATTTTGCTTGAAAACTCATGTTAAATTTATGTGGTAAGCAATTTAATAAACATTTATTTTACTACCAACTAGTTATCTCCACTCATGAAGACTAACATTTCCCTACTTAACTTAACTTCAAACCATATTACTTGAGTAAAAACTTAGGTAAGGGAGAGTTCACAAAAAAAAAAGTCAAACCTACTATACGAACCTTGTAAAATAATTAAAATTATATCCCTATAGATCTAATGTTTATTTTTTGTGAGTTTACTTAATATTTTATAATATCCACTTGCTACTTTATATTTACTAAAGCCTAGTCATTTTCAAAATTTGTACATCTCATCGTATTAAATCTAGTTCACTTAATGCATACTTAAAATTTTCATTTCCAGTTACATATTTGCATTTTTGTTTGCATAATGCTACCCAAATCCATTAGTTTGGACTAACTAGAAGACTTAATATGGAGGGACGATATCACTATGCAAAATGAAGAGAAATTTCAAGACCTCTCTCAAACCTTGAGTACTAGTTTCAAACTACATTAGAAAGATATTGAACTTTTTAGAGATGAATATCCTACACGAAGGCCAAACCTGAGGAACATCTTTAGGCAAGGCCATCTTAGGGTCCCTAAAATCTTACATGAACCTATAAAATAAGTTAAGATAAAAACTGGATCATATTATAGAGTTCATGACCTTAATAAATTTTTAGATCGGTTAACCAAAATGGATGATTTCTTTGATTTGTATCATATGGATGATTATCAACCGACAATATTCGCTAAAATAAAATTAGTAGGTCATGCAAAAATCTATTAGAATAATATTTTAGCTAAATAAGAGAGATATAATAGAAATTTCATGACATGGGTAGAAATGAAAGAAATTCTAAGGGCTAAATATTATCTTAAAAATCATGATAGAAGACTCCATGAACAATTAACTACTCTTAAATAAGAAAAATATGTCAGTAGTAGAATATATGAATATATTTGAAAACATAATTCTTAGAACACAATGCACTGATCAAGAGTGACAAATATCTAATAAATTTTCCATTTATTTAAGAGAAGATATTAGAAATGAGGTATAATTTCATGATTCTCAGACCTTAGATGATACTTTTCACTATGCTTTACTCTTAGAAAAAAAATATAAAAAAGTTGCATCCACATTCAAAATGAAAGTTTAAATATCTTTTAAATATCCACTTGCATCTCAATCCTAAAAGTCTATTGTTAAACCTAATCCTTCTACATCTAACAATCCTTCTAAAATGAACCCCATTGAATCTACTTCTAAAACTGTCAGGGAGATAATTTACTTTAAATGTCAAAAGAAGGGTCATATGCAAAATCAATGTAGATATAAAATCATGCTCTTAGATGAATTGGGAGATTTAGAAGAAGAGAGGATCTTAAGGAAATGCATGTTAATACGCCACTTTTAGATGATGAAGTGAATCCAAATATCGATAATCTAATGTTAGTTATGAGGTGCATGACTTCTTTTAAGGAAGAAGATGATTGGAGAAGAAGGAATATTTTCTCAATGTATATCTTATATAAGGAAAAGAGGTGTAAGCTAGTATTAGACGGAGAGAGTGCTATGAATGTTGTATCAGGTGATGTTATCACTAGAGCCAACCTTACAACTAAACCTCACTTAAAACTATTTAAAGTTAGTTAGGTAAACCACACATCCCTATCTATCATAAATAGATGTCATGTTCTAATTAAGATAGGTAGCTACAATGATCAAATTTAATGTGATGTTTTTCTATAGAAATAAAATATATTCTATTAAGAAGACCATTGCTTCATGATTTGGATGTAATCCATTATGATCATGAAAACATATATGCATCAAATATAATAAGAAGATAATCAAATTATTTATTATAAAACCTAATGAAAAGAGATCAATTACACCTCCACATAAGATTCTCTCTGCACCACCTCACAAACCTAATTCAAAACTATAACTCAAATCTAATCAAAAGAGAAACATGAAATTCCTGCTTATAGTGATATCAGCATTCGATGATAGGGAGGATACTTCTGATATACATGGTAATATGTATGAATCTTTATTCATCTTCGAAAAATCTTCATTAATGTTAAAGATTTCCACATACTTTTTGTGGTCTTTGATCTATTATCTAAATTTATTAATTTGATCCTCAATGACTTACCTAATGAACTACCACAATTAAGGGATATACAACATGCTATAGACCTGATTCATGGTTCATAAATACCTAACCTAGCTCATTATAGGATGAATCCAACCAAGCATACATAATTAAAATGACAAGTAAATGAACTATTGAAGAAGGGTTTAATCTTAAAAAGTCTTAGTCCTTGTGATGTGCCAACTCTTTTAACTCCTAAGAAAGATAGAACTTAGAGGATGTGTATTGATAGTAGAGTAGTAAATATGATCACAATACAATATAAGTTTTATATACCTAGGTTAGATGACATGTTAGATCTTATTTCTAGTACATTTTTATTCTTTAAAATTGATTTGGGAAGTGGATATCATCTAATAAGGATTAGACCATGTGATAATTGGAAGACAACATTTAAAACTCCTAATAATTTTTATAAATGGCTAGTCATGCCATTTGATCTTTTAAACACACTTAGTACAATTATGAGACTAATGATCATTGTACTAAAACCTTTTATTTGTCAATTCCTCATAATCTATTTTAATGATATTCTTATCCATAACCTAGATGAGAATTCGCATCTACATTACTTAAGAATAGTCTTAGAAAAATTAACACTAGTAAAATTATATGTAACCTTAAGAAATATTTTTTCTATCAAAGTGAAGTCATATTCTTAGGTTTCATTGTGTCTGTAAATAGATTAAAAGGTAACCCATCAAAAATTAACTCTATTATAGATTGGTCAACTTTAAAGTCTTTTTATGAAAGTTAGAAGTTTTCATGAATTAAAAACTTCTTATAGGAGATTTATAAGAAGTTTCAGCACTATTGTAGCCCATATTAGTGACATCTTAAAAGAGATAAGTTAACATGAATCATAGATGCTGAAAGTGCAATGAAATAAAATAAAATCCTTATGACTTATTCATCTATTTTAAGACTTTCTAACTTCAATAAAATCTTTGAGGTGACTTGTGATGCATTAGGTATTAAAATTGGAGGAATATTAAGTCAAAATAATTATCTAATTATTTTTTTAGTGAGAAATTAAATGACATTAAACAAAAAATATTCTACATATGATCGAGAATATTATGTGATTATTTAAACTCTTAAGTACTTGAGGTATTATCTATTATATAAAGAGTTTAATTTGAATACAGATCATCAAGCTCTAAGGTTATTAATTTTAAAAAGAAATTAAATCATAGACATGCTAAATGGGACAAGTACCTTCAAGACTTTTCCTTTGTGCTTAAACATAAACCTGTGATATAAAATAAACCAATAGACGCTATGTCTAGAGTATCTTTAAAGATTTCATCCTTTGAATTTTAAATTTTTGGGTTTAAACTTTAAAGGAGGATTATAAAATTTATCATGGTTTTCATATTGTATACTTAGAACATGAACCAAACCTTAGCTTTTGATAGCTTTTTCATCATTTTAGATGGGTATCTTTATAAAGGCTATAGATTGTGCATTTCTAAAACATTCTTAAGAGATATCCTTATTTCTAAACTACACTCAAGAGGTATGCCATAATATTTTGATAAATTAAAGACCCAAACATTGGTTGAACAAAAGTTTTACTAGTCCCCTCAATGAAAGATGTTGAACTTATAGTTGCCTAGTGTTACACTTATCATCAAGCTTAAACCATCAAACATAGCAATATTATATAGTTAACATTGTAGATAGATTTTTTAATATGTCACATTTCATACCTTGTTCAAAATCTCATGATGCATCTCACATAGCAAGATTATTCTTAAAAAAATTCTTAGGTTACACGAAGTTTCATCCACTATAGTTTATGATTGAGATGTTAAATTTATATATGTTATTTTTGAAAAAAAGTTATTGAAACTAATGATAACACAATTAAAAATCTCCTTTGCATTTCACAACAAAATGATGGACAAACGGAAGTCGTCAATAGGACATTAAAAAATTTATCAAGATGTTTAGTTGGGAGAAACTTAAAAAACTAGGATTTCATATTATCTACTATGAATTTGGGTATAGCAATTTCATTTCTAGGTCAACCCACAAATCACGTTTCAAGATTGTTTATGGATATGCCCCTAAAATGCTTATTTAACCTAGATAATACACCTACTCATATATTTTTTGAATCAACATATACATTTGCATGTGATTTTCATAGCCTTCATAAAAATATAAGAAAATAATTAAAAATATAAATTGCTAAGTACGCTGAATAAAAGAATAAAGATAAGATTTTTTAAAAATATGATACAAGTGATTATGTAGTTGTTCGTATCCACCCTGAGAGATTTCCTTCCACCAAATATAAAAGGATACAAATGAGAGCATGTGGGCATTTAAAATTATTAGGAAACCTGATACTAATGCTTATATTCTTGAATTGTCCTCTCATATGTTTATTAACCCTATTTTTAATGTGGAAGATCTAATATCTTTTAAAGGATTACACAACCTCTAAATTTGCATAATGATATTTTTGTAATAGCAGATAAAATTATTTACAAGTACCTATCCAACAAACAATTATTGAAGTGGAGAATATCATAACAACTAAAACACCCATAGATGATAGTATCATTCAAAGATTCTTAATTAAGTGAAAAAGACAAGTCGCTAAGTGAGGATACTTGGATGACCTTAGAAGAACTTTAGAGCTTTGCCCCTAAACTTCTTGAGAACTTTCAGAATTTAACTCTTTGAAGAAGAGTTATTTGGAGTCTGAGGGAGTTGATATAGTACATCCAAAGAATAAAGAACCTATCACAAGGTCCTAAACCAAAGCTTGAACTTATGAAGACTTTTAGTAGCCTTTATGTGTAGTATTTGATGTTGATGCTCCATGTGTTGTATTATGTGGTGATAAATATGATTGATCATTTTTAAGTGTTGTTTAGGAGTTTTTAAAATTATGTAAGTTCATGTGTTAAATTATAAAGGTGTCAGTCTAGAGCCTAGGCACTACACTTTGTGGTATTTAGTGTTTAACACCTTGGCATTGGATTGTGGCACCTTAGTGCTGATCTGTGGTGCCTCAATACTGTGAAATGATAGATTTTTGCTTTTTCAAATTTTTGATAGTTTTTCTCAAGGGACACATACTTGTTAGTATTGTACTTTTATAAACACTTATTCTGACCTAATGGAGAATTAGGCTTGTTTGTGTGTGAAAACTTAAGTAAAATACTCTTTGATTAGAGCTTTGTTGTCGATTGTTCAGAGGATTCAGTGATCCTTCACTAGAGTTCTACTTAGGTGAGTAGGACTTCCTCTCATCTCTTCCACTTTGGTGAGTCAAAGGCTGTTAGCATGTCTTCCACTTGTATGATTGGAAGGTCGCAAAGCACTTTTTTTTTTCTCTCCCTCCATCCACTGCGGGGATCGCTCCATCAAAATGCTCTCTCTAGTATGTACAATATAAGTAAAATGTTCATTTCAAGTGCCTTAAAGCATAACCATCGAACGAGCTGAACACAGTTCTTTAAATAATAGATTGAACTCAATCAAAAGATTTAGTATTTCATTAAGTAATTCACTATATGCAAATGGAAAAAAGTACTGTAAAAAAAAGACTATTATGACTTTTCATTTCAAATATGTTATTCATTCTCGAGTCAATGCATCTACTCAAATTAGATGCATACCTATTGGAAAACTTTAGTAATTACATCCAATCACAAAGTATTTTTCACTGATCTAATGTACAACACTAGTTGGCTTTAGGATTCAAAGGTTTACAACTTATGATCTCATGAGCTCTAATTCTCTTTTTCTATAATACTTTATTAAGTCCATTCTAGTGTTCATAGTATTAGTACTTTTTTTTTTAACTTCCTTCACAATGTTCAATATATTATCAAAGAAGTTTTTCTCTATATGAATAATTTTAATATTATGTATAATCAAATAAGTTTTCAATGCAATATATTTTAGAAAATACCCCTCTTTATGTAATTATGATTTAAATCATAACTTGTAAGAGGACTATCAAATAACATTAGCAAATCAGTTTCCATAAGAATTTAGCTAATAATTTTCTAAAACTTACTTCCTCTTAATCATGGTAAAAGCTTGAACCTTTTAACCCTATTTTTGATAAATGTTTCTTTATTTCTTCTAAATGAGTGATCAACAAACAAAACATATTAGACAATCAATCCATATAATTTTCTACCATTTTAAATTTGTATTCCTATTTTTAAAGTAAATGCCTTTAATAAATTCATGTAATATGAACAGACTAACTTCCTGGTAGTGCTCTACCTTGATAACATTCCATATGCAGGAAGTCATTATTTGTCCTTATAAGTGTTGCCTTCTTTTAGAAGTTTGCTTTATTACAAACTTATATACGAGTATCCCATAAGATTTTTAATTCATCCATCAATGACTACAAAACACAATAATTTTTCTCTTGAGACATTATGGTCTAGGTATAAATAGTTTGAGGAACATAACTATTATGTTATTGTATTATACTCACTACTTCATAAAACTTATGAGCTTCTATATTTGGTGTCTTCTCTTCTATTACTCTATAAACTTAGCTCTTATTGCATTGAATACCATTTCTTTATATGTTCCAAAATCATATTCATTTGAAGGTGTAGAGCTTAGTGATACACCAACTTATGCATTAATATGTTGCTTATGCTCACCATGTAAAGTTTGGAACTAATATTTTTTTTAAGACTCTCTGTGGTACAAATCCAATATGACTTTTGGTGTTTAGTAAGGTTCATTTTTATGTTTCACACATTATCATAGAAACTCTCTTTGAAAGATAAATAAGAAGTTGAAAATAATGAATAATTTTACAAAGTAATATAAGATATATGGACTTAATATATTTTTTACAAGATATTAGTTAGAAATTGAAATTATATTTAATAACTTCAAATCCTTAAAACACAACATTAATCAGATGAAATCACCAATAAATATTATGAGAGGCTAGTAGAAAAGTTTTTCTATAATTCTATAGAGGATTCAAAGAAATCTAACCATTTTGTGAGGATTTGGAGGCACTAGGGAACTGATTGTCATGTCTTGTTTAGAGCAAGTCAAAGTAAGAGAAGGAATTTTTTGATGGAATCACTATTGAAAATTTGTTAGTGAAAAGTTAATGATGAACCAATGGAATTTCCATAGAAAACTCTACCATAAAATTATTCAATAGAATTTTCTTTAGTAACTGAAAATTATGCTGGTTCTGAGCATATTTCTTATAGTGAATTTTGATGAAATAAAATATTACATAATTAACAAGTAGAATAATGAATAATTTTGGCCATTTATTTTAATTGTGATCATTTAAAACCCATTAAACTTATACCTTAATGACATTTAAAACCCATTTATTTTAATTCAAATCATGCAAAATATACCCTAATGACATTTAAAACTTATTAAACTTATAGAATTTTGGTATTGGTTGCTCTAGTTTGTTGAGTTCGATAATTTTATAAAATACTCACAAATAAATATTGATAATCTTAAGCATATATTTTTTATATTAAAATAAAATTTTAATAATGAGCATATTGATGATTTATGGGCATAAATGAACTTGCAAAAGAATGCTTAACACCCTATTAGTCTACACTATTAAAAAAAAATTATCATAAAATCAAATAGTGTGATATACAAGTTTTATACTCCATAATATTGAGTTTATTACAGAACTGATATTTTGAACAATGATTTAAATGCTATACTAAAAGATTTTATGGTTAGTAATTATTAGCCTTATTACAACTACTTTTGTAATGCCTTTGATGAATGTCTAAGCTTCATCTACTCCACACCTATTGTATAATATGAAAATGATTCTAAGAATAATTTCTCTAATAATGAAGTCTAAATTGTGATATATACTCATCACCTGATATTGATTGCCGTAAATACATTTGATTTAAAGGTTATCAAACTTAAATAATCTTTTCAGAGAGCTATGGTACACTTATCATGGAATATATTATTTTGCAAAACATAAAAAAAAAAACATTTTCATCCTTCTTTTAAATGTTTTTTATGCAATACATTCCACTTAAGGGTTTATTTCCCTCCATTTCATAAACCCCAATACAAGGCGCAACACCTTTAATAAGATTACCAAAATGTTCTTTTTATTAGCCCGTTAAGATTATGGTTCATTTCATTTGGTTGGAAACAAAAATAAAAAGTATTTTTAGTTAAATTCTATCATTTTTGGAAATTCATGCAGAAAATATATGATATAATATTCACATCAGAAATAGGAAATATTAGATTAGAATTGAGTGCATTAAAGAGATCATTTAAATTTTGATGTAGTGAGGATAGATTAATGATGGAGTTTATGTTGGTATTTTTTTTCACCTACTTTGAAAGATATTGGTAGAGCATTAAATCTAATATATATCCATTAATAAAGAATATTATTCATAAATTAGATTAAGCTAAAAGATTGTTTTATAGATAAAAGTAAATATGAATAGTACTTGATTAAAAAATTAATAGTTGACCTTAAGATATATAATAATTAATAATAGTTGATTTGATCACAAAATTGACATGATCAAGAGTAAATTTTCATGCAGTTTTTTGACAAATCAATAAAACATTTGAATTTGAATTAATAAAATTTGATAGTCGCATTATAAGCAATTTAAACTTTATATGTAGCAAATTTATGATCAAGATGATGCATTTTAGTAGGAAGAAGTGTACAAGAATAAATTCATGTGTTTCTAATAAATTTTGTCCATTAAATTGATGGAAGGTTTCATTAGAATTAATGTTAGGTGAGTGACAAAACCCCTGCTACTCTTTCTTGCTCACAAAAGTTTGTATAGGCACCAAAGTATTATTATCACCATTTTATTTTTCATTAATTCATTATTTTACCTTTTATAAAAGAGAAGAAGATAAAGTTTCCTTCAAATCTCTCGTTGCAATCCTTACTCCTTTTCACAATCCATCATTCTAAAAGGGGAAAAAAAGGAAACTTAACATGAGCCACACCCCGAAGGTGCAACGAAATTATTTGTAACTTTCTTTACAATGTTATATGTTGTAATAAGGATTTAATGATTGGTTCAGGTCAAAATTTTCGACATAAATTTTTATTTTTATTTTTTTATAATTATTTTTTTTAATTTTTTTAATTATTATTTTAAAGATATTAGAGAATTAATCATGTACTCAAATAACCACTAGGTTCAATCATGTGACGTTAGTCCAATTAAGCCAAATTAATAGGATAAGAGATGTAAAAATGTCAAACTCAATAAAGGCGCAAACTGCCTAAATCGTAAACTCACAAAAAATAATAACTCATTAAGGTCAGTAGTAGCTAGTGCCCATTTATCTTCAAAGAACTTAGGTTTACTCAACGTAAAGTTCAAGTTTCTCATGTCATCTTCAAGTAATCAATAATTCACTCCAAATAAGTTGGCAACTTTCTCAATATATGCCAAAGAATTTACTCATATTAAGATTCCTGCTGATTAAAGGCATATGATTGACCATAATACTCAATGACGTGGGATAACACATATTTCCTTAGAAGATTAGCTATGTGTTCCCTATAAATAACTGAAAAATTCTTCAAGCTTACCAAACATTTTGAAAGAATTGTTGGAAAGGTTGACACACCACTCAAATGTTAAACTAAAAGAAAATTACAAATAGTCACATTAACAAAGCTATCAATTTTTAATTTCATAATAAAGAACTTTATACTATTAATGTCGTAGATTATCTACGATTTTTTTCTGCCATGAAACTGAGAAAAACGTAGCTGGCATATAACCTTATTCATTCTCTTCAATATAAAGGCAATAACATTTCCTAATAGAAGACTCTCTATATTGTGTTGTCATTCCAGCCTTGACATGTATCTCAGACATAAAATAATTTTTAAAAACTACTATTTAATTAACTTTTAAATACACATAACTTAAGCATTATTTTGAAATATGTTGATTTAGTTTAACAGAGTAAAATAATGTATTTAAAATAATACATTTTGTTAGAAATTATAAATTTAATGTCAAGAGTAAATAATAGGAAGAAGAAGGAGATGATACTTTGGTCATGATAGAATCTCAAAATTTATTTTAAAATGAGTATAATTTTTTCTCATAATAAATTTATTCAAATCCAATGTTTCTCTTAAAAAATATTATCATTATTTATCTTCACAGTACAACTTGATAGAAAGATTATTACCAATTTTATGTATTTACTCAACACCGTTAACAACCAGCAATATATGTTCAAAAAAAAAGATTATTAATTAGATGTTAAAGAAAGAATAAAATAAATTTGGAGTAATAAAATATATATAAATAAGATAATGAAGAGAGATAATGTGTTTACTTTTTTTTGAATAATTTTATCTTGACTTTCTAATTACGCCTCATGTCATCATTATTTCGATATTGGGTGAATAATTTATTAAAAAGAGTAAGGGATTCATATATCTAGGCTCTATTATTCAAAATGATGATGATATAGATGGAGATGTTATTAGCAAAATTTAAGTTAGATGGTTGAAGTGGAGAAATGCATCTAGCCTATTGTGTGATAGAAAGTATCACTTAAATTTAAGGGAAAATTTTATAAGATGGTGATAAGACCCGCAATTATGGTGAGAATGTCACAAAAGAAGATAAGATAAAGAAAGGCTAAGATGATATGCTCATGATGGATGGCTTTACTCTTAGAGATAAAATAAAATGATATGTCGGAAAAAGTTGAGTAGCTCTAGAGGGTAAGATTAGAATTCGCTTAGATGGTTTCACATAAAAGCGTCATTTGCTGACATTAGAGAGTAGATGTATGATCCAATGAAGAAGATATAGATCTAAACAGATTTGGTTAAGAAAAAAAATGACCTTAGTATATTTGAATTAAATAAAAATTTGACACATAAGACAAAATGGAGAAGAAAGATTCAGGTAGCCAATCCCACATAATGGGATAATGGCTTGTTGTTGTTATTTTTAACTACGCTTCAAATTCAAAACATTTTTTTTTAATTCTAAATTTTTAATCAACAGACTAAAATGATCTGCTTCAAACTTATATTTGTCACGCCGATCTGAGTTTTTTTTTTCAATTTTATATTTCAAAGCGAAACCAGATCAGTTTCCGGACTTCATTTCTGCACAGTTTTTGAACTACAATATCATTGTGCGGTTGAGCTGTATTCTCATATTTATCAAAATAATTTTTTTCTTAACTTCATAGAATTTGCAGGCAACCCAAATCTAACCGGTGATGACCATTTGAAAGATTTTAATTGTTCAGTTTTAGCAAAGGGATCGCAAATTTTTTTAATCAAGGTTTTAATCGTGGTTTTAGCAATCACGCGGAGAGGGAGAGAGAGAGAGAGAGCACGCTGAGAAGGAGAGAGAGAGATAGAGGTTTTATTATTATTTTTAATTAATATAATTATTTAAAATATTTAAAATATATAATTTAAAAATATTTTTTATAAAATATATAATAACTAAATATTTATATATTTATTTATATATATATAATTAAATATATAATTTAACAATATTTTAATTATATATATAAATTTAGAAACTTATTTAATAATTTTTATTAATTAATATAATTATTTAAAATATATAATTTTATTAATTTTGTTAATATATAATTTAAAAAATATTTAAAATATATAAATAAATAATTTTAATAAATAAATAAAGAAAGAAAATAAATTATATAAATATAAATTATATAAATAAAAGTAATTATATACATATATATATATTATATTTATTTAGTTATTTATATATTTAAATTATATATAAATATTTTTAAGTTATATAAATAATTTTAAAAATATTTAAAAATATATAAATAAATAATTTATTTATATATATATATATAAATTAGTTTATTTTATTTAAAATATATAATTAGTTAAATAAATAAATAAATAAAATTTAAATTATATAAATATTTATATTTAATATATATTTATAAACATTTAGTTATTTATATATATTTATTTATTATATATATATTTATTCCTTTCATTTATTTATTAAAAATTATTTATTTTTTTATTTTTATATTTTTATATTTTTATATTTTGTTATTATTATTTATAGACTTATATAAATATATATATATATATATACATATATATACATATATATATAATATATAAAATATTTATAAAAAAATTATTTTAAATTATATATTTTAAATATTTTAAATTATTTATATAACTTAAAATATTTAATTTAAATATATAAATAACTAAATAAGTATATATATATATATATATATATATATATATATATATATATAAAAAATATATAAAATACATATTATATATATATATATATTTTATATAATATATATAATAATAATATTATATAAAAACATATATAATAATTATAACAATAATATATTTAAATTTTATTTATTTATAATTTATAATTATTAAATAAAATAAATAAATATTTTAAAAAAATAACTAATTAAAACAAATATTTTTAAATTATTTATATAACTTAAAAAATATTTATATAATTTAAATATATAAATAACCAAATAAATTTATATATATATATATATATATATTATTATATATATTATACATATATATATATATTATATATTATTACATATATTTTATTATATTATTTTATAAAATTATTTATTTATATATTTTTTTAAATATTTTAAATTATATATTAACAAAAAATTAATAAAAATTATATATTTTAAATAATTATATTAATTAACAAAAAATTATTAAATAAAATTTGAAATATATATATAATTAAAAATATTTTTAAATTGTATATTTAATTAAATATATATAAATAAATAAATAAATAACTATAAATATTTATTTATTAAATATTTTATAAAAAATATTTTTAAATTATATATTTTAAATAATTATATTAATTAAAATAATAATAAACCTCTCTCTCTCTCTCCTCTCAGCTCTCTCTCTCTATTGCTAAAATCACAAAAAAAAAAAATTCTGCCAACGGACGATTGACGCTGACATGTGTCTATTTTCTTAAAAAAAAATTTTCATGCCTAAACGTATAATTAAGATTAATATTATGTATATTTTAAAAATTTCCCCTTAAAACAAATCAAAACTACCAATTTTTAAATTTGAATTATTTAGCAGAATTCAAAAGGTTCGAAATATAAATTATGATCACATAACAAGTATATTTTCATATTTCATGCTCCTCAACATTGAAAACAGCATATTTTATTCATGTTATATAAATTTTTTTTAAAAAAATTATTTAAATAATGGTTATTTTAAATAAAATATACTTGAGAAAAATATATATGATCCCTAGATAGAAGATGATTCATTTGGAATCATGATCAAACCCCCATTTCTGCGCCGCCCATCTGAGGTTGTCCCTCTTTCTCTCCCGATGCCTTCTCTCCATCATCCCTGGGCAAACCGCTGCTGATGAAGATGAACCCTCAAAGCAATTCCATCTGAGATGGCGAAGAGATCCTTCCGTTGAAGATGGAGCCATCATTGTGAGATCAGCCTAAAACAAAGAAAGAAAAGGAGATGGAGATTGCCCCCGCTACTCTTCTCTTCCCAGGATTCTCTCATTACTCTCTTGCTTTCTGTGATCATAATGGGAAATGGAAAAGGAAGAGGCAGAAATTGGCAGACATTCTGAACCCCAAATGAGCAGTAAATAATTGTCTATTTAAACAAGAAATTTTGGTTGTCAAGGATCACATATAATAGAGCAACGATCCGTTTCTGGATGTGGCCTGGCGACATCGCGTCATTAGCCAAGAGTTGACCATCGCTAATAGGACCTTTGGATGGTGAAATGGCGGCGAAATGTACAATTAGAGGATGCGGTGTCCACTGCACGTTCATTTCGCACTTAAAATGTGCACTCTAATTTGGCCAACAAGCGGTTGTTGTCTGGAAGATCGAATTTGTGAATCATATTTATAATAAATTAAACATACCTAAACATGCATTGATGGAATAATATTATTCAGAAAATTACACTTTAAATTAAAACGAGAGCTGAACAAATTCATTTTACAATAAAAAAAAATATTTAAGTCAATTTAATATAATTTTTATGTACTTATATATCTGATTCTTAAAATTTGATACTTACATAGAACAATCCTATATATGACATAATATATTTCCCTTAAAAGAATCATAATAGTGATATTTATAAAATGATCAGAAATTTAGGTGTTGTTTATATAAATATTAAATTTTAGAAGTTAGATATGTAAATATAAAGCAAACCAACAGCAAAATAAAATATGAGTGACTCTTGTGGCGGCATTGACAATCAATGGTGGCTGGTAGCAACTACAATAATCTATTGATGTTTGGTTTTAACATTGGGATTGCCAAGATGGCTGAGGGTAAGATGTGCAAAATAGAGCGGGCAAAAATAATATAATCACAAGAGATGCCTAAAGGTCAGTAAACTAGACACCCATCACTGCTACGAAGCTCATTATAGGTGACCGAATGATCACAATATATCTTTGAGCGAGCCAACCAAAACTCATAAGTGAAATAAAAATAACTCGAATTGATTTTATATTGGCTCAAAATTTGATGGAGCTTCTAATTTTGATGAATAGGATATCTCTGAACTAAGAAAATTGAATTTAAGTAGGGCATCATAACAAATAATGAGTTTAAAAACCTTTTCAAATGTTAATTGAAATTAATGAAGTCAGGAGTGGTGGTAATGACCCTCAAAAGCCCCTTTGACTCTGCTGTGCGCTGTAATGACCTCACCTCTTATCATAAGGATTTCGAATATATTGTCAACTCGTATGAGACTCTAGATTGGATATAGTTTGATAAAGAAAATTTGGTGAGATATATATATATATATATATAGATATATATATATATATATATATTTAAAATCATGCCAGCTTTTACATGTAATGAAATCACAAGGGCCGAACAATATATGACTACTCTTTAAAGAGGATTTTTTTACCACAAAAATGACAATTTTTATCATCATTTTCACATATTTTAAATTTGCTACATACACATTATTAGATTTATTTTTGCTTCTTTGGTGCCTAATTCATGAATTGTTAATGATGTTAGTTTTTTTTAATCAAGACAACAAAATTTCTTTCTAAGATTATTCATGATTGCCATCATTTTTTGGTGATGATAAACTAGGATCTATGCATAAATGTTATCTTTAGATGATTTGACCACCATGTTTTGACTTGTCCATTCAATTATTCTTGTGATATTAAGACCTTTGTGATTATGTGCTTATACAGTCTTTCCGATTAGAAAAAGAGAAGAAAATATTATATTATATCATTGCTCACTCATAGTATTTTATAACTTTAACAATCTCAATTATTATGTGCAAATTGCTTTAGAATTATAATCAATTGGCAACACAAACTATAGCTTTTCCATTGATTAACCTAATCATCTTTGCTCCTTTTTGTTATAATAGTTAAACATTTAACATGCCCTTATATTAATCTCTTGTTAATTTTTTTTCTTTGCAATTATAGATTGAATCACTTGCTATAAGTTTATTTGTTAGTGTAGTGAACTAAATCTTCTTAACCTTGTCCATGACTTAATCAGTTACCGCCAACAGTTTATGGCATGTACACCAAATAATCATTGTTTGTATCTAAAAATGAAATAAATTGAATATCTTGGCTTGGGGAGCCATGACACTATCATCGCCTTACAGGATCTAGAAGCTCAAACTGCCCCCAACTATTGCCTACCTAAATGACATAGCGGCGCATTGTCATGACAACCTTCAATTTTAAAATCAAGAAAAACTATTGTTTTTGCCCTAGCAGCAAAAATGCCCACGGAGAGTGGGGGGACAATTATGGAGTGAAAAATCACCCTGATAGTAAGAAATCCACTATAAAAGGGGAGAATTACCCTTCTCTCCCTTCTTCTTTTCTTTTCCCTCACTCTCACTCTAACCCACCGGCCCCATTCTTGATCTTAGATGTTTGCACTCTCAACAACATGCTTCCCGTTCTTACGAGAGTGATCACCTCGTGCAAGAGATAAGTTCGTGGTTAACTCCCATCGATTTCAAGTAAAAACTTCTAGAAATGCTTTCTTTACACAATTTTCTTTCTAAAATTAAGTTTAAAAAGATTTCCACCGTTAATCTTGGATTTGGTGAGAAATAAAGAGTCTCATCTCCATCGATCTTAGATTCAGAGTAAAATAGAAAGCTAGAATCTTGAAATTTGAATACCTCTGCCGTTGAACTTGGTTCATGTGTGAGAAGAAAAACTCTCCCTCCATTGATCTTGGATCCAGGGCAAAGGAGAAGATTGTGTTTGTACTAAATAAGTAAAAATCTAGCACTATTAAAGCATTATATCACTAAATTTTTACAAAAAATATCAATTTCTACAAGAATCTTGTTCATAAATGGAGTTCCTACTTCGTGGTGTTGTAACATCGAGGCCCAACATTGAGGCGTTATAGTCTCAAGAATGAAACTTTGGTGCTCAATCCCATAGCGTTGAGGCGCTAGATAATTGGTGCTGCAGTGCTAAGCTCTCGGGTTTAAGTACAATTCTTGCAGCAGTGCAAAGCTTTTGGGTTCATATCTTTAAAGCGATGCTGAAGTGCCATTTTTTAGCATCGAAGTACTATATGTTCCACCGTCGAACTTGGCTCCTGTGTGAAATTCATAGGCGCTAACCCCTCGAGTTTATGAGAAAAGTCTCCTCATAGCATTGTAGTGCTGTCTCTCAAGTGCCACAATACTGTATTAATTTCATGATTTTGAACACTTCGAATCCTGACACCAATAAAATCTATGTCTAAGCCTTGTCTACCTAGCACCACAGCGTCAACTCCTCGGGTAAAATGATAAAAAATTTCTATCTTAAGAGCACCACAATTGTTGACCTCACTTTTGAAGTGAGGATTAATCGTCTCCATCTTAGATCTAGGAACCTTCTAGACACTTGGGTTTTCTTTAGTGCTAGAACACTTCTAGTAATTAAGGGGGCACAGAAACTTAAGCTTAGAGACTTAGAAGGCATAACCCTGAGCTCAAAGTCCACCTTGGGACAAACAGGTTCCACTTATCTTATGGCCTAAACTAAGATTCATACCTATACACTCATCCAAACTTAAGCTCATGTGGATGGAGCTAAACCAACCTCAAACTTATTCAATTAATGTTAATTGTATTTGATTTTCTAATCCAAGCTCTAAGCCAAACTAACATGGACCTTAATCCAAGTTAACTCCACCACAATCTTATAACTTAATCCAAACCTATTCAAGCAAACTAAATCCAATTTGATTTTCTCAATCACTCAAATTATTCATTAGATCATTTCAAGCCACTTTAACACTTGCAATCAAACCAATTGAACCAAAGGAAGGTGACCAACCCAAGTTAGCCCATTTGACCTAAAAGGTTCAAATGAGCCAAAACCTAATTATGCCAAAATCAATTGCAATCAAAGCCACTAATAAACTTCAAATTTATCATTGAACACACCCGAACCATCCATAACTCCAATTGATCCAAGATGACTTGACCAAGTCACTTAACCTAAAGTGACACAAAAGAGGTTATTGAACCAAACTCTGATTACCTTCCCATTAGATTAAATTAAGCCACCTAATCCCTTCTTCGATGATTGTAAATCATTATTGAACACTCCACTACAATCAATTGATCCTAATCAAGCCAATTGGACCTTTTGACCCAACTTGACCCAATTTGGCCTAAAGGGTCAATTTGAACCAAATCAAATCCAAAACCAAATTGATTGAAACTGATGCTTCCAACCAATCACTAATTCAATATCAAACATAATCCAACCTTCAATTGGATCCAACTTGGTCAACCTAACCCAATTTGACCTAAAGGGTCAAATTGAACCAATCCACTCCACAATCCAAATTAATTCCAATCAACTGACCCAACCTAAGCCAAAGCTATTGGGCTTAGCCTTTGGCCAAGAGAGGGTGAGTTCACTCATGAAAACCCATTGGTCCACCCATAGGAGAGTGAACACCTCATGTCATCCCACTCCTCCTCAGAAGCCCTCATCTCGGCCACCTACGGCCAACTACCAAAGGCTAAACCAATCCAAGGTCTTAGTTCAACTGGTGAGGAGAGTATACTCCTCCCCATGGATTCAAATCGAGCACATACCTTCCTTAGCACATTCTGTACAATCCCATACCTTCTTCCTAGCTCCTCGTGCATTCCACCATCGGAAAGACCAGCTCTTGATTGAACCCGAGAGCTCCATCCATCCAAGTTTTTGAACCTCCACCAAACCCAAATTAACTCTTCCCACACCTCACCTCACTCTAGAAAATAGAAATGAATCACTTCCTGAGCGATTTAACCACCAGAAGATGTCTCAAGACCAACTCCGATGAGCTTTGTGGCATTGTTTGGTTCAGAGAGAGATTAGCAAGGAGGTTGCCCGTGATCTTCTTAACATGGCTTCATCTCTTCAACACAAACCTACCTCTATTGGTAGACCACCAGTCTATAACTCAGGCGAGGTAAAAATCTAGCAACAGTAGCTTTGGCCCCTAGGTGTTGATCTTTGTAAAAGTGAATCATGTTTTCATGAGATTTCCACCTTAGATTCATTCCCTGATTGTCTTGGAGTAAATTTTTCCATCGAATGAGCCCTTGTGAGCTTGGATTGAGCAGTGGAAGGAGGAAGGTGTCCATCTTCTGGCGCTCATGGGATGACGGATCACCAGTCATTCATTCCGTAGGATTAGAATAGATGACCTGATTAATCGCATTGGAAATTTTCATTTAATCCATTTAGAATTATCAGATTAATGTTAACCATCTAATCTGAGATCAAATGGTCGAGATGAAACCACGTCCGTTGTTGCTGAGTGAACTACCGCATCTGATGATTTATGTAACCAATGTCGCGTCGTGATGTGGAAAGCACTGTCGCGTCAGTGCCCATGTGGCGCTGAAGGTTTAAAAGGTTAATTAGGCTTTAAAAATATAATTAAATGGTCATAACTTTAAAAATCATAACTAATTATAGAAAAATCCTAAAAAGTGAAAATAAAATCATTGTAGAAAGGCTAGACAGAGGAGAATTTAAGAAAAATAAAATTCCTAATTTATACCGAGTGAATTGTGCTTAATTAAGGTTTGAAACTTAGGTTAATTATTTTAATTATGGCCAAACTACTTGGCTAATTAATTTTAAATTTAGTGAGATGATTCCACGAGATGTCCTCAACCTCCCATAATTTTCTTGAATTTAAAGAATTTGGAATTTCAATCCTATTTACTCTCATTAATTAATTAAATAGTTATTAAAATTGATAAATAATTAAAATTAAATAATTAATGATAATTAATCATTATGAATAGTGGGAGTAGTGAAGAGAAGTAATTAGGACCTCTTTTTTAGTTATTTTTCCAAATGTATTTCCTTAAGAGGGTTAATTAACATGTGTAATAATTAGGGATTAATTACAAAAATTAATAATAAAAACCAAGTTAAATTAATAATTAATTTAAATAATTCAAACATAATCCATTAATTTCCCTTTATGTGTTTAATAACATAAAGTTATTAAAGAAATTATGATTAACCCATTGGTATAGGGAAATCATAAGAGTATTTAAGTTAGATTCTCTCCTTCTTTAATTCAATTAACTATTAAGCATGAGCCTAATTGCATTAGATTTCTTTAGATGCATTACAAATTTTACTTTACTAAAAGCATATCATTGAAGGCTCATAATCAAGTAGTTAATTAAATTAAAGAAGTTTAGGGAAGGGTAATTAAGATGATTTGCTTAATGACTTGAACCTGATCAATTCATAAAACCCATTTAATTGTTTTCTTTAAATATATCAAATCACCTACATAGGATGGGGAAAATACTAAGTATCATATCTCCTCTTCAAGTTTTAATAACTTAAAATATTAAAATAAAACCTTATAAAAACTTTGGTTTGTCTTAAGGAATATTTATTTAGCTTGATTGTCCTTAGGACTTAATGTAATTCAATATGTTTTGTTGGAATGTTTAATCACTTCCCTTTAATCATTAGAAATGTGCATGCCTTTTTGTTTCACGTGTTCATATTTTTGTTTAAAAGAGAATCAAAAGAATATGGTTGCATTAAGTTACGTGTGTTGAATAAATATTATATGGTGTGGCTATTATCACTAATAAATTCCAAATTACTTTCAAAACCATAAGCTAATGATGTAAATTTTAAGCTAATGTTCGCTATAAATGTTCAAAAAAGTTTACATTTAGTTATAATTTAAAGATGGTAAAGGATTGTTTTATTTTCATTGTTCATGTGTATGTTTCAATATGTATTTAAGTTAGCAAGTATACAGTCTGGATATCCTGGGAACATGAGGCTTTAAGTAGCCCCAAAGAGGTTTAGATAATCTCACTTTCCTGGTTTAACAACGGCCCATACTTTCTTAATTTCATTCATGTGTATGCATATGCTAGAATTTAGCATAAAACTTTATTTTACATGAATAAAAGATTTACTTTTATATACCCTTTGCATGATTTTCATTTCTATACTTTTGTATATGTTTACATGTATTTAAGTTAGCAAGTATATAGTCTAAACATCTCAGGAACATGAGGCTTTAAGTATCCCCAAGAAGGTCTTAGATAATCTCACTTCCCTGGTTTAACATTGACACATACTTGCTCAAATCTCTAATACATGTTTACATATGCTTAACTATGAAGTCGAATCTTTCTTTTCTAATAAATTCATGCATTAATTATCATCAAGTGTAAAAAAATACATATTGTAAAATATATATATATATATATATATATATATATATATATATATATATATATATATATATATATATATATTAAATCAAATATCATGAATAATAAAATTGAAGAAGTGTATTTATTGGTGGAAAGAAGTAGTGGAATGTTGTTCATGTAATAGTGATTCCATTTTATTAATCCTAAGATGCTTTCTATGTTTGAATAAGACTTTTTAAGACTAACCCAAACTTAGGTTTAATAAAATGTTTATAAATGGCTAAAGAAACCAAATTCATAAGAATATGCCTTTAGAAAAAACATTAGGGTAGGAATGAAGGGGGTCAAACCCTATTTTGTCTTTTTAATAATTCGATGTTGAGTAGACATTAAATGAAATAGAAAAGTGTAAATTAAAACTAATCAATTTTTTCTAATATTTGAAGTAAATTATCCCTTAATGTTCAACATATATAATTCTAAACTTTAGATAATCACACTCTTAAAGCTTAGTCAAGACACACCACACAAAATCTTAGCACACACATTAGAATGCTAAGCTACCAATTCTAGTCTTAGGTAAGGCCGGTGTATATTATGTTGTTATATTTTATCTTATGATATAATATTTTAGACTAGATGTTAGGATTGTTTGTGTGTAAATTGGATGTTAGGCTGCTAATCGCCTAATGATGTCTTCTATAAGGGATTTTGCTAAAGGGGCCACTGTAATAATAAATAGATATAAATGTTCTTGCTTGCAGTGTGCTTATGCCCCTAAACATAATCCAATTAGGACAGGTGGGCTTGGTTATCCAAGTGCAGAATGCTAAGTCCAAATATATGAAATATAATTGCTTGGCTTGTATTCTTATTTAGCTAATAATTATTTTGTAGGTGTAGTTAGATTTTATTTTTTTTATAAAAATATATATTTTGTAATAGGATTAGGATTAGTGCTATAGAGTTTATGATGAGCAGTGGCTAGAAGGTAAAGACTTGGGAGGCCCTGTGAAGCTTGGAACAAATTAATCCAAAAGGAGGAAAGAAGGACAAGAGATTGAAGACCCCCATAATATTTATCATAAGTGTAATCAGTGTAATATTCAATTATAATCTAGGTTGTATAAGGGTAGAGCTTGACTACCCAATTTTTTTTCCTTTTTGGGGTGTATGGTTGTACCCAGCCTACATCGATCTTTTATTTTTTTATAAAATTTATATGTTTTATTGTTATGTTTAGATTGCATAATAGAAATGGCATGCTTTTCATAGGTTTCTTAAAGTGTGATGATTTGATGTGTGGCCTATATGCGGTTAGCTCTTTAGAATAAAATTAAATTTTCTACCCTTACTAAAAACTCATAACTCTTGAATAGAACATTATTAAAGCCTAAGCTTTTAATCAAGATAAATTTTAATCTAACTCATAACCTCATTTTAAAGCCTAGGCTTTTAATTAAGATAAATAAAAAATTTAGAAATCGCTTAGTATAATGTTATATGTTATCACACCATGCATTTCATATTGTGTCACTCTTGAATAGGGAGGGTCTCCACTCTTGCACGATATAGAATATGCTTGGTCTTTGAGTGCAATCCCTTATAATGGAGAACACCTCCTCTAATTGATTTAGCCCATGTCTTAACTTCATCATGCATATAGGTATAATTTTCTCAAGCCTTCGTTTAAAATGAATGTATCAATATGGTTTATAAAGTTGTAAATTTTGGCATTAGTCTAAGTCATGTTTTCATACCAATCATATTTTGGTCTCTTAGGGAGTTAGTTTAGGATTCTGGCTCCTTTCCTAATTAAATGACAACCTAGTTATCTTGCATCTACATAAGATTGGCCTACATGATTTTTAAGTGTAGGAGGTATTAGCTGGTAGCCACTCCAGGCAATTGTAAGCTCAATAGAGTCGAGATGTGTCTATTCTCTCTTTTGGAGGTAAACTATTATGTCCCATTTTCTTGATTAAACATATGTTGTGCTTCTATCTTGTGCTAAGGTATTTTAGGTTTAGGTTATGAGGCTAGTTATTTCCTTTGGATTATGAGTATAAGTCCTCACCTCTTAGGCAATTCTACAATCTTGTGTTGTTGAACTATAAGCCCTAACATTATAATAAAATTCTAATTTAAACATAAGTAAATTTTCTCTTTCAAAAATGTAAAGCCTCATTATAGGGTATATTAAAGCACTTACTAGGCTTCCTAGTATCGTGAGTGCTTCCTACTCATTCTCTTTTGAAATCAGTAAATAAGTCTTTCTATTTGAACCTTCCCACTTGATTTTCAAAAGTACCCACTCCTTTGATAGTCTATCTTTGAAATCTTTGGAGATACTTATTGACTACTTTAATCAAGAGTATTCTTAGAAAATTCCTTTTTCCTGAGATGTAATTAACTATGGAATCTTGCTTCCATAGAGAACTAAAGAACTTAGCATAAAATAAATCATGCTTTACTTCTCCATATAAAGTGAGGGAAAGATCTTTGGTACATATGTAGACCCATTTATCTTAGGAGTCCTTATTAGGTGATTAGGTCCATTTGTGGGGTGATGTTTCTATCTTTCGAGTTAGTACATCATACTTTAATATCGAGTTAGTATGACAAGAAATTTCTATCTTAAGAGTATCATAGCACCACATATAGAGTGCCACATCACTACAATTTTGAGTTTTAAGCTTCTGTCCTACAGGCTAGTGTCTCCTAGGAGCTATATTCTCAGCGTTTAGACGCCATTACTGTGATATCATTTTAAGTTAGAAAATTTTTATTATTTTAAATCTTGAAGCTTTCAAATGAAAAACAAAATGATTTATATACAGAAATACACAAAAATGTGAAATAAAAAATGATTACATAAGTTGTACAAAAAAATATAAAAATAAGAGAAAAAGGGGGAAACTAATAATCATATTCATCACCCTCCTCTTGTTCTTTTCTTCTTCTGATGCTGACGGGGTGCTCACGTAAGGTGGATATTGAGGCGCCGTAGGAAAGATGCCTGACCGAGACCCAGAAAGGCATAATTTTCAAACATATGACCGAGACCCATAAAGTCATGTAAGAAAACTATTTCTGTTGTTGATCCATATGATAATGAAATTTAGTTTCTAAGGCTTCTTACCTACGGTCACTCTCACCAACTTTTTTCTTTAAGTTTAATACTTCTCCAATTTCTTGGAGTTCCTCATCTAATATTTTAGAAGATTGGGATCAAGGTTGTGGGGCATGTGGAGAACATGAACTTTCCCCCACCTCAATGCATATCATCATCTTGCTCAAAATAAGATTGAAATATATCTAAATACTCGATTAGGCACTCAATTCTTTTTTGATTGATAAGTGGTGCCCTAATGAGCCATATATCCTCCTAAACTAAGCATATATTAGTGACTCATAAGTGTATCTAATATCCATAAGAATTCCAAATGACTTGAGGATGTAAAATAAATATTAGAAAAAAAATCAAGTTATGCAATCATTACTACTCAACTACTATTAGTACTATAAATGAAGATATATTTCAACCTTATTTTCCTTAATTATCCTCTTCATTTGAGGAGCCTTTTGAATAAGAATTTCTTCATCAAGCTCCCATAACACACTTGCCACAATATGCAAACCATAAATAAGAGAAGGATGATCGTATCCTATAATAGTACTACGCCCAAACATATTACAAATGAAATTACAAGTACTCTTTCCTATATTAATTGTAAAACCCTTTAGAATATCAAAATTCAAAATGATTTTTCCCTTAGTCACCTCACTGATATTATTAGTGGTCATCAGCTTGGCAAAAATAAAATAATACTAAACCTTAGACTATACCATTATGTCGATGATAGGAAAGTTAATGATCTTTTCCTCTCAGCCCACGGGGTCTATTTATAAACTAGACCTAGCACCACGCACTAACCTTTAGAGTTTTGAAACAAAGAATCCATGCCATGGTGTTATATTAGCAGCACTGAGGTGCTAACCTCTCATATTTTGAAACAAAAAGTCAACGCCACAGGGTTCACAAGCAGTGCTTAGCCGCTGGCTAGCTGATCAAAATAGTTATTGTGCTAGTCAAAAAGAGCACTTATTATCATTTATTATCATTAATTCCGTAACCTATCAGAATTACAAGCACATCAAATATTAATGTGGTGCCATAACACTCTGACTCAGCACCACAATATTAGTAAAAATTTTATCCTATCTATTAAATGTGACTACCAACCTGTCAGCCCATTTGAATGGTCATTTGAATGGTCATTTGACTAGCACTGAGGCTCTACATAGACAGTCCAGAGGCACTGGTCAATCTGCTAACCTACTTTTAAATGTCATTTATAGCACCTATAGCACCAGCGTGCTGATTTCCCAGTGCTGAGGGACCATCCTAATAATTCTCGCATGCCAGAATCTATAGCACCAAGATGCTCCCCTTCATAGTGCCTAGGCGCCGTACTTCCAGTGCCGAGGTGCCATCCCCCAAAAGCAACCTATTTATCTTCATCATGCAAGCAACTTATAATTTATTCACCATGTGAACACTTGTGTAAATCTGACTTTCAAAAGGGATGTAAGTCCAATCTATTTGTTTGCAATGCAAACAACCTTATCTTATAATTTTGGGATTCCAAAGGGATGCAAGCTCAGTCTTCTATATGTTCGCCATGCAAACATACTACAATTTATTCATCATGTGAATGCACTTATAATTTTATCATTTCAAAGGGATGTAAACCCAATCTATACATTCGCCATGCTAACATTACTAGCATTCCAAAGGGGTGTAAGCCCAGTCTTCTATCTGTTCGCTATGCAAACACCCTATGATTCATTCACCATGTGAACACCGATATAAAATAGCATTCTAAATGGATGTAAGTATAATCTAATGGTTTTTTAATAAATATAAGTCTGATCTATTTGTTCTTCATATGAACACTTTAACTAGCATTCCAAGGGAAGTAAGTCCAACACCTATGGTTATCATGCAAACACCCCTACACTAAATCTCTGCTATACCAGGATATTTGAGATGAGGCAACCCATGGATACTAATCAAACTCTCTGGATATTATGACTAACCCTATGATGTTGGTAGACTGGAATAATATAGTCTCGAGATGACAGAATCATGGGATCTTGATCGAGACTATTCTTCTATTTTTTTACAAAACTATCTATGCTATACCACACGCACCACTAGACACCAATTTATATCAAAAAAATATATGTTTATTTCCAACCTTAATCTAGAATGCTCTCTTACTGCAATAAGAAGGGTAATTAACTATGAAGGCTTTCTTTCATAAGAAGTAGAACCTAGATTTAACATAATATTAGGGGAAATCTGGTTGAATATATATTAGCCTCATGAGAAAACATACTCCTACTGATCTCAATAAAGTTAGTGGAGAGCATTCTTAATGGCGCTTTTTTTAGCGATCAAATTTTTGGTGACTTTACTGAGGATTACTTCTCTCTCCATCTTTAATTGAAAAAAATTAAAATATATGGTGCTACTGTAAACTTAAATATCGAGTTATAATGTTTTAAAATTTTAAAATCTACGACCAAGTTTGAAACCTCAAATGGAAAATATTACAAACATGATAACTAGCAAGCCTGGAGAGGGGTCCACCATTAGATTCTCTTAGGTTGTAATCAACGATGGTTCTGCTAGCTACTCTCTAGTTTGGAATAATTTTTGAGGTTGTATACTTCCTACTTGTTGGACCTAAAACTAAGCCTCTCATTAAGGGCACTGGAATGCAAAAGGCATTCAATAAGGGAAGGAGGTAAAATGTGATCATTCCCAATGAGCCCAAGCTTAAAGCCCTAACATCTAAGAGAGGTTTTGTCTTTGATAGGCTATCAAAAGCAATGCTGACTACCCCTACTAACGTGGTTGTTTAGCCCAAACTGAAGTCCATCATCGTTAATCCACTTAACAGTGCATTAGGGGAGCCTACTATCCCACAAGATGCCACTTTTACTCTAAGCAATAATGAACATAAAGCATCTTCCTCGAGCACTAAAATGTCCATGAGAGCTCAAAGAAAATATAATACTGGTCGTAGAGCTGCAAGATTTTTTGTTAATTTTGAATAGCAATATGACACACCAGTGGAAGCAAACATACCCACCAATAATAACTTTGATATGCTCCAATGGGTCAAGAGGAATAAATCTAGAGGACTATAAAGAAGTCATATTAAGATAAACATGCACATCCCAGTCTACAAAATCAACCACAGAAGGAAGAGACTATCTCCTCCAAAATCTATAAAGTTCTTAAGGCTATTTAAAACAAAAATCTTCAAAGAAGAATCAAGAAATTGGTGAGCCAAATTGCCAACCTGACAAATTCTTACTCTAAGAGAGGTGGGAATATTGAAAAATATCATACTCGTCTAGAACAAGATTCAAGGCTTATAGGTATTATATTCAGTGAACAATGACAAGCCATTAGATATAAAGATACTAAGTGACCAATTATTGGAAGGTCCTAAGAACCACCATAGAAAAAGCAATATAATTCATTCTATGAACACTAGGATGTGACATTCACCATACATTCAGGCGGGGTATAAGTCTAGAATAGTTAAGAATAGATTAGTTTCCTCAAGTGAGAGGAATGGATGATAATTCCCAAAAATGAAATTAGGTCAAGCATTTGACATGTGTTAGAAGCACCTGTGGACTAGGTTCCAAAGCATCCTTTCAAGAATAAGTCTTCAACCATAGACATTTTGTAGTCTTGTGTTGTAGAATCTCAGTCTTAGATATATAAAAAAATGTTAACTCAAAATTTAAATTAAATTCCAAAGTTTAAAGCCTAATTATAAGATAGTTGAAATGCCTGCTAGGCATCCTAATATCAATAGGCATATCATACTTCATCTTGTTTGGCCTTGAAAAGAACTCTCTCTAATTTAAACCACTCCCAATGGGAAATCCTGAAAATCAATCCTTTGAAAACCACCTTAGAAATCTTTAAAAATAACAACTCATTTCTTTAATTGAGAGTATTCTTAAGAAGAGACCTTTCTTAAGATGTAATTAACTATAGGGACTTGCCTCTATAGGGAACCATGAACCCAATTTAAATTAAACCTTGTTCTACTTTCTATATAGTTTAGGAGAAAAATCTTTGGTACATGAAAGACCCATTAGCTTTAAGAGTCTTTTATTAAATGATCGAATTCATTATAGGAAAATATATTTATCTTTGAGATAATATATCTATTCCTTAATAACACATTTGATCATCCAAATAAAAAAAATTCCTAAAACTCTATGTGGTGTCATAAATTTTCCCCACATCAAGAACTGACCTTATTCGACATTGTACTGGTACATCCTAAAAGGAAAAGGTGAAGGTTGTTATAACACGCCCAATCCAGGATGCAAAAGATAAAGATGTTGAGCCAGCTGGAACTTGATGATATGGAAAATGCTCAGCAAACACATGAAGAAGAATAATGTGGTTGGGAGACTTTCATTTAAAAAAAAGACTAAAAAAATGATTAACATTTTTTTATCCATAAAAAGTATCGAGTGGAAGAATTTCTTAGAACTTGAAATAGATCCAAAACGATTCTTCTCCAACATGGGTCAATTTTTATATAATATAAAGAAACAAATGAAAAATAATCAATCTTTTTAATCAAAGCCCTGCAAATCAAAGAAAAAAGTGGAATTCCAAAAAATCAAAGTCCAAAACACAAAAATGATTAACTTTTTAGAGGAGTATGAATAACCTCCTCGAAAACCAGTTAAGCTAAAATAATACATAGCCATTTGTTGCTTGACATGAAAAATCTTAAAGAAGAGGTTCCTACAGAAATTTGTCAGGTCATAAATGTGATTGCAACTTCAACTAACTTTGAGGAAGAACTATATTTTCCCAGAGAAAAGCTCACTAAATGAAAAGTTAAGTTAGGATCAACGAAATTATGTGCTAAATTAGCAAGTAATTTTAAGAATATTGAAAACTCCAAAAGCTCTGAAGAAACATCAAATTTAGAGACTTCTTCTAATATAGTATAATAGATGGAAGAAGTAACTCAAATTCAGTTAAAGAGTGAAAAATGAATCTCTTCACCTCCACAATGGAAAGCAAGTGATAAATGCAAAGAAATTAAAATTAATGAAAATGCCTTACTCCCATCACCAACTAAACTTCAAAAGTCTACCAAAATAGGAGTAGACTATAATGTTCTAGCTCATTAATGCAAGATCCCTGCTCTACTAAGTATTTATGATGCTCTCATGTTGTCCAAAGATATACGTGAGACATTACTCAAAACCTTGCAAAATTTAGAACAATATGAAACCTTCTTCGCTGAAGAAAAGATGAAGGAGTGCTTAACCTCTCAGAAATTAGTAACCATCACATCCCGTAAGAATGGAAAGCAAGTGATAAAGGCAAAGAAATTAAAATTAATGAAAATGCCTTACTCCCATCACCAACTAAACTTCAAAAGTCTACCAAAATAGGAGTAGACTATAATGTTCTAGCTCATTAATGCAAGATCCCTGCTCTACTAAGTATTTATGATGCTCTCATGTTGTCCAAAGATATACGTGAGACATTACTCTAAACCTTGCAAAATTTAGAACAATATGAAACCTTCTTCGCTAAAGAAAAGATGAAGGAGTGCTTAACCTCTCAGAAATTAGTAACCATCACATTCAGTAAGAATGGAAAGCAAGTGATAAAGGCAAAGAAATTAAAATTAATGAAAATGCCTTACTCCCATCACCAACTAAACTTCAAAAGTCTACCAAAATAGGAGTAGACTATAATGTTCTAGCACATTTATGCAAGCTCCCTACTCTACTAAGTATTTTTTATGCTCTCATGTTGTCCAAAGATATACGTGAGACATTACTTAAAACCTTGCAAATTTTAGAACAATATGAAGAATTCTTCACTGAAGAAAAGATGAAGGAGTGCTTAAGCTCTCAGAAATTAGCAATCATCACATTCAGTAAGAATGACCTATTATTAGGAAAAATCAAATGTAATCAACACCTTTATGTTAAAGCTGAAAGCAATTTTATCCGAATAAAAAGGATATTGATTGCCCTAAGCACTTAAATCAATCTCTTAATAATTAAAACATTTCGAGCACTAGCCTTGGATGCTCGCTATCTAGATAAAAGAATAGTATTTCTACAAGAATTAAATGAGCAAGGATAGAAAATCTTAGGTTCTCTTATTTTACCAACATGCTTCGAGAAACTATACATATAAGCTAAATACCACGTGATCAAAGCCTAAGTTGCTTACAAAGTGCTCTTTGTTAAGCTGTGGATTTATGAATATGGCATAGTACCTTCAACTCTCCATCAATGTATGAAATATATTCAAAATGGTGAAGAGCAATGAATTGATGGTGACATTAATCTATTCTTGATACATGAGATCAAGATCTATGATGATACTAAGTACTTCATGCCTAAGAAAGTAGAGGAAGTCATTTCCCAAAAGTAAGTGGCTCCACTATCAAACTAATGCTGAAAGGTGATAAGTCAAAGGACAAAAGTATTAATGAATCGAAGCAACTCAAGGTAATTCTCCACCCTCATAGTGATACTGACGATGATGAGGAGGAGTTAGTACTTTATCAACCCAATAATGCCCTAGCTAGCCAAAAGAAAAAAGCTAGTACTAGTAAAGTGATAAAGAAATTAAAGGAAACTCATGTTTCTCTAATAAGGATACCTGAATCCCAAATTCTCAACAAGGCTATGGAAATAATTATAGTGCTAAAGAAACATATAGAAGCCTTAATAGCTTCAAGAAGTGGGGAAATAGAATAGTTGAAAAATTTCTATGTCCCTCCAAGAAAAGGCTACAATGAACATGAGATTCTTTCAATAAGATAAAAGAGAAAATTGTAACTCCCACACAAATGTTGTTGGAAGAGGATGATTTTAAAAAAGAAGATATTTCAATAATGATTCTTTAATACTTCTAATCATCTCTAAAGAAGCTAGTTAAAAATAACATTCAACCTATACAATCAAGAGTTCAAGCTTTGTTGTTTAAGAACTCAAATAAAAGGATAACGCCCAAAATTTCATATGATATAGAAAATTCACTATATGGGGATTAAGATATATTGCTTCAACATCATCTTCTTCAACAAGCTCATGTTATACTATATGAAAAGAAACAAGTTTTCCTTGAGGTTACGAATGAACAAAGGGATATTTCACTTGAAAATATACTCAAAGATGAATTAATAATTGACCTTAAAGAGGTCCCAAAGAAATTTGAAGTAGGCAATCAAGCCACCATTAATGAACTCCAAGAAATCAACCTAACTATCGAAGAAGAGACTAGGCTGACCTTTGTTAGTGCTAACCTTATATTAGAAAGATTGGAGGAATTAAAAGTAGTACTCTATGAATACAAAGATTATTTCACATAGAATTACAGTGAAATGCCAAGCTCATCGCCGATAAAGCATCAAAAAATGGAAATTGAAGAGTAAGTAATTGCTGAAATAAAAAAGCTCATCGAAGTAGAATTGATTCAGGAAGAGAAGTATGCTGACTGGATTGCCAATTTTGTCCCAGCAAGGAGAAAGAATGGATATATTCATGTCTATATTGACTTTAGAGATTTAAACAAAGCATGCCCAAAAGTTGACTTTTCACTTTCTAATGTAGAACTCATAGTAGACAATACATCAAACTATGACATGTTTCCTTTCATGGATGATTCATTAGGCAAAACCAAATTAAATTAACTCTAGGAAATGAAAAATATACATCCTTCCGCACACCAATCGACATATATTGCTATAAAGTGATGCCATTTGACTTGAAAAATGTCAACTCTACATACTAAACGCAATGACCCACAACTTTGATGACCTTATACATAAGTATGTGGAATATTACATTGATGATTTGGTTGTCAAGAGTAAGAATCAAGTCGAGCACATAAGTGACTTAAGTGTTGTATTAGATAGAATTCAAAGTTTCAACTTAAAGATGAATCCTTTAAAATATGCTTTTGTTGATACTTCTAAAAAATTCCTGAGCTTTATTATGCACCATAGAGGGATTGAAATTGATTCCTTTAAAATAAAAGTAATAATAGAAATACTAGTGCTTAAGTCCTTGAATCAATTATGTGCACTACAAGACAAATTGGCTTATATTAGAAGGTTCATTTCTAATCTTTTGGAGAGATGTCAACCTTTTGTCCGATTGATGAAAAAGGACACACCTTTTATATAGGATGATGTTGTCAAGAATCATTTGACTACTTAAAATAAAATTGTTACATCTCTAATTTTGGCAACACCAATGACGAGAAAAGTTAATATTATATATGCCGCTTTAGTAGAGTCATTAGGAGATTTGCTAGCTCAAAATAATGAAAAAGGGAATGACATGCCCTATATTATATAAGTCGACATCTGATAGGAGCTGAAATAAAATATTCTCCTATTGAGAAGCAATGTCTAGCATTGATATTTGCTACTCAAAAATTACAACCCTATATATTATCACATAAAATAACTTGGATATCTAAATTTGACACCCTCTTATATTCTTAATGACTAGACCTACCATAATTGGTTGCTTGCCTAAATGGGTAGTCCTATTACTTCAATTTGATATAATATATGTCTCACAGAGGGCTATAAAAGGGCAAGCTTTGGCTAACTTTTTAGCCGCTCAACCCTGATAGACAAACTCTCTACTCAACGATGAATTACTTGATGAGCAAATCTTTAAAGTGGAAGAAGCTCTACAATCATTAGAATGGGAACTCTACTTTGATGGGGATTCATCAACAAAGTCAGCTAAATAGATAAGATGGGGAAGAAGCTTGAAGACTTGCTAGCAGTAGTTTTGGCATTACAGAATCAAAACCCAGTAGTGCATCTTACTGTTGCAGAAATAAGTCCACCTAAGTTGTTACATGTCTTGGATCAAGCCAAGACTACATTGCTAGTAGAGCAGGGCAGCACCAGCTTGTGTAGGAAGGTAGTGGATAGTACCTCCATACAAGGACATCAAAACCATGGTTGAGTAACAGGGGAGAGAAGTGTTGCTCAAGCCCGGGGAAGATCTAATGTAGGGTTGTGACCAGGCAATCAGACCAGGCATATCCTAAGATTTCCTTCTCCAAATAATTTGGAATAATTATACTTAAAAGAAATTATAAAATTGGATGGAGTATTTATATCTATAACCTCAAATAGAGATCATCAATTCACTTTGAGATTTTGGGCTAAACTAAAAGCTACTTTTGAAACTACACTTGATTTTAGCACCACCTTTTATCATCAAATAGATGAGAAATCTAAACATACTATTCAAACACTTGAACATATGTTAAGAGCCTGTATAATGGACTTTAGAGGAAGTTGGGATGATTATTTATTATTTACTAAATTTGGTTATTATAATAGTCACCAAGTTTAGGAATGGCACCTTATAAAGCTTTATGTGGAAGAAAATGTCAATCACCAAATTAATAGTAAGATATTAGAGAAGGAAAAATATTTGGTTATAAATTTATTATTATCACTATAGAAAAATTCAAATCAATTCAATTTCGACTTCTTATTGCTCATTGTCAACAAAAAGCTATGCATATCATAAGAGAAGAAATGCTCATTTTAATGAAGATCATGTGCTCTTGAAAGTCTTTTTTCATAAAAGGTATTCAATGGTTTGGGGTTTATGGTAAGTGAAATGAAAATTTATTGGACCCTTGAAATCTTAAAGTTAATAGAGAATAATGCATAAATTCATGCCTTGCCTCTTCAACTAGTTGAAGCTCATAATACATTTCATGTCTCAACTTTGAGAAATTATCACAAATCCATCTCATTTTATCAAGTTGGAGCCCCTTGAGATACAACCAGCTCAAACTTTTAAAGAAAAGTGAATTCAAAATCTAGATAGAAAAGAATAAGCACTTAGAAAGTGCAGCATTCACTTCATGAAAATTCTATGGAGAAATTCTAAAGTAGAAGATGAAACTTGGAAACAAATATCCATCTTTATCAAATTTAGAAATCAAATTTTCATAAGATGAGAGGAGAATGTAACAGTTTAAATTTTATTATCTTATATATATATATATATATATATATATATATATATATATATATATATATATATATATATATATATATCTCTCTCTCTCTCTCTCTCTCTCTCTCTCTCTCTCTCTCTTTGATATAAGAAATTTACAAGATGTCATAAAATTGTCATGAATGCCATGTATACATCTTGAAAATATTATTAAAATACACAAATTCTCTCTAAAATATGTGTCTTCATGCACGTAATCTTCAAAATGCATGCAAATATTCCAAAATATGCAACTCTTCATCAAAATATGTCTATCAATGTAATTCTTCATAATCCATGCAAAAATGTATCTTTATCCATGCAATCTATACAAATATGTGTCTTCATGCATGTAATCTATACTATTATTTGTAAAACATTTCTCATGCTTGTAAGTTCTTATAATCCATGTAAATATGTATTTTTATGCGTGTAATCCATGCAAATATTTCCAAAATTTGAATCATGAAAAAAATTATATATTTGTTCATTTTCATTGCCACTTCTCCATCATCTAAACCAAGAGTTTATCATTCACAAACTCACTTTCACCAATAAATATGACAAAAAAACATGATTGTTCTATAAAAAAATATTTGGTGAGATAAGCTTATTGGTTAGCTAAATAGACAAAAAAAAAATAATAATAATAATTTAATGTGGCTGGGAGAAAAAGGAAGAAAACAAGAATTGTTAAAGAGAAGAAGCTTTTGAGAGAAGGTCTCATAATTTGGCTTTAATTGAGATTTTTTTTCTATAAACATCAAAATTTAGTAGGTAAAATATTGATAAGTTTATTCATTTTAGTTATCTTATACTATCTTTAATTTTTTTCTTTCAATCTTTCTACTTATGAAGCTTTTAGAATGTTAATTTTTCTATATTTATCTTAAAATTTTTGTTCATGTGAGTAGCAATTTTCGTAAGAGTTGTTACGGCCAAGCGTGATATATAACTATATACATGAGAGTCTTCAACTCTGTATGTTTTATATGTGATTCTAGTGACCAGTATCTTGCCATCTATTTTGATTAAATTTCTATACATTAACTTAAAATTTAATTTAACTTTCCCTATAAGTTTAATTATAAATGTACAATTAAAAGTTACGAATAAATATACATGTATGTACCAACTTAAAGTTTTTGTATAAGTACAAGCACATAAACAAATTTATTCACTAATTAAGTGGGTTGTGATAGTGTGCCTCCTATGTCCTTTTACTCAGGTTCCTGTCGTAGGTCGCCTTCTCTTCGCTTCTTGAAATCTCCACCTCCTCCCTAAGAAATATTAATAGCCTTCTCAATAAGGTTCAAGCCAACTCTTTACATGAGCTCCGCCTTGGCAGGCTCATAAATGGAAATCATCTAGAATTTTAACCCTTTAGAGCACCTCCTTTCTTTCTTATCAATCTTGCAATCTTCTCTTCAACATTTCCCCCACTTACCTCTTCATCTACTCATTCTCAACATTCTTCATCTTCTCACTTCACATCTTATTGGCATTTTCCCTTCAAACTAGGATGGTTGGAGGCCTCTCTTATCCCTTCTTTTGAAAACTTTAACCTCAACTATGTTCACCTTGAAGTTAATGTAGTCTCTTACACTAGGAAGAAAATTTTATGGGTGCAAAAAGTTGAATCTCTCATTGGTTGGTTATCTTATTAGTTAAAAAGAACCTATTATGGTGATTTTCAAGAAGATATTAGAAAGGTTTGTCTTTTAAAGGAAATATTAACTGTAATCTATGAATGAAAGTTTTTTCATTTAAAATTTGTGTGTATTCAGGATTTGAGATGGCATGGTTGGGTGGTCTTTAGTTCTTTCTTGGGAAATAGTTCATGCTTTAGAAATCAAACCCTATGTAAGGTAGTTAAGATGGAGTTCAGCCCTCATCTTTATGGATTAATATTTTATAGGTATCCTCTTAGCCTATTAACATATTATTAACTAAAAAACTTCATTTAAACATTTATAGGATATGCATTCAAGTAACTAATGGCTTTACCTACCTGAAGAGATTCTTATCAATCTCAATGAGAAAGGTTAATCTCTAAAAATTTAATATAATTGGAAGTCATTTTCTTGAAAAGATTGTGGTTCTTTTTTTCCATGATTCCTTAACATGTCTCATTAATCCCTATAGATTTCCCATTGTGGTCTAGGCATTGTAAGAACCAAAGTAGATCCTCTTGTCACCCTCTTAGGGCATAACTTCCATTACCCTGTAACTTTTCTTTCCATGGAACATATAAACCTTAACCCTCTCATTCTAATTCCCCTTCTTTCATCCTCACCCCTAACTTCTAATACCACTTTATCAAAAAAAATCACACACTATGGATAACTCTCTACCAATGACCAAATTAATTACTAATCTTAATTTCCTTAATAATCTATCTTCTCAAAATGAGAACACTAATACATTCATCAATAGTTCCGGTCCTTCCAATCTTATGGGCCCTACACTTCAAAGCAAAGGGCCAAGCTAAAAATAATATCCAAAGTACCCTCCCCTCCATCCTAGATATAACATTCAGTAATAAAACACCGTCCTGCAGTAGCATGGAATGTTTGGTGCTTTCATGGATTGGACAAAGTTCTCCACTATAAAAATTTAATATAATTTTATAAATTTTAGATATTTGGCATCCTTGAGCCTTGATTGAACTTTTTAACCTCTTCTTTTTTATTTTCTCATAATTTTTTTCATTTTTAAGGAGAGATTAATTACTTTCTCCTCATGCTTGAGTAGAGTCTAAAGAAAGTAGAGTAGCTTTATAGTTTCATCCCATGTCTCTTAAGAAATAAGTAATTCATGGTGTTTTATCCTATAATTAATCTTCATAACTATATCTCTCTATTTGGTATGTTGTTTACTCTCATATTGAAGAAGAATGGACCTTTGGTGCTCCATTATAAACTTTGATAAAGGGTGGAACATCCTTAGTTTTTGCTGGGAAACTATAATTATTATAGGTTACAAAATGAAATAGGTAAGGGTAAGTTTTTTTTTTTTCAATAACTAGTTTAAGAGATTCAATGAATATCTTTAATAAGTTGTCCTCTTTAACTTAGCTTCTAAAGGTCTATCCATTACAAGTCTAATGTTAAGCATGATTATCCCATAAAGTTTAAATTAGATAGTGCTATTAAATTTTATTGGTAATGACTTCCTTCTATCTATTTGTAATGTATTAGCTCTCATTGCTATAAAGGCCATTAATCTCTCAACGTAAATGTTTTTAATAAATCTAATATCAATCATAATTTTTTTCAAGAAGTATTGGGTCATGCTTCTTAATTTTAAGAGTATTCTTAAACAAATTTGGTTATTTCTAATGATGGGCATCCCCATCTTCCCTTTAATCAAAAGACTTAAATTTCTCAATAGGAGGATAAAAACCATCCATGTTCTTAAATATGATATTTTCTCTCTTCTCAACAACACCATTTCTTCTTCCTTATAAACATTAATTCATTGGATGAGGGTCATAGCTTCAGGCTAAAATAATTTGATAATAATGATAAGTTTTAAAACATTATATTTTTCTACCCCTATGAGCTATTCTCCATGATTTAATGGATTCATTTTAAAATTCTTTTCATTTAGTTGGAGTATTATTGGTGATGATGATTGTATAGTTAAAATTCTCCTTTCACTAAGATCCTTTCACTAAGAAGCTCCCAATTCTCTTAAGGCCATTGCTAGTACTTTTATTCCAAAATCTTCTCATATTCAATCAATTTAAGATTATAAGCATATTTCCTTATGCAATATTTTATATAAGATTATTACAAAAATTCTTGCCATTTGAGTCAAACACATCCTGCTAATGATAACTCATGAAGCTCAATCTAGTTTCTTGTCTATTAAGAGAGTGCTACAAATAATATTGTTTTTGCTAACAATATTCTTAATGGATTCAATTCTCAACTTTTTTCCTTTTCTGCCAAGCTAGATATAAAAAATACTTTTGGTATGGATAATCACAAATTTATCATTGATAGAACATATAAAAATGGTTTTCCCTCACAATTCATCCCTTGGGTAGAAGAATGCATTTCTAATGCTCATTTCTCTATTTGTATTAATGGATCTTTATAAGGTTACTTCTTTCTTCTACTAGGCTTGGGCAAGGATACCCATTATCTCCTTATTTATTTTATATTACAATGGATGTTCTCTAACTTTATTGAATGAATTATTTATAACAATAAGGAATAAGAACTAGTAATGTCTCCTTATCACTCCTTATGTATGCTAATGATGTTGTAGTATTTAGAAAGGCCTCCAATACCATCTTTAATTTTAGAATCTATTGAAGTTTACAAAGCTTAATTCCTCTAAGTTAATATAATAAAAAGGCTCATTTTCTTCTTTAAGATAACTCATAACTCTAATGAACTAAGTAGTATTCTCATCGTTAGTTACTCTCAACCATGATTCACAAGATAAGTTTACAAGCACAAGATTATAGATTTTAGCCCCTCATTAAAAAATATGGATGATTCTAGATGGTTGAAATGTCAATGTTTTATCTTTAGTTGGGAGATTATAGCTTCTTTAATTTATTATATTAGGAATCATTATGTACTGGGTAAGAGCTTTATTCCTTCCAAATTGTTATATTAAAATTATCCATAGTAGGTATTCTTATTTTCATTAACATGTCAAATTCACCAAAAAGAAACTTTATATAGTGTTTTATGAGGTAATATCTTTTCCCAAACATTTGATTTGTCTTGAGATAAACTCAATTTTTAGCCTTTCTATTTTGTTCATGGCCAAGCTCATTGTTGACCTCACTTTTGGAGTGAAGATTAACCTTTCTCATCTTAGACTTAGGAACCTTTTAGGAACTTGGATTTATTTAATGATAAGACACTTCTAGTGACTAAGGTAATACTAAACCCAAGCCTAGAGACTTAGGAGTCATACCTTAAGCCTAGGATACACCTTAAGACAAATAGGTTATACCTATCCTATGGCCTAAAACAAGACCCATTCCAATTCACTCATCCAAACCTAAACTCATATAAGTGACACACAACCAACCTCAAGCTTACTCAATTAACCTCATTTGAATTTATTTTCTAAGCTCCAAGGCAAATTGACTTAGGCTTTAACCTAAGTTAACTCCATCATGATCCTATGATCCAACCCAAAGTCCATTCAAGCAAACTAAATCCAATTTGTTTTTTTCAATCACTCTAACCATTCAATAGATCATTTTAAACTCCTACAACACTTCCAATAAAACCGTTCAAATCAATTGTAATCAAGGCCACTAATCAATTCTAAATCCATCATTGAACCCCTCTGAATACCCAATTGACACTAACTCAATCCAACAAACTAAATTGGTTCGCTTGACCTATTGTGACCAAAATGACCAATTTGATTCGCTTCAATTCAGTCCAAATTGGATTGAATCAACTCATCCAATCCCTTCCATAATGATTGTTGATCATATTTGACTACCCAATTGCAATCATTTGAGTCAAAATAAACCAATGTGACCACTTAACCCAAGTTAACCCATTTGGCCTAAATGAACCCAAATGAACCAAATCTAAATCCACTTCAAATTGAATCAAACTAATTGCACCAATGCATTCCAATTGACCAATTGAACTCACCCAAACTCTTGGTTTGACCTAATTTGACTAAGTGGTTAACTTAACCCAATTGAACCCAAATTGACCCATATAGGTCAAATTAAGCCAAACCTAACCAAACTTGGCATGACTCATCATTAGATCACCATGGGCCTACCCAAGTGGACCCAACCCATGGTGAACCCATTTGGGTCAAACCCATTGAAGCAACCCTCCAAATGGGACAAAATCCCCATTTGGGTAGGTTCTCCACCCCCTTACCCCTTGGCAGCCACCTTTGACTCTTCCTAGACAAGAGGACCACTAACCCAAGGTTGTTGGGCCCAACCTTTGGCTATGAGAGGGTGAGTTCACCCATGACACTCTATTGGTCCAACTAAGGAGGGTTGTACACCCCATGCCAGTCCATTCCACTCCTTCAGCCTCTCACCCTCAGCCACCTCAGCAACCCTCTGCCACCTCCGGCCACCTACCTCGATCGGACGGCTACCAAAGGCTGAACCAATCTCAGCCCTTGGTTCAACTAGGTAGGAGCTCCTCCCCTAGATTTCAAAGTTCACAAACACCTTCCTTAAAACATTCTGCACAGTCATCTGAGACCTTCCCCCAAGCTCCTCGAGCATTCCACCACTGGTGAGACCAACCTCCAAGCGAAATTGAGAGCCCTGTCTATCCAAACTTTTCAAAACTCCACCAAAATAACTCTTCTCACACCTTCACCTCACTCTTGCGAGTCAAAAAAAATTAATTTTTGAATGATTCAATCACCAGATGGCATCCCTAAACCAACTTTGGCAAGTTTTATAGCAGCATTTGGCCCACAGAGTGATCTATGAGGAGGGAGCTTGTGATCTTATCAATAGGGCTTCATGTCTTCAAGATGAAGCTATCTATATCGATGGACTGCCAGTCTCTAGGTCCGGCGAGATAAAAATAAGGCAACCTTAGATTTTCCCCTAAGTGTTGGTCTTTTTTGAAGTAAAGTGTTATTTCATGCGATTTTGATCGTAAGATCCCATTAGATTCTCTCCCTGATCATTTTGGAGTCAATGTTTCTTTTGAACAAGCTCCGGTGAGCTCTAATCGAGCTATAAAAGGTAGATGGTGTCCATCTTATGATGCTCGGGGGATGACGATCATCGACTGCCCATTTTGCATCATTAGAATTGAAGGTCATGATTAAAAATGCTAGAATTTTTTATTTAATCTTTTTGAAACCACGAGATTATTCTCGGCTATCTGATTTGAGAATGAAAGGCCAGGACGAAACTGTATACACCACCGCTGAGTCAACTGTCACATCAGAAGTTTTAACTAACCAGTATTATGATGCCACATGAAAAGCGCTCCCTTATCAGCATCCGCGTGGCGCCAACAGTTTAAGTGGTTAATTAGGCATTTAAAATATAATTAAATGGTCAAAAATTCAAAAAATCATAACTGATTGTAGAACAATCCAAAAAAATATAAATAAGCTCATTTTGGAAAGGTTAAATAAAGGAGAATCTAAGAAAATAAAATCTCTAATTTTTGTTCAGTGAATACTGCTTAATTAAGATTTGAAGCTTAGGATAATTAGCTTAATTAAGGCTTAATTACTTGGCTGATTGATCCAAATTTGGTTAGATGATTTCATGGGATGTCCTCTACCACTTATAATTTTTTTGGAATTATTGGCCATATAATTTAAGGAATTTGAAATTTTAATCCTAGTTACCATCATTAATCAATTTAATATTTGTTAAAATTGCTAAACATTGAAAATAAAATGATTTATGATAACTAATCACTGTAAATAGTGAGAATAGTGAGGGGGAATAATTAGGACCTCTTTCTTAATTATTTTTCTAAATGCATTCCATAGAAGAGTTAAGTAACATATGTAATGATTAGGGATTAATTAAGAGAATTAATGATGAAATAAAAATTAAATTAAACTAATGATCAGTTTAGAAAATTCAAATATGATTCATGGGTTTTCCCTTTATGTGTTCAATAACATAAAGTCATTAAGAAATTTATGGTTAACCCATTGGTGTGGGGAAATCATAAGAGTACTTAACTTAAATTAATTTCTTCTTTAATCTAATTAACTCTTAAGCATAAGCCTAATTGCATTAGGTCCCTTTAGGTAAATTGCAAGTTTTAATTTCTCATAAGCATATCATTAGAGGCTCATGATTAAGTAGGTAATTAAATTAAAGATGCTTAGGGAAAGATAATTAAATTCATTGCTTAATGACTTAAACATAATCAATCCATAAAACTTACTTAATCACTTTTCTTAAATATATTAAGTCACTAATGTGGGATGGGGCAAACACTAAATGTCATTTCTCCTCTTTAGGTTTTGATACTTCAAACACCAAAAATCAAATTTCATAAAAGCTTTAGTTAATCTTAAAGAAGTTTATTTGACTTGATTGTCCATATGAATTAATGTGATTGAATGTATTATGCGGCAATTTTTAGTCATTTCTTTTCAATCATTATAAATCTGCATGTCATTTGTTTCATACATTCATATTTTCAAACAAAAAAAGAATCAAAATAATATGGTTATATCTAAGTTACATGTGTTGGATAAATATTATTATTTGGTGTGGCTATTATCACTAATAAATCTCAAATTATTTTCAAAATTGTAAGCTAATGATGAAAATCTAAGTTAATGTTGGCTATGAATATTCAATGAAGTTTACATTTAAGTTATAATTTTAAATTGGTAAAGAATTGTTCTATTTTTCATGATTCATGTTTATATTAACATATGTTTGGAATTAGCAAGTATATAGTGTGGACATCTCGGGAACACGACGCTTTAAGTATCCCCAAGGAGGTCGTAGAAAATCTCACTTCTCTGGTTTAATAATGGCATGTACTTGCTTAGTTTCATTCATGTGTATGCATGTACTAGAATTTTGGATAGAAATTTAATTTACATGAATATAAAATTTCTTATTATATAATTTTTGCTTGATTTTCATTCCCATGCTTGTGTATATGTTTATATGAATTTAAGTTAGCAAGTATATAATGTAGACATCCAAAAATATGAGGCTTTAAGTATCCCCAATGAGGTCTTAGATAATCTTAGTTCCATGGTTTAACAATGACACATACTTGATTAAATCTTTAATACGTGTGTATATATGCCCAACTAGAGGATAAAATCTTTCTTTTCTACCAAAATACATTCATTAAAAATCATCATGTGTGCAAAAATATAAAAGTATATTGCATGTATAAATAAGTATGTTAAATTAAATATTATGAGTAGTAAAAAATCAAAGAGATATGTATGTTATTGATGATAAAAAGGAATAATGAAATATTATCCATGTGATAGTAATTCAATTTTATTAATCCTAGGATGCCTTTCATGTTTAGATAAGATTCTTTAAAATTAACCCAACTTAAGTTTAATAAAAAATATTTGATAAGTCATTCAATAAAAAAACCAAAGTCATAATAATATACCTTTAAAGAACAACTTAGGGTAAGGATGATAGGGGCAAGTCTCTTTCTTCTCTTTATAATTAAGTATTAAGTAAACATCATATGGAATAAGAAGAATGCAAATTAAAATTAACTAATCCTTTCAATGATTTGAAGTGAAACCTCCTAATATTTGACTTAAATATTTTTTAGATAATTATACTTCTAAAGCCTAGCTAAGACATACCACACCAAACCTTAGCACACACATTAAAATACTAAGGCACCAATTATATCCTTTAGGTTAGGCCAGTGTAAGTTGTGGTGTTATGTTTTATTTTATGATGTACTATTTTAGACTGCATGTTAGAATTGTTTATGTGAACACTGGATGTTAGGCCATTAATAGCCTAATAATGTTTTCTTCATAGGATTATGCTAAAGGGGCTACTGCAATAATAAATAAATATAAATGTTCTTGCTTGTAGGTTGCTTATGCCCATAAGCATAATCTAATTAGGATAGGTGGGCTTGGTTACCAACATGCAGGGTGTTAAGTCTAAATATGTGAAATATAATTGCTTAACCTGTAAGCTTGTTTAGCTAACAGCTATTTTGTAGGTGTAGTTAGATTTTATTTTTTTATAAACATGTAATTTTTGCAATAGGAATTATGACTAGTTCTACAGAGTTTAGGATGAGCAGTGGCTAGAGGGCAAAGACATGGAAAGCCCTATGAAGCCTAGAATAAACTATTCCAAAAGAAGAAATGAAAAGATAAAGAATGAAGACCCCCATAGCATTCATTATAATTTTAATATTCAATTGTAATTTGGGTTATATAAGGGAAAAGCTCGACTACCCAATTTTTTTCTTTTTCATGGTGTACAGTGGTATCCGGCCACATCGACCTTTTATTCTATTACAAAATTTAAGTGTTTGATTATTGTGTTTAGTTTGTGCAATAGAAATAGCATGTTATTCATAGGTTTTTTAAAGAGTGATAATTTGATGTGTGTCCTAGATGCGGTAGGCTCTTTAAAATAAAAATTAAATTTTCTACCCTCACTAATAACACACAACTAAATTTTAACTATAACTCACAACCTCATCTTATAGACTAGGTTCATAATCAAGATAAATAAAAGATTTAGCTACTCTTTAGTTGAATGTTGTATGTTATCACATCATGCATATCATAATGTTTCACTCTTGAATAGCGAGGGTCTCCATTCTTGCATGATAAGGGATAAGCTTGACCTTTGAGGGTGATCCCTTGTAGTGCAGAACACCTCCTCCCATTGATTTTTCCCATGACTTTATTTCATCATGCATATGGGAATAATTGTCCCAAGACTTAGTCCAAAATGAATGTGTCAAAAAGGTATAAAAGATTGTAAAATTTTGCATTAGTTTAAGTCATGTTTTCATGCCAGTCATGATCTAGTCTCTTAGGGAGTGAGTTTAGGATTCTAGCTTCCTTTCTAATTAAATAATAGCCTAGCTATCTTGCATCTACATAAAACCAGCCAACATGGTTTTAAAGCATAGGAGGTGTTAGCTGACAGCCACTCCAGGTGGTTGTAAGCCCAGAAGAGTCAGAATGGGTTTATCCTCCTTTGTAGAGGAAAATTATTATATGCCATTTTTCCAATTAGATTTAGGTCGTGCTATTGGCTTGTGCTAAAGCATCTTATACTAATGTTCTAAAACTACTTATTTCTTTTGGGCTATATGTACAAGTCCTCACGTCTTAGGCATTTACACAATCTTGTATTGATGGACTATACAACCTAGTATTCTAATAAGATTCCAACTAAAATGAAAATAAATTCTCTCTTTCAAATATGTAAACCCTCACTATAGGGTAGGCTAGAGCACTCACTAGGCTTCCTAGTATCATGAGTGCTCCTTACTTATTCTTCTTTGAAATCCTTAAATAAGTCTTTTTATTAGAACTCTCTCATTTGATTTTCATAAATATCTAACCTCTGATAGTCTAGATTTGAAATCCTTGGAGATATTTATTGACTACTTTAATTAAGAGTGTTATTAAAAAATTCTTATTTTCTAAGATGTAATTAATTATATAAGCTTGCTTCCATAAGGAACTAAAGAACCTGGCATAAAATAAACCCTTCTTTACTACTCCATGTAAAGTAGGGGAAAGATCTCTAGTATATACATAGACCCATCTGCCTTAAGAATCCTTATTAGGTGATTAGGTCCATCGTAGGGTGATGTTTTCATCTTTTGAGATGGTACATCATATCTGAATGTCATACCCAATCACTTCAATTACTACCCCTTAAGATCTACGTGGTGTCCTTATGACTCCAAATTAAAACACCACACTCATGTTTAGTAATTAATTAGTTTTGAGCCAAATACATCTCCTTTCATAATGATAAAAGCATTCTTAGTTCTCAACGTTAGTGCTAACTCAATGAAGCATAACCATTTTTTTAAATTATAATGGTGTTAAGATTAATCTCTTATGGGATCCCTCATTTCATGGTAAGTCTATTTGGAAAAATCTTGATCATTATTCTTTCTCGTCATTCTAGTTGCAACTATGTGCATCTCTAGATTTAACCATTGATTCATCAAGTGGGAATTCCCAGTTTATCAATTCTTACTTTCCCATTTTTTAAACAATTTATTGGACATCTTGGTTCAACAATTACTTTTATGAAAGGGGATAGTAACCTTTCTTTAGGAGCTCTTCATGATAAATTTCATAATTAAGTCACAATAATTAATTGGCATAATTTTTTTTTTGGCAAAATGTTATGATCTTATATATATATATATGTATGTATGTATATATACACACTTGGCTTGCAATTCATGGAGATATATGCTTGCTCAATCAAAAACATATTGTGTGACTCCACTTACTCTCTTTGCCTCTCTACATTAGAATCTATAAATCACTTATTTGTAATTGTCAATTTTCTAATGCATTATTCAAGGATTCACTACCTTGGACAATATTACAAATATTAGATCATATATTGCGAGGATAATATTTTTACAAATTGAGGAATTTTTGTTTTTGTCCATCCATTGCATGGTCTATCATATTTGGTAAGAGAGAAATAAGAGAAAGTTTAGTGATAACATTAACAACCTATCCATAGCTCTTCACAAAATTAAATTTATAATCTTGAAAAATTTTGAAGCTTAGAAAAGAACAAAAGTTGATATGATATATAGATGGATTATTCCTAATTAACATGCTTTACATCAATTACGATTCTTTGGATACCTTGCATTAGCTTGCATGCTTCTTTTTCATGCAAGATGCAATATTTTGTTCCAATCAAAATATTTCTATTTTAGTTGGTTTCATTTTGCTAGTTGGGATTTGTTTTGGCACTATGATGATATTCTTTCATTCAAAGAGCATTATAGTAGCAATGGAAAGCTACAAAGACTTTATCAATGGTCATGTCATTTTATGTGATGATTCATTAAAGTGCTTAATTTTGCAACAACTATTCTTTCTGAAAGGCTTTGCAGTTCTCTTTAATAACACTTTCAGTGAACTTTACAACTTCATATGGTTTTGGTTTTGCATAAGAGCTTGTTTTCACTTTTAGTAGGCTTTTATGATCGAGTAGTCTTTTATTCTATGAAGGCACTAAAGACTTTTTTTTAGTATTATCTAAGCCCACAAATTTTGCAATACTTTTGTAATTTCTTTCTTCTTAGTTTGATTTTTCTTGTATTTGATCTTGAGTGATTGCTCATTATTTTGTAACCCAAAAAAAATACATAATTAGTTTTAGTGATATGAAATTGGTTTAGCCCACATCCTACTCTCTCGCACACTCTCTCTCTATCTTTATAATCATATCACCTTAGATCAAGTTTGAGACAAATGCAAGCACCTTCAATCGGGTTTATGATGAAGGTCATGGTTAATTCAGAATATATCAAAATTATCTAGTTAAATTCTTAACCACTCAATGCTTGTCATATCTATTGCCACCTAACACTTTCCAGAACTACATAGAATGTTCTACATGATTGTGTAATAGACAGTGTAACTCAAAGAGATACCTTTTAAATTCTTTTTTTTTATATTGATAAAATCCAATGTAACTGCCTAAGTAACACCCAAGGGTCTATCTAAACCTATAAATAGAAGAAAACACCCATATGTTTAGGGACTTTTCTTATACTCTACTTGACTAACCTTTCTAAGAGTTTGGTTCTCAATTCAAAAGCTTATATATTCACTCCCTCTCTCTATGCTCTCTTTTCTCTCAATACATCATTTTTTTTTCTTCCAAAACTCTTGACTAGGTCGTGTGAGGACCACAAATAATTTAGGATTTAAAATCCTTTAAGGTGTGGTGAACATTGAGCATATCAAAAACTAGAAAAAGAACCTATCAAAAGGAAATCAACAACTTTAGAGAAATTTCCATTAACATGAATTGTACTAGAGAGTTTATGTGTAATAGATGAACGAGTCATTTGGTACACTTGATGATGAAAAAGGCACTAGAGAAGCATGTGCCTATGGTCACTCCTAGGTTAGAGATGCACTTTGAGTCATCTGAATTAGCAATCAAAAGAGAAGATCAACCAATGACGAGTGCTAGGAGAGCTATATTTGTTACACTGATAGAGTAACAAGATGCAACTACTACTCTAATAGTGAAGATTCTTCTCTATCCTACCATAAGGTCGAAAAAGGAGATGAAAAAAAAATGAAGAGAAGATAAGTGGAAACCACTAAATAACATTTTCTCTAGGAACATCATGGAAGCCAAGCCACCGAAGAAGTTTAAGATTCTATCTCTAGAGCCTCACAAAGGTAGATTTTCCAACTCCTTATTAAATCTTGAAGGCTATTATTCGGGGAATATAATGCACTATTAGGTACATCTAGAGTGAGGAGTAGGGTGCAACAATACCCTTAAAAAAGAAAGTACATTAAAATTTTGAAGGAAAATGAAAGTCATCGTGTTTGCAAATTGATCAAAGAGATCCTAATAGACACCAAGTTTGTCCATTTGAAATGCATTATCGATTTGATGATTACAAAAGGGATCAATGAATATAAAAGAGGTACACACCTCCAACTCATCATCTACCTACTATGACTTTGTCGTGAGTCTCATTGGCTGAAGTTCCTAGGCTATTTAGAATAAAGATTATTTCAAGAGGCCCCTCACTAATGAAGCCTAATGGTCACCTCCACAACATAAGGATATATTACATCTTTGATAAAGATCACATCCATAACACATAATGACATCATTTGAGAGGCTTAGTCGAAGACCTTATCAAGGAAAGAAAATTGAAAGAAACTCTAGCCTTGAAGGAGAACACTATGAGATAAGTAAAAGAACCTATCGAGGAGATAGATAACAAGCCTATGCAGCACAACTGTTGCATATTGCTTGTGTAGTTTCTAACATCCTCAGAGATGATAATCTAGAAGCTTCTCATTAAACTAGCCTTAAATAAGTCAAGTCAGGAGAGATTAATTTGGTGAACTCATCAAAGCCCTCAGTAAATAGCCAACTACCAATCATTTTCACTGATGAAGATGTGCCCACCTAAACCCAATGAAACCTATGGTTTCATCTTATTGCTAGTAACCTAGAGAGAAGAAAGAAAATGGTTTATTGTAATGACAAATTTCATTATGATAATTGCTCTAGCTTTCTTTAATGCCAATTTTGGTCATTCTTAGTTGAACGCATTTAATGCAATTGTATTTACCTACCATGTCATCATAAAGTTTTAAGGAGGAGGGTAAGTTAGATAGTTCATGGCGATTTATCACAATCAAGGGTCAACTATTTGAAGGCTATGAGCAATGTCCAGGAGGATATGTTGGAGCTGGATGCAGGGAAGGGAAGTAGAGTGGAGGCTTCAAAAATAATTATAGAGGTCATTATTGGAGATAGATGTAAGACCTTAAAACTATGTATGACCTTTGATGCTAATAGATAAACAAGTTGATTTCAGCTTTGAAGGAGTATAGGGATGTATTCACTTGGTTGGTAGAAGAGATCCAAACATTGATCCAATAGTTAAGCTGACTAAGTAGAAGATGCGACCAATGGTGACTACTCTTTTTAAGCTAGTTAAAAATTGACAAAGATGCTTAAAACAAAATTCATTCAGAAAGTGTAGTACTCACATTGGCTCACTAACATCATTTTAGAATGAAAGTGCAATGGTAAATGGTGTATGTGCCTTAACTACACAAGCTTGAACTCCACTTGCCCAAAGGATAGTTATCCACTAGGTCACATTAACACCTTGGTGGATTCAATAGTTAGATTCTTATGATAAGTTTCTTAAATGCTTTCTCAAACTATCACCAAAATAAAATGTATTCAACTAATAGTAAAAGAATTGCACTTATAACTAAAGATGTCATTTATTATTACGATGAATGCCTTTTGGGCTTAAAAACATAAACACTATGTACCAGCAGGTCATGGATGTTATTATTAAGAATCAAAAAAGAAGGAAACATTGAAGTACACTTTGATGATTTATTAATCAAAAGAAGGTTAATGAAGGAGCATATTGAAGACTTGAAGGAGACCCTCAACTTTCTAAGTGAATTCAACATGAAGTTCAATTACACAAATGCATATTTAGAGCAAGATTTAGAAAGTTCTTAGGTTATTTACTAAACTCTAATAAGATCAAAATCAATATAGAGAAAGTTAAAGCTATATTAAAAATGCCATCTCCTAGAAATATTAATAAATTTAAATACTAATGTGACTAGTTGTTGGCCTTAGCCAATGTATTTCTAATCTAAATCGATGTTTAATTTTCTTTAAGGTTCTCAAGTGATTCATGTGATTCGCTTAGACAAAAGAATGTCAGTAGACTTTTGTCTAGTTGAAGAAGCTATTAGTGTCTCCATGTTTACGTCAAATCCCTAAAGCTGGTGAAGAATTGTATATGTATCTTAGTGTAAGAGAAGGTGTAGAAAGCTTAGTATTATTATGAGAAGAGAATAGGAAGAAAGTTTTTATTTATTACATGAATAAGACCTTAAGAGGAGAAAAACTCAGGTATCCAATTGTGAAGAAACTCATGTTTGCATTATCATTTCTATCAAGAGGTGTGATGTTTTTATTTGGAGTCATTGTGGACACCACACAGATCATAAGGGGTACTTATTGAAGTGATTAGGTATGACATTAAGGTATGATGTATCATCTCAAGAGATAAAAATATCACCATACAATGGACCTAATCACCTAATAAAGACCCTTAAGGTAGATGGGTCTTTGCATATACCAGAGATCTTTCTCCTGCTTTACATTGAAAAGTAAAGGAGGGGAAAAGTTAGACTATCAAAGGATTGGGTATTTCTGAAAATCAAGTGAAAAAGTTCAATTTTGAGAGACTTACTTTCAAACTCTAAAGGAAGATAAGTAGGGAGCACCCATGATACTAGGAAGCCTAGTGAGTACTCTAGTCTACCCTATGATGAGGCTTTATATAATTAAAATAGAGAATTTATTTTAATTTGAGTTGAAATTTTATTAGAATGCTAGAGCTTCTAGTCCATCAATACAAGATTGTAGAAATGCCTAAGAGGTGAGGACTTATACGCATAGCCTGAAGGAAATAAATAGCCTGGATCCTAAATGTAGGATGCTTTAGCACAAGCTAAGAGCACTACCTAAATCTAAGAAAAAAATGGGATATAGTGATTTACCTCCACAAGAGAGGGAAAACCCATCCCAACTCTTCTGAACTTACAACCACCTGGAGTGGCCGCCAGCTAACACCTCCTATGATTCAAAACTATGTAGGTCGATCTAGGTATGTACAAGATAATTAGGCTATTATTTGATTAGGAATGAGACTAGAGTCTTATATTCACCCCTTAAGAGACTAGATCATGATTGGCAAGAGGGCATGACTTAGACTAAATGCAAAATTTTACAAACTTTTATATTATTTTTGACACATTCGTTTGGACAAAGGCTTTGGACAATTATGCCTAAATGCATGATGAAATTAGATTGTTGCCTAAATCAGTGAGAGGATTTGTTCTCCACTACAAGGAATGCCCTCACAGGTAAAGCATTCCATATCATGCAAGAGTGAAGACCCTCCCTATTCAAGAATGAAACAAGATGATATGCATGATATTAGAACATTTAACATTCACCTAAGGGGTTTCTAAAATTTTTCATTATCTTGTTTCTAGCCTAAGCTTTAAAGTGAGCTTATGAGTTATGTTAAAATTTAGTTATGAGTTATTAGTAGGGGTAGAAAAATTAATTTTACCCTAAAGAGCCTACCACATCTAGGCCACACAATCAATCATCAAGTTTAAGAAACTTGTAAAGAACATGCAATTTCTATTAAACACAAATTAAATACAGAAGAGATTTATCATGAAAGAATAAAAGGTGGGTCTCACCACACCGTGAAAAGAGAGAAATTGGGTAGTTGAGCTCTACCATTATACAGCCTGAATTATAATAAAATTTTATAATTACAATTAAATTAAATGCTATGGGGGTATTCATTCTTCATCTTTTCTTATTTCTTTAGATTTGATTGCACTCCAAGGCTTCAAAGGGCCTCCCTAGACTTTGCCTTCTATCCACTGCTTATCCTAAACCCCATTGCACTAATCCTAATTCCTATTAGAAAATTATATTTTTATTAATGGAAAGTAAAATCTAACTACACCTGCAAAGTAGATGTTAGCTAAATAGCCAATCAAGCCAAAGCTATCATATTCTATAATTTGGGCTTAGAATCCTGCACATGGGTAACCAAGCTCACCTGTCCTAATATGGATTATGCAAAGGGGTATAAGCAACCAACCTACAAGAAAAAGCATTTTTATTTATTTTATTTTCAGCAATCCCTTTAGCATAATCCCTTGTAGAAAATAACATTAGGCTAACAACGACCTAATATCCAGTCTACGCATAATAATCCTAATATCTAGTATAAAATATTACATCATTTAAAAAACATAACATAACAACATACATCGTTCAAACTTAAAGCTAGAAGTGGTGGCATAGTATGCTAATATATGTGCTTAAGCTTAGTGTGGTATGTCTTACTAGGCTTTAGAGTTATAATTATCTAATATTTGGAATGTTCAAGTCACACATGAAGGTGGTTTGACTTTATGTCATTAAGAGGATTTGCAAATTTTAATTTATATTTTGTTTTGTTTCATTTGATATTTACTTAGCATCCAATTTCTATTAAGAGAGGAAGGAGACTTAACCTCCTTCATCCCTACACTAAGTTATTTTCTAAAGAGTGTATTATTACAATTTTGGTTTCCTTTAGTGAAGGGTTTATTAAGTATTTTCATTTCTATGTTTGGGTTAATCATAAAGAATTCTATTCGACAAGAAAAGCATCTTAAGATTAACGAGCTTGAATTTCCATCACATAGATAATGTTGCACCATTTCTTTTCATCATCAATAACATGCATATGACTTTGAACTTAAAATTCCTATACATGCAATGTATTGTGGCACACTTAAATGATTATGAATACATATACTTTTGATAGAAAAGAGGGCTTTTCATTCTTTAGCTAAATACACATACCCATGTATTAAAGATTTAAGCAAGTACATACCATTTTTTAAACCAAAGAAGTGAGATAATCTAAGACCTCCTTGGGGCTACTTAAGCCTCTTATTCCCGGGATGTCCATACTACATATTTGCTATGTTAAATGCATATAAATGTATAGACAACCATGAGAATGAGAATGATGCAAAATATTGTATGTTAATAAATTTATTTATTCATGTAAAATGAAGTTCTATCCAAATTCTAGTATATATATACATAAGGAAGAAATCAAGTAAGTATATGCCATTGTCAACCAGGGAAGTGAGGTAATCTAAGACCTCCGTGGGGCTACTTAAAGACTCGTATTCTCGAGATGTCCAGACTATATGCTTACTAACATTCAAACATATGTAAATATACACATGCATCATGAAAAAAAATACTTTAGCATGTTTAAGCTATAAACAAACGTAATTCATATAGAATATTCATAACTTACATCAATTTAAACCTTCATTTATAATTTTGAAAATAGTTTGGAATTTATTAATGATAATATACACACATATAATAGGATTAATCCAACACATGTAACTTACACATAATTAAATTCAATTGATTCTTTTATCTAAAAACATGAATGGATGATATCAAATGACATACAAAATTTTAATGATTGAAAAGGAATAATCAAACACTTCCACATAACCCATTCAACTACATTAATTCCTAAGGACAATCATATTAAATAAAATCATTTAAGGTTAATCAAAGCTTCTTATGGAATTTGATTTTGGTTTTGAATTATTAAACTTAGAGAGGAAAAGTAATAGTTGTTATTTTAACCCCATCCCACATTCGTGACTTAATATATTTAAGAAAATATAATTATGTAGCTTTTATGGATTAGTTAAGTTCAAATCATTAAGCAAATCATTCAATTTCTCTTTCCTAAGTCTCTTTAATTCAATTAATCATTTAATCATGAGCCTCTTATGACATGCTTATGAGAAAGTAAAATTAACAATGCTCTTAAAGGACCTAATGCAATAAAGCTCATAATTAAGGATTAATTAGATTAAAGAAGAATCTAATTAAGTACTTACATGGTTTCCCCACACTCATGGGTTAACCATGTGTTCCTTAAGGGTCTTTATATTACTAAACACATAATTTCAAATTAAATTATCTGATCTAGTTATCATTTTAATTTAAATTAATTTCACCATTAATTGCTTAATTAATTTTTAATTAATCTATGCATTAATTAATCCTCATAAATGAAATAGATTTAGGAAAAAATTAGGAAAAAGGTCCTAATCATTATCCCCATCAATTGACTATTAATTAGTGGTTAAAAATCATTAATGATTAGAATTTTATTGTTTGACATTTTTAATAATTATTAAATTGATTAAAGAGGGTGATTAAGATTAAAATTCCAAATTCTCCTAATTACCTAGCCAATAAATATCAAGAAAATTTTGGGAGGTAGAGGACATCCCAAGGGATCAACACATCCAATTTGAGATTAGTTTGCCAAGTAATTAATGTTAAATTAAGGTAATTAGAAAAAACTTTTAAACCCTAATTAAGCACTGCTCATTGTTCAAACATTAGAAATTTTATTTTTATTAAATTTTCCTCTATCTACCCTTTTGAAAATGGGTTTACTCATTCTTTTAGGATTTTTGTAAAATTAGTTATGAAGTTTTGTTGAGTGATTAATCACATTTTAAACCCTTAATTAATCTCTTCACCCATCGGTGCCACACGGGAGTTGAGGTGGCGTCGCTTTCCACGTGCTGCCATGGGATAGGCCACTTAAATCATCCACCATGGTAGCTAAGCTGCGGTAGCAGACATGGTTTCGTCCCTGCCATCCAATCCCAATGATATCTAAAGGATTAAATTGAGATTTCTAGCAGATTAAATCATGGTCGTCCATTCTAATCACGTAGAATGGATGGCGGATGATCCTTCATCCCACGAGCGATAGAAGACGGACACCATCCACCATTTTCTACTCGATCTGAGCTCACCGGAGCTCGTGAGGCATCGAGATTGACTCTAAAATGTTCAGGGAAAAGAACTAAGTGATCCTACAGTGCAAATCCCATGAAATCACTTAAGTTTTTGCAAAACTCCAACTCCTAATGAATTTTGTATGGTTTGCCAAAATTTACCTCACCGGAGCTCATGACTGGTGGTCCAATGACTGAGGTAGCTTCATCATGAAGAGACAAAGCTCTGTTGAGAAGCTCGTGAGTTGCCTCCTCGTCGATAGCTCTATAGACCAAATGCCACCACAACAGTCACCGGAGTGGGTCCAGGAGTGGTCTCCGGTGCTCAAATTGATTAGTTTTGACTCTCCAGAACTTTGGAAGGTGTGGAAAGAGTTAATTGAAGTTTGGTGAGGCTTAGGTGGGGTTGGACGGACAAAGGGCTTAGCTTCATTTGGCTTTGGTATCGTCGGTGATAGGGAGCACGAGAGGGTTAGAGGATGCTCTAGGGATTGTTGACCTCACTTTTGGAATGAGGATTGACTCATCCTTCCTTAGACTTAGGAGTCATCTAGACACTAGAATCTCTTTATCCATCAGACACTTCAAGTGATTAGGTGAACACTATACCCAAGCCTAGAGACTTAGGAAGTTATGCCATAGGTTTAGGCTATGCCTTAGAACCAAAGGAAGCTACCTATCCTATAGTCTAACCTATGACATATACTTATACATTCATGCTAATCCAACCTCCAATCCATACAATCAAACCCAATTGGATTCCATTTCATATCCAAGCTCCAAGCCAAAATGATTTAAACCCAAACCCATCTTAATCCCATGATCCAATCCTATGGACTCAACCCAAAACTTCTTCAATTAAACTAAACCTAATTGATTTTCACAAAAGCACTTCAACCATTCAATACATCATTTCAAACTCTTCTAAAACCTACAATCAAATCAAACCAATCAAACCAATAAAATCGACCCAATCAACCTAACCTTAGCCCATTTGACCTAAATCATTTACATGAGCCAAAATCCAATTAAATCCAAATCAATTTCAATTAAGGCCATCAATCAATTCCAAAATAATTATCAAACTTAATTCAACCTAATTCAACCTAATCCAACTCAATTTGACCCATCTGGTTCACTTGACCTAAAGTGACCTAAAGGATGCATTTGATCCAAACTCTAATCTAACCCAAATTGGATTGAACCAACCCATTCAATACCTTCTATAATGATTATTTATAACCCTTGATTGTCCAATTGCAATCAATTGGATCAAACAAAGCTAATTTGATCACTTTGACCCAAGTTGACCTAATTAACATATATGAACCAAATTAGCCAAATATCATTCTAATTCAAATCAGTTGAAACCAATGATTCCTACAAATCATAAATTGATCTAGAATATGGTTCAACAATCAATCGAGCCAAACCAAACTCAATTGGTCCCTTAACCCAAATTGACCCAATATGGCCTAAAGGGCCAAATTGGGCCAAAACTCAATCCAATCCAAATTGATTGAAAAAAATGACTCAAATCAATCATGAATTGATTATTAAACATGATCAAGCCCTTGATTGAAGCTAATTCGACCAAGTCAATCCAATTGACCCATGTAGCCCAAATTGACCTAAATGGTCAAATTGATCTAACTCATTCCCAAATCCAAATTAATTAAAATCAACACCTACAATCATCTTCAAATCATCAATTGAAACAAACCAACCCCTAACTTAAGCCAATTTGGTCAATTTCAATAAATTGGTCAACTTAGCCCATTTGACCCATTTGAACTCATATGAGCCAAATTCAAATCCACTTCAAATCAAATCAACTTCAAATCAAATCAAACCAACTAAACCTAAACATCCCAAATCTTTATTTGAACTTGACCCAACTCTTAGTTTGACCAAATTTGACCAATTGGTCAACCTAACTCAACTTGGCTCAATTTGACCCATATGGGTCGAATTAAGTCAAACCCATTCAAACCAAGTCCAAACCTTTCCAAACTTTGCATGACCCATCCTTGGGTCACCATGGGTCAGCCAAAATCAAACCCAACCCATTTCAAACCTAAATTAGCCTAAAACCAATTGGGTAAACCCCTCCAAATATGACAAAATACTCATTTGGATTATCTCACATATTCTTTTACCCTTAGCAGCCACCCTAAGCTCAATCTGGACCTCCCATTGGCTAACCTCACCTAAAGCTAATTGGGTCAACTATGGGTCAAAGGAGGTGAGCTAACCTAAGCCACTCCATTGGCTCACCTTAGGGAGGAAGGACACTCCACCTCAGCCCTTTCCATCACACTTCCTTCACTTAGCCACTCAAGGAGCTCCACCTCAACCATCCCATGACCTCCCCAACCGCCTTTTCTGGCCGGATGTCTACAAAATTAGAGCGAATCCCCACCATCTGATTCTAGGGGGGAGGAGAGTATACTCCTCCCCATCCCATTCCAACACACAAACACACATCATCAGAGCTTCAGAGAGTTGAGATGACCTTTCCTAATGCCTTGCCGACCTCGCTTGACCTCCCTATCGTCGGTTACATCAAACCCAAGCGAAGCCAAGCCCTTACTCCATCCAACTCCACTCAAACTAAACTAACTCCATATGAACTTACCCAAGCCTTCCCTAAACTCTAGTGAGACAAAATGAATCAATCCCTAATCGATTCGAGTACCGAAGATCATCCCTAGAGCAACTCAGGTGACATTTTTGGTAGTGGTTGGTCCATTGAGCCACTGGTGAGGAGGCAAGTCACAAGCTTCTCAATAGGGTCTTATCTCTTCAAGATGAAGCTACCTCTATGGTTAGACCACCGATCTTGAGCTCTAGCGAGGTAAATCTTAGAAAACTATAGAAATCCTCCTAGGCATTTTCCTTTTGTGAAAGAAATCTTGATTTCATGCAATTTCTACATAGGATCCCCTTAGAAATCTTCCATGAAGCTTTTACAGTTGATCTTGATGCATCACGAGCTCTGACGAGCTCAGATTAAGGGGAAAAGGGCAAACAGTGTCTGTCTTCTATCGCTTGTGGGATAAAGGATCATCTGTCATCCATTCAACATGATTGGAATAGATGACCATGTTTAATCCGATTAGAAATTTTGATTTAGTCCTATTAGATTCGAGGGATTAATCCTCACCATTCAATTCGAGATTGGACAGTAGGGATGAAAGCGTGTCTGTCACCGCTGACTTAGCATTCTGTGTTAGATGATTTAAGTGGCCAATCCTATGATGCCACATGGAAAGCGTCGCCACATCAGCTTTTGTGTGGCACTAACAGAATTAGGGATTAATTAGGCTTTAAAATGTCATTTAATCACATTGAACTTCAAAAATTCATATCTAATTGTAGAAAAATAAAAAAAATATAAATAAACCCATTTTGGAAAGGGTAAACATAGGCAATTTTAATAAAAATAATTTCCTTATTGTTTGAATAGTGAATGAAGCTTAATTAAGGTTTAATTTTTCCTTAATTAGCTTAATTAAGCTATAATTATTTAGCTAATGAGTCTCAAATTAAATGGGATGTCCTCTGCCTCCCATAATTTTCTTGAGATTTATGGATTAGGTAATTAAGAGAATTTGAAATTTTAATCTTAATCTTCCTCCCTAATTAATTTAATGAATATTAAAATTATTAATCAGTAAAAATTAATTAAGTAAACTTTATTAATCATGGTTAATAGTGGGAATGATAGGGATGGATGATCAAGGCCTCTTCCTTGATCATTTGCTTAAGTCTCTCTCCATGGGAGGGTTTAACTAAATTATGATTTAATTAAGGAATTGATTAAGCAATTAATGGTCAAATTAAATCAAATTGAAATGGTAATTAGATTAGATAATTAACATTCAATTCATGGGCTCCTCTTTATGTGTTTAACAACATAAAGACCATTAAAGAAATTATGATTAACCCATGAGTGTGGGAAAATCATATAAGTACTTAATTAGGTTCTTTAATTTAATTGTGAGCTTCAGTGCATTAGATCCCTAAGTGCATTGCAATTTTAATTTTCCATTTGCATAATCATTGGATGCTTATAATTAAATAATTAATTAACTTAAAGTATCATACGAAAGAGAAAATAAATGAATTGCATAATGATTCTAACTTAATTAATTTAGAAAATCACTTAATTATTTCTCCTTAAACACATTAAGTCACCAACATGGGATGGGGTAAAAATAGCAAATGACTCTCATTCTTATAGTTGTGTATTCATTTCTATGTGTACTTATACTAGAATTTGGATAGAACTTTTCTTCACATGTGTATATAATTCACTAAAACAAAATCTTTTGCATGATTTGCATTCTCATGGTTGTGTATTCATTCATATGTATTTAAGAAAAGCAAGTATATAGTCTGGACATCTCGGGAATATGAGGCTTTTAATAGCCCCACAGAGGTCATTGATTATCTCACTTCCCTCGTCTAAACAATGGCACATATTTACTTAAAACTTTTCTACATGTGTATGTGTACTTAGTTAAGGAATGAAAATCCTCTTTTCTACTAGAATATATGCATTCATAATCATTTAAGTGTGCCAAAAATACATTGTGTATAGGAATTTTAAGTTTGAAATCATATGCATGCTATTGGTGATAAAAACAAATGGTGCGACATACTCTTTGATACAGTAATTCAATTACATTAATCTTAAGATGCCTTTCATATTAATTAGAATTTTAAAGATTGACCCAAACTTAGGATTAATAAAACACTTAATAAATCATTCACTAAAAGAAATCAAGTTATAATAATGTACTTTAGAAAATAACTTAAGGTAGGGATAAAAGAGGTTAAGCCTCTTTCCATCTCTTTATGGGGATTCTCAGTTAGTCATCAATCAAATCGTTGGGTCCTACAAGGTTCTAAAGCCTAAGCTCCATCACTGCCACAAGTACATTATGGAGTTATTGGCCCAAATCCCAGAGGTTACAATTTACAAGATTTCTCGAGGAGAAAAAGTCATAGCAGTTGGTTTAGCCAAACTCGCCAAGGAGTTGGCATGTTGGGAAGATAACTCTGTATCAATAAGGGTCCAAAATAGAACAATCTTATCTCTTATTGATACCGAACTTAACAAAAAGTACTCTCTTGAAGGGGAGGTTGCCATTTCTGAAAAGGATGATGAGTTAGATTGGAGGCAACCATTCATTGATTACCTAAATAAAGGCAAACTACCTCATGAGAAGTCCCAAGCCCATCAGAAGAAGTAGAGAGCACTTTCCTAAGTGCTCGTGGATGGAACCTTATACCGGCGATTCTTTGATCATATGTGGTTACGTTATTTAGATAAACACGAAGCCCGTAAGATCATGATCGAGGTTCACTCAGGATTATGTGGAGCTCACTAATCTGATCTGAATATGAAAGCTAAGATCAAGATACTAGAATACTACTGATCATCGATGATCACAGATTGCATGGACATAGCTAGGTGATGCCACCAATTTTAGGTACACAGTGTGGTCCTACATTTACCACCCAACATTTTACACCCTACATTGGCCTCGTGGCCATTCGAGTGTTGGGGTATCGGCATAGTGGGTCAGATTGATCCTCCTTCTTTCAAAGGTCATCAGTTCATCCTAACTGCTACCGATTACTTTTCCAAGTGGGCAGAGGCGATTTTGCTCAGAGAGGTCACAACTCAGCATGTGCTTCAATTTTTCAGGAACCATATCGTATATAGGGTCGGGGTGCCTCGATAAATCATATCCGATAATATTACTACATTCTAGAGCACTAAGATCAACAACTTTGCCCGGAGACACAGTATAGATTCAAGATATTCTACAATATACTACCCAAGGGAAAATGGCTTGGTAGAAGCCTTCAACAAAACTTTCATCCAAATACTAAAGAAGACACTTGACGATAACAAGCCATAGTGGCATGAGCAGTTAGTTGAAGCCTTGTGGGCTTACCGCAACACATATAGAACTCCAATTGAAGCTACCCCTTTCTCCTTAGTGCATAGGTTTGAAGCTATTCTACCATTAGAAGTCCAACTCCCATCGCTAAGGATAGCTATGGGTAGCAAGATCATAATGGAACAGAATGCCAAATTGCAATTAGAAGAGCCCGAAGCCTTGGAGGAGAGATGCCTACAGGCATGCCAACACCTCGAGTTGTACAAAACCAAAATGATTCAAGCACATAACAAGTTGGTTCATCCTAGAACTTTTCAAGTAGGAGAGCTTGTTTTAGTTCTAAGGAGACCAATTGTTACCCATTACAAGATGGGAGGTAAGTTTGAACCCACTTGGGAAGGACCTTTTGCCATAGAGAAGGCTTACAAGGAGGATCTTATGAGCTTCTTACCCATAAGGGAGAGCACCCAATTCTTCCAATCAACGGGCACTACCTAAAGAAATAATATCCATAAATCATGTTTTAAAGCCATCATCAATGAAAATTTTATTTCAAATTCAATTCTTCTATATTGAAAACATCTTTGTTTGCAAATCTACCATGAAGTGTTTAGGGTTGGTGTAAGGAACCCAAGCATCATCCTCTCCTTCATCAACTCAAAACAAACATAAACTATACATAAACATATAAAACAAACACATATCTTTTATCTCGGGCTACTTCGAGTTGGGATAACACTCCCAATGGCACTCACTTAGTAGTTGCTCTAAGTCGATGCGTGCCCCGTTAGTGTGTCACCCTAGTGGTCTTCTTGCTTTGGAGGATGTAAGTATGCTACACTTTCCTTCCTTACTTGGCCACTTCACACCGATGAGTGCCCTATTAGTTTGGTATGCCTTACTGCGTGGCCGGTAAGCTACCTTATGATGACTTCATTTAAGAAGATATAAGTCTCCTACGCCTTCTTCTTAAAGTAGCCATCATGTGCTGACTCGATCGAGTATATTTGAGGCTTAAAATAAGTCCCCCAGTGGCTCCTTTCCTCCTAACTACTTTAAGTTTGGGTTAAGTCCTCCCATAGAACTCCCACTTAGTAGTTGTCATAGGTAGGACATCATCTGTCACGCTGATGATAGACAATCCCAATGATCATTTTCATCTATAAAGATGTAATTCTACACACCTTATTCTTAGATTGATTGTTGTACATCTAGGGGCACCTTAGGTTGGTTGGTGTTCGCTATGCTGGCAGCACCCACCTGGTGGTTACACCACTCATGGAAGATGTAAGTCTGCTATGCTTTCTCCTTGATCTGGTCACCGTAGACCTACAGGCCTTCTTCTTTACAGGGTTTAGGATAACGCCCCTAGCAACACCTTCACTGTAAGCACTCTATTTGGATCACGTCCTTCGGGACCCCATTTAGACACTACTCAGGTTACTATTAGATTGGACAATTCTCGTTTCCTGGTAACCACCCCTGTGGTTGGAGATTTTGTTCTGCAGATGTGCAGATTCTCCCTTGGACTAGTAAATCTGAGATAGGTCAAGGTCGATATAACCCCTTCTCAGTGTGGTCCCTCGCACACTAGTAGGATCCACAAAAACATAAAATAAATAACATACATATTCGCTTATGGATTAGGAGGACACCTCCAACTATTCCTTTTCCCAAGTAGGCATCCTTTCTTTAGGGTAGTGTCAGCAAAACTCCCTATAGGAATCACCTAACTACTCTTGAGTTAAGATAAGTCCCCAGTGACACTCCCTCAATGGTCACCCCAGTTGCTATTCTTTGCTTTGAAAGATGTAAGTCTGTTACACTTTCTTCCTAGCACAGTTGTTGCACACCGAAAGGCAACCCTTATGTTGGTTAGCTCTGCCCCAAGGCCGATAAGCTATCTCTTTGGATTTGTAAACCTAAGATAGATCCAAGCTGATATAGCCCCTTCTCAGTGGGTTCATCACACACTGCAGGGTCCATAAATTAAATCTATCAAATTTGACTGAGTTCAAATTCCTAGTGGATATGCCCTCGATTCAAAATCAAATCAAACTAAATAAATTGAATCAAAAATTAATTCAATTCAAACAAACCATATCAAAGTAAATGAAATTAATCTTGACTACTCTTGAGTTGAGGTAAGATCCCTAGCGACACTCTCTCAGTAATCACCTTAGGTCGGGTTTGATTTGTTTCTCATCTAACATATCACCCCAACAATTATTTCCCACTTTGGAAGATGTAAGTACACTACACTTTCTTCTTAGCATAACCGTTACACACCGAAAGGCAACCTTAGGTTGGCTAGCTCTACCCTGTAGCTGGTGACTACCCCTTTAGATTTGTAAATCTGAGATAGGTCAAGGCTGATATAGCCCCTTCTTAGTTGATCCATCGCACATCGACATGATCCATAAATTAATCCAAATTAAAATTAAACCCAATATTATTCTCCCTCAATGGAGTTAAATCACACCCTTCTCCCCAAGTGGAGCCCCAAATCATATATAATCAAATCAAATTCAAAATCATCCTTCCAAGTAGAGCCATAACAAATCAAACTGACTTCCTTAGTGAAGTCTAAATTGAAACAATCCAAACCCATCTCTCCCTAGCAGAGCTAATCAAATAAATCATAAAAATCCAACTAAACTCTTATCCTTAGTGGATACTCCTTCAAAATAAATTAAACCAGATCTAATTCTAATTCCCCCTCAGTAGAGCCAAATCACATTCCTCCCTTAGTGGAGCCCATGCTAAAATATACAATCAAACAATCATATTTAAAATCAAATTCAAACCTTTGTATTCCCCAGTGGACACACCACCAAACAAATCATATTTAAAATCAAACTCAAATCTATATTCCCACGGATAGCTTGAACCTGCTTCCCTAGTGGAAGGTTCACATAACCAATCACCAATGAATTCTAGCTCATATCCCCAGCTGACATGCCTGCAAATCAATTAAGATAAAATAAATTAAAATTAATTCAATCTTGATCTTCGGTTGATTATAGATTCTTACCCCCAGCATATCTTCTTCCTATAAATCTCCATTCAAATCAAACAAGTTCAATCTTAATCCCTAGTGGATTTTATTCTCTTATGCCCTTGGCATGAGTTGAGTTGCAATGTGCTAAGATCGTGATTCTATGTACCTTTCGGGTTAGGTATAGATCATTTCCATTAGTACTTGCAATCCTTTGGACGTTGTTGATCATCTCGATTAACGCTAATACGTGTAGTGTGCCTTGTCAGTTATACCACACCTATAGGGGGGTCCTTTTGTTGACCTCACTTTTGGAGTGAGGATTCAATCTTTCCATCTTAGACTTAGGAGTCTTCTAGACACTAAGACTTTCCTAGTCATAAGAAACTTCTAGTAATTAGGTAAACACTTAACCTAAGCCTAGAGACTTAGAAGGGTTAACCATAGGATTAGGTTATGCCTTAGGGATTAGGATAATCCACCTACCCTATAGCTTAAAGTCAACATATGTCCACCTTCTTAAGCCTTAACCAAACCTAAAATTTAACTCATCATCCAAATTAAATGATTGAAACTTATAATCAAGCCAATCCAAACTCAATTGATTTTCTCCTAGATCAATTCTACAATCAAATCAACTTGCCAAAATCTACAATCATATCAAACCCAAACTCAATTGATTTTCTCATAAATCAATCATATCTTCAATCATCTCTACAAATATAAATTAAATATACATTGAAATCATCAAAACTAAATCAAACTAAATCAAACCCTTCTCTAAGCCCTATGACCTACCTTCATGAGCTTAGCCAAACTTTTTTTCAAATCACTTCAAACTCAATTGATTTTCTCATAAATCAATCATATCTTCAATCATCTCTACAAATATAAATCAAATATACATTTAAATCATCAAAACTAAATCAAAATCCAAACTTAAGCCAAATAACCAAACTCCATGGACTTAGCCAAATTCCTTCATTCCAAAACCCAAATATAAATTGAAATCTCTCATGAATTTAATTATACTTTCAGTCATGCTCACAAATATAAATGAAATCTATAATCATCAAGCCAAACCAAAATCAACCCAAGTCAAACCTAACCTAACTCATTTGACTTGAAATATTCAAATGTACCAAAACTCATCCAAACCCAAATCAATTGCAATTGAAATTATAAATCAATCCCAAACCCATATATAAACTCAACTAAATCTAATTCCACTCAAAATCAACTCAACTAAGCCTAATTGGTCCACTTGACCCAAAGTGACCAATTTGACATATTTGAACCAAGTTTCAATCCAACCCAAATTGGATTGAACCAAGCCTACGTAAATCCCATATCATGATTGTTGATCATCCTAGGTTGATCAAGTGTCACAAATTAGGTCAAACCAAGTCAACTTGGTCATTTGACCAAGTCATCCCCTTAACCCATATGAACCCAAACTAGACAAATTGCAACTTGAGCCAAATCCCTTGAAACTAATAATTCATACCAACTCAAAATCAATATTTGAACATGACTTGACCTGAGCCAAACCAAACCCAATTGTTCATCTTGACCTAAGTTGACCCAAATTGACCTAAAAGGCCAAATTGGGACAAATCAAAATGTAAACTAAATTGATTACAACCAATGGCTCAAGTTCATTTCAAATTTGTTGTTGAACTTGACTAAAGCCATGATTGGACCCAATTGAACCCAATTAACCCACTTAGCCCAAATTGACCTTAAGGGTCAAATTGGCCTAAATCAAAACCAAGTACAAATTAATTGATACCAAAGCTTACAATCATCATCAATTTGTTAATTAAACCCAAACCATCTCATAACCCAAGCCAATTTGGCCAATTTTGTCAAATTGGTCAACTTAACCCATTTGACCTAAATGAACTCAAATGAGCCAAAATCAAATCTAAGCCAAACTAAGCCAAACCAAGTGAACCAAAATATCCCAAATGATCATATGAACTTAACCTGTCCCATAGTTTGTCCCAACTTGATCAATTGGTCAACTTGACCCAACCTAACCCAATTTGACTCATATGAGTCAAATTGAGCCAAATCAAACTAAATCAACTCCAATTGGCTTGAAATTTAGCTAACCTACTTTGGGCTCATTTCAAATCTGCCCAAATCAAATTCAATGCCAAATGACCATGATACCCTTAGGTCAAGGGTATCATATGAGACAAATCACCCATGTAAATTGTCATTCCCCTCCTTGGCCACTTGGCACTCTCCTATTGGTCCATATAGGCACTTAGGATACTAACCAACCTGACCCAAGGGTGGTTGGGTTGGCCATGACCAAAGGGGAGGTGAAATTACCACACCTCCCCCATTAGTGCACATGGAAACCCAAGGCCACCGACTAATCCCTCTTGGCAGCCACCTCCTAAGCTTTGGCCAACCAAATCGAGCCACCTAGATGATTCCATGCCATCCTCAGCCACCACTAGCAGCCGGACATCCACAAAACTCCAAATCAAGTTGAGCCGTCTGATTTTTAGAATGAGGGGGTATGACCCCATCATTTCAATCCAAATAGAGAGGTAAACTTAGAGAGACCTCGATGAGAACCCTAGCATCCTAAGGGGAGCATCCTAGAGCTTTTTCAAAGTTCCCCAAGCTCCCCATTGCTGGTTTCACCCAAGGCAAAATAGGGCACCCCTATTCCCGACCCAACTTGCTCAAACCTCCATAGAAACCAAATCAACTTTGCATAAACCTTCCCTAGGGCTCATTGAGTGAGAACGAATCTTCTCCTAAGCATCTGACCACCATAACGTATAGTTCGATCAACAGTGGCCTCCCAAGCTTTAAGTGTTGGACTTTCACGCAACAATAAGGAATCAAAGCTAGTGTCAATCAATAGGGCTTCATCTCCACTAGTCGAAGCTTCCTCAATCATTTTTGCTGCCAGTCTTGAGCTCCGGTGAGGTATGCTTCCAAAACTGAGCTTTTAGTGAAAATGGGTTAGAATTTTGTGAAGAAAATGTACTTCTCATGTGATCTTGATCGTTGGATCCCCTCTGATCAACTTTGTGAAGGTGCGGGATCCTTTTAGAGTTGATCCGAGCTCAAGTAAGCTCAGATCAAGTGAGCAATGGTGGACAGACTCTGTATCTCTTCACAAATAGGATGTTAGATCATGCACCATCCATTCCGCATGATTGGAATGAACGGTCGTGATTAGATCCGTTAGTTTGATTCAATTTTATCCTAATGCATCACGAGACTAATCGTAACCATCCAATTTTAGATGGGATGGTAAACGAGAAAATGCACCCTGCCGCCGCCACATAAGTGCTGAGTCGAATAAGTTTAAGTAGCCAATCCCATGGAACCACTTGGAAAGTGTGCCACATCAACACGCCACATGGGACCGATGGAAATAGGCTTTAATGAGGGTTCAATTAATTAATTTTAATGGCTGAAACTTCCAAAATTTATAACTAAATCATAACAAAATAAAAAAATACAAATAAATACTCATTTTAAAGGTATTTCAGAAGAGAATTATTAAAAAATGATCTTAACTAATTTTGAACAGTAATTAAACTTAATTAAGATTTAATTACAAAATTAATTAGCTTAATTACTTCTTAATTACTTGAGCCATTAATCCTAAATTTTATGGGTTAATTTAATGGGTGAGCCTTCCCTCCCATGATTTTCTTGGGATTTATTGCTCACTTAATTAGAAAATTGACCAATTAAACCCTAATTTCTCTTTCAAGTTAACTAATAATTAATTAATCCCATGAAAAGTAATAAATTAGTTAATTAAGTTTATTAATCATTGCTCAATAGTAAATGAACTAAGGAATAGGGTTGGGACCTTTTTCCTAACATATTCCCCTAAGTTCATTTAACTTTTTCAAAATGAAATTATTTAATATTTAACTAATTAATTAAATCACTTAATTAATTAAATTGATATCATAATCATATTAAACCTTAATTAATCAATTATTGGGTAGACCTTTAGGTGTTCAATAACCTAAAGATATCTTAAGAAAATTATGGTTAACCCACATGTGTGGGGAGGCCATAAGAGTACTTAATTAAGTTCCTTAACTTAATTAATCATTAATTATAAGCCAATTGCATTAGGCCTCCTTATTTCTTCAGATCAATGCAAATTTATTTTCCTTGCAAATAATGTTGGCTCATAATTATTTAGTTAATTACTTTAAAGTAACATAGGTAAGGGTAATTGATTGACTTTATTAAGAATTCAGCTTAATGAATTTATAAAATTCACCTAATTACCCTTTATTAAACCAAATCAAATCACCAATGTGGGAATGGGTTTTATAACAACAAATGATGAGTATTTTCCTCTTTTAAATCAAATCAAAATCCAAAACTTAAGTGATAAAGAAGCTTTGGTTTACTTTAAACAATTTTGTTTGATATGATTGTGCTTAGGAATTAACTTAATTGAATGAAATCATGTGTTTGTGTTTATTTATTCTCTTCCAATCATGTTAGATATTGTATATCATTTGAAATCATGCATTCATATTTTCAAAACTAATTAAATTAAAATGATTTCTTTCATGTAAAGCTTGCTTGTGTTGGATTAATTTATAATATGTGTGGCTACTATCACAATTAAATTCAAATGAATTTTCCAATAGTTTATAAATGAATGATAATATGTAGTAATGTTAGTTATAAATACATAAGAAGTGTATGTGCTTATAGCTTAAGTATGTGAATGTTGAGTCTTCTTTCCTTTATTCATATGTTGGTTTACATATGTTTGAATAGTAATGGGTATATAGTCTAGATATCCCGGTAATATGAGGCTTTAAATAACCCCAAGGATGTCATTTGATTATCTCACTTCCCTGGTTTAACAACGAGACATACCCATTTGATTTCACTCTTATGTATTCTAACATTGGAATTTAGATATAGCTTTAAATCATATACATAAATAATTCAATTAAAAAAAAATACAATCTTGGCACCATTCTCATCCTCTTAAATATGAATATATCTGTATGTATTTAAGAAAAATGGGTATATAGTCTGGACATCCCGGGAATACAAGGATTTAAGTAGCCCCAAGGAGGTCATTTGATTACCTCACTTCCCTGGTTAATAAAGGCACGCACCTATTTATATCTTTTATACATGCATGTGTATATTTAATTAGATAATGATAATCCTCTTTTTATTTAAAAATGATTGAATTATCTAATTATGTGATTTGGAATTCTCCTTCTCATGTTCTTGTATGAAAATTTAGATAAATTTAAATGCAATGGATATATAGTCTGGACATCTCAGAAATACGAGGCTTTAATAGCCCCAAGGAGGTCATTTGATTACCTTACTTCCCTAGTTTAACAATGACACATACCTATTTAATTCACTCTTATGTATTTTGTATAAAAATTTGGATAGAGCTTTAAACTTACATATGCTAAATAATTCAATCAAATGAAAAGATAAATTTGAAATATACAAATTCATTCATCATTTAAGCATGCTAAAACATGTTGCATGTATATATACACTTAGGATTAAAATCACATGCATGTTACATGTGATGGAAAGGATTGAGTTAATATATTTCATGTGATAGTAATTCAATTAGATTAAATTTAAGATGCTCTTCATATTAAATAATTTTATTTAAAGAGAACCTAAGCTTAGGATTAATTTAAAAATGTGTAATAAGCCATTCACTAAAGAGAACTAAATTAAATTAATATACTTTAGAAAGTGGCTTAAGGTAGGGATAAAAGAGGGGAATCCTCTTCCTTCTCTTTATAATAATCACTAAGTAAATATAAATAAAATATAAATCAAAATTCTCAAATCAACTAAATAACTTCAATCAACTTATGTTATTCAACTTTAAAAATTGCAACTTCAATGCCTGACATACCACACAAGTTGACACTTCAATAAGGTTAAGTGATGTATGTATGTATTATTTTGATATTTTATGTATGATTGGAAATGTTAGCTCTAGCTAATCATATTTTCTAGGGATTATGCTTGCTTAAAATAAATATAAATTCTCTCTTTATAGGTTGCTTAAAACCCTAAGCATGATCCAAGTTAGGACAAGTGGGCTTAGTTACCCATGTGTAGGGAGCTAAGTCCAAATTATATATATAACTGCTTGGGATTATATGTTTGTTTAGCTAACATCTATTTTGAAGGTGTAGTTAAATTTACTCTTTCCTATAAGAATGTAATTTTTGTAATAGAAATTAGGATTAGTGATATGGGGGATTAGGATTAGAAGTGGCTAGAAGGGTTTGTCCTAGGGTGCCCTATGATGCCTTTGAACGAAGCACATCCAAATCAAAGAAAGGAGAATCAAACTAAGGAAATGAAAAAAATGGAGAATGAAGACCCCCATAGTATTTAATAAAATTGTAATTATTCTTTTATATTTTGGGTTGTATTAGGGTAGAGCTCAGCTACCCATCTTTTATCTTTTTGGGTTGTACGACGGTATCCAATCACACTAGCCTCTTATTATTTCATGATATTTATAGAAATTGATTGATGATTTGTTTAGATTATGTATTAGAAATTGCATATTTTCTTAGTTTCTTAATGATTGATGCTTTAATGTGTGGCCTAGATGCGGTTAGCCTCTTAGGATAAAATAAAGTTTTTACCCTAATTAATCACTCAAAATTAAAATTTTAATAATTCATAACCTCACCATAAAGCCTAGGTCTTAAATAAGATAACTAAAAGATTTAACAACCCCTTAGCTGAATGGTTGAATGTTTCATAACATCAATATCATATTATTTTGCACTTGAAAATAGGGAATTTTTATCCTTGCACGATAAGGGAATGCTTGACCTTTGAGGGCATCCCTTGTGTTGGAAAACACCCCTTACCACTGATTTAGCCAATAATCTACATTCATTATACATATAGGTATCAAAATCCTAAAGCCTTTATCAAAATGAAGTGTCAAAAATAAAAATAAAAATTTGAAAAGATTTTTCATTAGACTAAATCATATGGTCATAACACTCATGCTCTAGTCTCTTAGAGAGTGGGTTTAGGATTTTAGTCTCTTTCTAATTAAATAACTACCCTGGCCATCTTGCAATTCATAAGACCGGACTACATGGTTTTAAAATCATAGGAGGAGTTAGCTGGTGGCCACATTAGGCGGTTGTAAGTCAAGAGGATGACGATCCATCCTCTCTTATGGAGGTGAACCTTTATGTCCACCTATCACTTAGATTTAGGTTGTGCTTTGGTTCTTACTAAAGCTCCCTAGATTTAGGATCCGAGGTAGTTGTTTCCCTTCAGGCTACGAGCATAAATTCTCATGTCTTAGGAATTTTCATAACCTTATGTTGGCAGATTATAAGTCCTAGCAATCTAATAAAATTCAACTCAAACATATAAATCTCTTCAACTTTAAAATTATAAAGCTCAACCATAGGATAGATCGGAATGCTCATTAGGCCTCTCCTAGTATCATGAACATTTCCTACCTATTTTCTTTGGCTTTCAAAATAAGTCCTCTCCTTCAACTTTCTTAATTGATTTTCCAAATATAACTAATCCTTTGATAGTCTAATCTTAAAATCTTTAGAAATGATAATTGTCTACTTTAATTGAGAGTATTTGTAGCAAATTTCATTTCCTAAGATGTAATTAACTATGGGGGCTTACCTCCATAGGGAACCTTTGAACCCGGTTTAATATAAACCTTGCTTTATTCATCTATGTAAAGCAAGAAAAAAAATCTCTGGTATATTCAAAGACCTATCATGCCTTAGGAGTCGTGATTAGGTGATTAGGTCCATTGAAGGGCGATGTCCCTATCTTTCTAGATAGTACATCATACCTCAATGTCGTACCCGATCACTTCAATAAATATCCCCCCCCTTACAATCTGCATGGTTTCCCCACATACATCTGAAAATAAACACCACTAGGTCTTGAAGCAAAGCTCCATCACTATCACAAGTATACCATAGAGTTATTAGCTCAAATTCCAGAAGTTACAATCTATAAATTCCTTGAGGAGAAAATACCATAGCTGATGTCTTAGCCAAGCTTGCCAAAGAGTTGGCATGTTCAGAAGATGAGTCCATATCAATAGAGGTCCATAATAGGCAAGTCATGCCTCTTATTGATGTTGAACTCATCAACAAATACTCTCTTGAAGGGGAGGTTGTCATTGCCAAAAAGGATGAAGAGCTATATTGGAGGAAACCCTTCATTGATTACCTAAATAAAGGCAAACTACCTCAAGAGAAATCTCAAGCACATTAAGTTAAGCAAATGGCACTCTCCTACGCCTTCGTGGATGGTGTCTTATACTGACGATTCTTTAATCATATATAGTTATGTTATTTAGACAAGCATGATGCCTGTAAGATCGTGACCAAGGTACACTCAGAATTATGCAAAGCTCATCAATCCAGTCCCAAAATGAATGCCAAAATCAAGAGACTTGGGTACTATTGGCCGACGATGATCACAAATTGCGTGGATGTAGCAAGGCATTGTCACCAGTGCCAACTACATGGAGTGATCCTACATTAGCCACCCAACATTCTACATCCAACTTTGGCTTCATGGCCATTTAAGTGTTGAGGCATCGACATAGTGGGTCCGATTGATCCCCCTTCATTTAAGGGTCATTGATTCATCCTTATAGCTATGGACTACTTTTCCAAGTGGACGAAGGTGATTCCGCTCAGGGAGGTTAATGCTCAACATGTGCTCCAATTCTTCTAGAATCATATCATTTATAGATTTAGGGTACCTCACCGAATCATATCCGATAATAGTATCACTTTCAAGAGCACCAAAATTAACAACTTGGTTCAGAGACATAGATTGGAAATACTCTACCATCTACTACCCATGGGTGAACGGTTTAGCAAAAGCCTTCAACAAAACTCTCATACAAATACTCAAGAAGATGCTCGATAATAACAAGCGTCAGTGGTATGAGCAGTTAGTTGAAGCTTTGTGACCTTACCGTACTACTTACAAAACTCCAACTCAATCTACCCCATTCTCGTTAGTGAATGAGTTCGAAGCAGTTCTACCACTAGAAGTTCAACTCCCATCACTAAGGATAGTTATGGGTAGCAGAATCACAACTGAACAGAACACCAAGATGTGGATAGAAGAACTCGGAGATTTGGAAAAGAGACACTTACGAGCATGCCTGAACCTAGAGTTGTACAAAATAAAGATGGTTCAAGCTTATAACAAGTTCGTCCATCCAAAAGCTTTTCAAGTATGAGGGCTTGTTTTAGTTCTAAGGTGACCAATTATTACTCGATGCTAAATGGGAGGCAAGTTTGAACCCATTTGGGAAGGCACTTTTGCCATAAGCTTGGGTCCAGACCTTCTTTGCGACTCCCCCCTTAGTAGTTGCCCTAAGTCGGATAGAGTTGTCTAGCCGATGATAGACTATCTCGATGATCAGTTCCACTTAAAAAGATGTGAGTCCCCGATGCTTTCTTCCTGGATTGATCATTAAAAAATGATGGGCACCTTAGGTTAGCTGGTGTTTGTCTTGCTGACGGTGACCCACCCGGTGGATAACACCGCTCAAGCAAATGTGAGTCCCTGTGCTTTCTCCCTAAGTCGACCACCGTATACCTACCTGTTTCCTTCTTTTCAGGTATTAGGATAAAACTAGCAGAGGCACCCTCCCTGTGAATATCCTATTTAGATTACGTCTTCACTACCCCATCTAGACATGACCCAAGTTACTATCAGATTGGACAGTTCCTCTTTCCTAGTACCCACCCTTGTGGTTGGATGTTATGTGTTGCGAATGTACAAATTATCTCTTGGATCAATAAATCTGAGACATGCCAAAGCCCCCATGGCTCCTTCTTAGTGTGGCTCCTCACAAACCGACAGGGTCTACTCTAAACAAATAAACAAACAAATGAAGAAACTAAATGAAATCTCTTGTGGATTAGCATAAGACCCCTAGAGGTGCCTTTTCCCAAGTAGGCATCCTATCTTTTTGATCGTGTCAGCAAAACTCCCTATAGGAATTGCTTTGACTACTCTTCAGTTGAGATAAGACCCCAAGAGGCATTTGCTCAATAGTCGCCCTAGATCAGGCTTGGCTTGTTGTTCCATCAATAGGTCCCCCAATGGTTTTCTCTATTTTGGAAGATGTGAATCCCTGAGCTTTCTTCCTAGTACAACCATTGCAAATCGATGGGCAACCCCTAGGTTGGATAGTTTCTACTCTTCGGTCAGTAGACTACCTCTTTAGATTGGTAAATCTAAGGTAGTCCAAGCTTACATAGACCCTTCTTCGTGAGGTCTATTGCAAAGTGGTCCAAATTAAAATAATCGGCCAAATTCACAAAAGAAAATCAAATTCAAACATGCATCCTCCATGGAGTCAAATCATAACCAAAATGAAACCCAAATTCAAACCAAATCAAAAACATTTAACTAAATCAATTAAAATCAAATCAAATCAACAAACTAAATTAAACTCAACAAAACATGTATCCCTAACAGATCTCTTTCTCCCTTAAATCAATTCCATTAACTCAAAAAAATCCAATCACAATCTCAATCTCCATTAGATTCCACACAAATTCAATCAAATCTACACCCTCAGCGGATCCTCTGCTGAATTAATCAACCAAATTCAAATTAAATCAACCAATAATCAAAATAAAAACCAATCAACAACAAGTCGATCAAATCAAAACTTCAAATATATATACACAATAGATTCCAATCAATTAACGTAACCAAACCTGTATCCCTAGCGGATCCCTCTTCCCTAAATCAATTAAATCAAACTAAATCAAACAAATTCAAATCAATATCCCCAACGGACTTCCTTTTATACCTTGAGTATACATCAAATCAAATTAAATCAAACAAACTCAATCAAATATATATCCCCAATGGATCTTCCCCTTTTTTTTATGCCCTTGGCATAAATCATTCTTCAACCAATCAAACTCCTTCTTTCATGCCCTAACGAATTGCATCACGTTAGGATTCATGGTTCCATCTATTTTTTTCATTTGGGATATGGATGGCAATCCTTAGTGCTTGTGATCTATCTGGATTTTGTTGATCACCTCGATCAATGCTAATATGTGTGGTGTCCCTTGTCACTTACTCCATACCTATTGGTGGCCCTTTTATTGACCTCACTTTTGGAGTGAGGATTGACTCATCCTTCCTTAGACTTAGGAGGCTCCTTGACACTAGAATCTCCTTAGCTAAAAGACACTTCTAGTGATTAGGTGAACACTAAACCCAAGCTTAGAGACTTAGGAAGATCTATCATAGGTTTAGGCTATGCCTTAGAACCAAAGGAACCTACCTATCCTATGGTCTAACCCATGACCTATGACTATACACTCATGGAAATCCTACCTCCAATCCATACAATCAAACTGAATTGGATTCCATTTCATATCCAAGCTCCAAGCCAAAATGATTTGAACCCAAACCCATCTTAATCCCATGATCCAATCTTATGGACTCAACCCAAAACTTCTTCAATTAAACTAAATCCAATTAATTTTCACAAAAGCACTTCAACCATTCAATACATCATTTCAAACCCTTCCAAAACTTCAATCAAATCAAACCAATCAAACCAACTAAATTAACCCAATCAACATAACCTAGCCCATTTGACCTAAAGGGTCTACATGAGCCAAAATCCAATTAAATCCAAATCAATTGCAATTAAAGCCATCAATCAATTAAAAATCAATTATCAAACTCAAGTAAACCCAACACAACCTAATCCAACTCAAATTTTTCCATGAGGTTCACTTAACCCAAAGTGACCTAAAGGACTCAGTGATCCAAACTCTAATCCAACCCAAATTGGATTGAACCAACCCATTCAATACCTTCTACAATGAATGTTGTTAACCCTTGATTGTCTAATTTCAATCAATTGGGTCAAACCAAGCTAATTTGATCACTTTTATCCAAGTTGACCCAATTATCCTATATGAACCAAATTGAACCAAATATCATTTCAATTAAAATCAACTGAAGCCAATGATTCCTACCATTCATAAATAGATCCTTGAATATGATTCAACCATCAATCGAGCCAAACCAAACCCAATTGGCTCCTTAACCCAATTTGACCCAATTTACCTATAGGGACAAATTGGGCTAAGCCTCAATTCAATCCAAATTGATTGAAACTAATGACTCAAGTCAATCATGAATTGATTATTGAACATGATCAAGCCCTTGATTGAACCAAATTCAATCAAGTCAACCTAATTGACCCATTTATCCCAAATTGACCTAAAGATTCAAATTGATCTAACTCATTCCCAAATCCAAATTAATTGAAATTAACACCTACAATCATCACCAAATCAATAATTGAACCCAAACTAACCCTAGCCCAAGCCAATTTGATCAATTTGACCAAATTGGTCAAATTAGCCCATTCCATATGCCCATATGAGCCAAATTCAAATCCACTTCAAATCAAATCAAACAAATTAAACCTAAACATTCCAAGTCATCATTTAAACTTGACCCAACTCTTGTTTGACCTAATTTGACCAATTGGTCAACCTAACTCAACTTAACTCAGTTTGACCTACATGGGTCAAATTGAGTCAAACTCATTCAAACCAAGTCCAAACCCAACCAATCTTAGGATGACCCATCCATGGGTCAGCCCAAATCAAACCCAACCCATTTTAAACTTGAATTATCCTAAAACACATTAGGTAAACCCCTCTAAATGGGACAAAATATTCATTTGGATGGTCTCACCCACCCTTTTGCCCTTGGTAGCCACCCTAAGCTCAACTTGAACCTCTGACCCAAAGCTGATTAGGTCAGCCATGGATCAAAGGAGGTGAAATAACCCAAGCTACTCCATTTGCTCACCTTAGAGAGCAAGGACACTTCACCTCAGCCTTTGCCAGCCCACTTCCTTCACTTAGCCACTTAAAGAGCTCCACCTCAGCCATCATCTGATGTCCTCGGCCGCCTATGCCAACTAGACGTCTACCAAAACCAGAGCTAATTCCCACTATCCAATTCTAGGGGGAGTTGAGTATACTCTTCCCCATCTCATTCCAACACCCATACATACATCCTCGGAGCTTCAGAGAGTCAAGACGAGCTTCTCGACATCAAACCCGTGCAAAGCCGAGCTTCCACTCTGTCCAACTCTACTCAAACTCAACCAAATCTAAATTAACTTCACCCACACCTTCAATAGAGCCACCGGGGAGAAGGAAAGTCACGAGCTTCTTAATAAGGCTTTGTCACTTCAAGATAAAGCTACCTCAATCGTTGGACCACCGGTAAACCATAGAAATCCTCCTAGGTGTTGGTTTTTGTGAAAGAAATATTGATTTTGTGCGATTTTCACTATAGGATCCCTTAGATCTATTACTTGAAGCTTTTGGAGTCAATCCCAACATTTACGAGCTTAAGTGAGCTCAGATCGAGTGGAGGAGAGTGGACGGTGTCCATCTTCCATCGCTCGGGGTATGAAGGACCATCTACTATCCATTCCACATGATTGGAATGGACAATCATGATTAATCCAATTAGAAATTCTGATTTAATCATATTAGATCCATGGGTTTAATCCCCATCATCTGTTTACAATGGGAAAGAAAGCACGTTTGTCACTGTTGACTTAGCTTACTGCGTCCAACGATTTAAGTGGAAAATTCATAGTGCCATGTGGAAAGGATCATGTCACCCTCAAGTATGCACAGATTATGGATTGACTAGGCTTAAAAATGTCATTTAATAACCCTAAACTTTAAAAATTTATAACTAATTGTAGAATATCATAAAAATACAAATAACCCCATTTTAGAAAAGGTAAATAGAGTAGATTTTAATAAAAATAATTCCTTTATGGTTTGAAAAGAGAATGGAGCTTAATTAGGGTTTGAATTTTCTCTTAATTAGCTTAATTAAGCCTTAATTATTTGGCTAATGAGTCTCAAATTAAATGGGTTGATTCTATGGGATATCCTCTACCTCACATAATTTTTTTAAGATTTATTGCTTATGTAATTAAGCAAAATTAAAATTTTAATGTTAATTACCCTTCCTAATTAATTTAATGATTATTAAATTTATTAAATAGTAAAAATTAATTAGTAAACTTGATTAATCATGGTTAATAGTGGGAATGATATGGGTGAATGATTAAGGCCTCTTCCTTGATCATTTGCTTAAGTGTCTTTAAGAAAATGATTAAGCAATTAATGGTCAAATTAAATCAAATTAAAATGCTAATTAGATCAGATAATTAACATTCAGTTCATGGGCTCCTCTTTATGTGTTTAATAACATGAAGACCTTTGAGGAAATTATGATTAACCTATGGGTGTGGAAAAATTTTATAAGTACTTAATTAGGTTTTTTAATTTAATTAATATTTAATTATGAGCTTCATTGCATTATGTCCCTAAGTGCATTGCAATTTTAATTTCCCATTTGTGTAATCATTGGAAGCTCATAATTCAGTAATTAATTAAATTAAAGAAGCATTGGAAAGAGAAAATAAATGAATTGCTTAATGATTCTAACTTAATTAATTCATAAATTCCACTTAATTATTTCTCCTTAAACACATTAAGTCATTAACATTAGATGGGGTAAAAATAGCAAATGATTCTTCCTCCTTGAGTTCAATAATTAAAATCCAAAATCAAATATCATAAGAAGCTGTGGTTTTCATAAATGATTTTATTTAATGTGATTGTTCTTAAGAATTAATGTAGTTGATTGAATTATGTGGGAATGTTTGACTATTCCTTTTCAATCATTATAAATGCTATATGACGTGTGATATCATACATTCATGTTTTCAAAAATAAAAGAATCAGTAGAATTTATTTATGTGTAAGTTACATGAGTTGGTTTAATCTTATTATATGTGTGCCTATTATCACTAATAAATTTCAAAATTATTTTTTAAAATTATAAACTAATAATGAAAAGTTAGAGTGATATTAGCTATGAATACTTCCATATGATTTGTATGTGTTTATAGCTTAAGCATGTTAAAGCATTCATTTATCTTTAGAATTCATTTATGGGTTTACATATGTGTGAATGATAATAAGTATATAGTCTGGACATTTTGGAAATATGAGGTTTTAAGTAGCCCCACAGAGGTCATTGATTATCTCACTTCCCTGGTTAATAAGGACATGTACTTATTTAATTTCATTTCTATGTGTACTTGTACTAGAATTTGGATTGAACTTAACTTTACATGTGTAAATGATTACTAAAACAAAATATTTTGCATGATTCTCATTCTCATGGTTGTGTATTCATTCATATGTATTTAAGAATAGCAAGTATATAGTCTAGACATCCCGGGAATATGAGGCTTTCAGTAGCCGTACGGAGGTCATTGATTATCTCACTTCCCTGGTCAAAACAACAACATATACTTTCTTAAAAATTTTATACATGTTTGTGTGTGTATTTAGCTAATGAATGAAAATCCTTTTCTCTAGCAAAATATATGCATTCATAATTATTTAGGTGTGCCAAAATTATATTATATATATAGGTATTCTAAGTTTAAAATCATATGCATGCTATTTGTGATGGAAAGGAATGGTGCAACATACTCTACATGATGGTAATTCAATTACATTAATCTTAAGATTCTTTCATGTTAGATAGGATTTTTTTAAGATTAACCCAAACTTAGGATTAATAAAACACTTAATAAATCATTCACTAAATGAAATCAAGTCATAATAATATACTTAGAAAGTAACTTAAGGTGACGATGAAAAAGGTTAAGCCTTTTTTCCTTCTCTTTACATTACTTAGTTCCTAAGTAAATATCATATGAAACAAAACAAATATATACAAATTAAAATCTACCAATCTTCTAAATAACTTAAAATGAAATAATCCCTCATGTTTAACTCAAACAATTCCAAGCCTTAGCCAATTAAAATTCTAAAGCTTAGCTAAGACATACCACACTAAGCCTAAACAGACACATTAGAATACTAAGTCACAACTTCTAGCTTTAGGTTTGGACTGTGTATGTAATGATATTGTGTTTTCATTTTGTGATGTATTATTTTAGACTGAATGATAGGATTGTGGTTCGTAGATTGGATTTTAGGCTATTATTAGTCTAATGTTGCTTTCTGTTGGGGATTATGCTAATAGGGCTGCTAAAATAAATATACATACTTCTATTTGCAAGATATTTATGCCCCTAAGCATAATCCATGATTAGGATAGGTGGGCTTGGTTACCCATGTGGAGGGAGCTAAGTTCAAATTACATAATAAAACTGCTTAAGATTTATGTATGTTTAGCTAACATCTGTTCACATGTGTAGTTAGATTTTACTTTTTTATAAACATGTAATTTTGAAATAGGAATTATGATTAGTGCTATGGGATTTAAGATGAAAAGATGCTAGAAGGCATAATCCTGGGAAGCCCTGTGAAGCCTTGAAGCAAGATAAAATCATAGAAAAGAAAGAAGAAAAGAAGAATGAAGAAAAATAAGGAATGAAGACCCCCATAGCATCTAATTTAATTTCAATTATAATTAATCTTTTGTAATCTAGGTTGTATAGGAGTAGAGCTCGGCTACTTAATTTTTTTTTCCAGGGTGTACGGTGGTACCCAGTCATATCGGCCTTTTATTCTTTCACGGAATCTATACATGAATGATTGTTGTTATGTTTAGATTGCACAATAGAAATTGCATCTTCTTAATAGTTTCTTAAGCTTGATGTTTGAATGTGTGGCCTGGATGTGGTAGGCTCTTAGGATAAAAATTATTTTTTCTACCCAATTAACAACTCATAATAAAAATTTTAAAATAACTCACAACTACATTTTAAAGCCTAGGGTATAATCAAGATAATTAAAATATTTAGTAATCCCTTAGCTGAATGTTGAATGTCTAACATCATACATACCATCTTATCTCACTCTTGAATAATGAGGGTCTCCATTCTTGCACTTTAACAAAAGCTTGACCTATGAGAGCACCCCCTCATGATGGAGATCTCCCTCTCTCCCTCTCTCTCTAATTTGGCTAATAACTAAATTTCATCATGCATTTAGGCATATAATATCCCAGGCCTTTGTCCAAAATATTATGTCAAAATAATATAAAATTTATAAAACTTTGCATTTAGATTAAGTCATATACTCATGCCAGTCATGATCTAGTTTCTTAGGGAGTGAGTTTAGGACTCTATTCTCTTTCCAAATTAAATAACAAGCCTAGCTATCTTGTAATTTCAAATAGACCAACCTACATAGATTTGAATAGTACGAGGTGTTAGCTGGCAACCACTCTAGGTGGTTGTAAGTCCAGAAAAGTCAGACTAGTTTAAGCTCTCTTGTGGAGGTGAACCTTTATGTCCCCTTTTCGCTTAGATTTAGGTCGTACTTCTAGCTTGTGCTAAAGCTCCATAGATTTAGGATCTGGGATTGTTTATTTCCTTCAGGCTACAAGCATAAATCCTCATCTCTTAGGCCTTTCTACAATTTTATGTTGATGGATTGTAATCCATTGTATTCTAATAAAATTTCAACTCAAATTAAACAAACTCTCTCTTTCAAACATATAAAGCCTCACCATAGGATAGATTGGAGTGTTCACTAGGCTTCTAGTATCATGAGTGTTCCCTACTTATCTTCCTTTGGAATTCAAAATAAGTCTCTCCAATTGAACATTCCCAATAAGTCTCTCCAATTCAAAATAATAAAGCAGTTAGTTGAAGCTTTATGGGCCAACCGCATTACCTACAGAACTCCAACTCAATCTACTCCTTTCTCCTTAGTGTATGGGTCTGAAGCCATTCTACCATTATAAGTCCAACTCCCATCACTAAAGATAGTTGTGGGTAGCGAGATCATAATGAAGTAGAATGCCATATAGAAGAGCTCAAGAGGCTTGGAGGAGAGACACTGCATGCCAAAACCTTGAGTTTTAAAAGCCAAAATAATTCAAGCTCACAACAAGTTGCTCTAGAGCTTGAGCTTTTAAAGATTGATTGTTGCCCATATCAAGATGGGAGCCAAGTTTGATCCCACTTAGGAATGCCCTTTTGTCATAGAGAAAGCCTACCAAGGAGGATCATATCAACTTATCAATCATAAAGGGGAGCGTCTGATGCTTTGAATCAATAGGCTCTACCTAAAGAAATATTATCCAAAAAAATATGTTTGAAAATAATTATCATTAATAAAAATTTCATTTCAAATTCAATCTCATCAAATTTAAAGCATTTTTGTCTATGAATCCACCACGACGTATTTAGGGTAGGTGTAAGAGAACTTGAGTGGCATCCTATTCTTAATCGACACACACAAACATAAATTACACACAAATACATAAAATAAACACATATATTTTATCTCAAGCTACTTTGAGTTGAGATGACGCCCCCAGCAACCCTCAACCAGTAGCTGCTCTAGGTTAGGTCAATTTAGTACCTAGCTAGTGTGTTACCCCAATGGTTTTCTTGCTTAGAAGGATGTGAGTCTACTATGCTTTCCTCCTGGCCTAGCTGCTACACACCGACGAGCACCCTGTTGGTATGGTAGACCTTACTACGTGACTGGTAAGCTACCTCATGATGGCTTCATTTAAGAAGATGTAAGTCTAATATGCTTTCTTCTTAGATTAGCCTTTATGCATCGACTAGGTCAAGTAAATTTGAGGTTTAGGGTAAGTCCCCTAGCATCCTTTCCGACATTACCCGTCCTCCCATGCTGTTGGATAGTATTTGTCCCATCGATAGACTATCTCGATGACCTTCTATATGAAGATTGACATCACACACCACCAACGCACGTTAGTCGGTTGGTGTTCGTTATGTTGATGGTGACCCACCCGGTGGATACACCACTCATGGTATATGTAAGTCTGCTACGCTTTCTCCTTGAGTTAGCCACTGTATACCTATAGGCTTTTTTTTCAGGGATCAGGATAATGCCCCTAGTGGCACCTCCCCTATGGGCACTCTATTTGTATCATGTCTTTACGACCCCATCTAGACATTACCTGAGTACTATCAGATTGGACAGTTCCCCTTTCCTAGTAACCACCATTGTGGTTGGAGAATATATCTTGTGGATGTGTAGATTCTCCCTTGGTCTAGTAAATATGAGATAGGTAAAGGCTGACATAGCCCCTTCTTAGTGTGGTCCCTCGCACACCAATATAGTCCATGCAAACATATAAAGAATATATATATATATATATATATATATATATATATATATATATATATATATATATATATATATATATATATATATATATATATATATATATATATATATATATATATATATATATATATATATATATATATATTTGTGATCAGGAGGACACACCTTGCGGTACATTTTCCCAACTAGGGATCCTATCTCTAGGGTAGTGTCAGCAAAAGTCCCTACAGGAATCGACTATCCCTGAATTGACTTAAGTCCCCAACGACACTCACTTAGTAGTCACCCTAGGTTGGGTTTGATTTATTGTGCTGCCAATAGGTCACCCCAGTGGCTGTTCCCCACTTTAGAAGATGTAATTCTGGTATGCTTTCTTCTTAGCATGCATGTTGCACACCGAAAGGCAACCCTTAAGTTGGTTAGTCACACCCTTCGGCTGGTGGACTATCCCTTTAGATCAGTAAATCTGAGACAAATCCAGGCTGACATAGCCCCTTCTTAGTGGGTCCATCGCACACCGACAAGGACCGTAAATTAAATCAAACTAAATTGAATTCAAATAAACCACATCAAATAAAATGAAATTAAAATGAAATTTACCTTGACTACTCTTGAGTTGACATGAGTCCCCAGCAGCACTAACTCAGTAGTCGCCTTAGGTCGAGTTTGATTTATTGTGCTACCAACAGGTCACCCTAGCAATTATTCCCTGCTTTGGAAGATGTAAGTCTGCTACACTTTCTTCTTAGCATAGCCCCAGTAGCACTCACTAGTCTTGGAGTTCATCAAATCTTCAATTCACATGAATATTAATCTTGTGAAATCTGGAACAAATAGATGACTAGTCCTTATTAAGGCTATTTGATTGAAGAATAATTTAGAGTTATGGTTATTTAGTTATGTGGAAACAAATTATTATATTTGCAAGTTCTTATCTATCAATTACATCAAGAATTTTTGTTAGGAATTCAATATTTTTAAACAATCTCTTTATGTTCAAGCATTAAAACTATATTTGCCTTTTTCTAATAGAGTTCTATTAAAGCATAAGTTTAGCAACAAAGGTAGAACTACCCCCTTTGCAATACGATCCACATTGAGTAGCAACTGAGTATTTTCCATAATGAGTTTAAATGCTAGCCTCTCTGCGACTACAACAAGATTGACATATATACCAGCATAATAGCACATTAAAGGTGACAATCTATTCAAATGACCTATTGGGGGCAAGAATATGAGAAAAACTTGAACCAAAAGAGTATATTACTTATTTGAGGTGCTATGAATATTATCGATTAAATCTTCATGTATTACAAAAGACATTCTTAAAGATAATGATATTATCAATAATATCAACTATGTTATAGTCAAAAGAGTCTGAGAGTATAAGTCGATAACAAGTATAGTACATATAGTATCTATTTTATTATTGGAACTGTACTAGAGTACAACTCTACAATAAGTATAAAGAAAAAAAATTACCTTTATTAATTTCAAGAAAAAAGAATTATAGTAAAATTACAAACATGAACAAAGAGAAAATATAGGAATAAAGAATGTGTTCTCAAACATTGGTTAAAATATCCTCCTCATCATCTTCGTCTTTGCTTTCACCCTCTTCAGCATGGAACTCTTCAATCATCCTCTAAAAAGTGGAAAAACTTGCCCAGATTGGAGGTAACATCTTATTTCCCATAAGTTGGTCTAAGTAGCATTAAATCCCTTTTTTATTAGAGAGTATGTGCTTGTAAGAAGGGTTAATCTTTATGTTAGTGTTGACCTCACTTTTAGAGTGAGGATTCAATCTCCTCTTCTTAGATTTAGGAGTCTTCTAGATACTAAGACTTCCTTAGTCATAAGACACTTCTAGAAATTAGGTGAACACTTATCTTAAGCCTAGAGACTTATAAATGTTAATCATAAGATTAGGCTATGCCTTAGGACTTAGGGAAATTTACCTAACCTATATCCTAAACCCAATCTATGCCTACTTCTTTGACCTAAAATAAACCTCAAATTCAATTCATCCAAAATCACATACCAAATAAAAATTCAAATTCTAAACGAAATGATTAAAACCTATAAACCAAATTCAAATCAAATTAAAACTATCTTAAGCTCATAATTCAATCCTATGGACTTAACCAAGACAAATTCAAGCCAAACAAAACTCAATTGATTTTCTCAAAGTCAATTCAACTCTCCAATCGACTAATACCAAATATACAATAAAATTCAAATCAACCAATCCAAAACCAAATCCAAATCTTTCTTAGGCCATATGATTTGATCCTATGGACTTAGACAAAATTCCTTCAATTCAAATTGATTTCAATTGATTCTCTCATGAATCAATTATTTCTTCAATCTTCTTCTCAAATATAAATGAAACCTACATTCAAATGCCCTAAACCAAAATCCAAACCTAATTCAAACCTATCCTAAGCCATATATTTCAATCCTATGGACTTATCCAAAACTCCATTCAAACCAAATCAAATTCAATTGATTTTCTCATGAATTAACTATTCCCTCAATCATCATCCTAAGTATAAATCAAATCTTTAATCAACTAAACCAAACCAAAAATCAATTCAATCAAACCTAACCTAACCCATTGGACTTTAAATATTCAAGTGATTACCCATTTGAACCCAAATCAATTGCAGTCAAAGCTATAAATCAATCCTAAATCCATTTATAAATCCAACTAAACTCAATTCTACCGAAAATTGACTCAACTAAACCCAATATCCTCACTTGACCCAAAGTGACCTAAAGGACCTAGTTGAACTAAATTCCAATCCAACCTAAATTGGATTGAACCAAGCCTATTAAAACCTCCTATTATGATTGTTGATCACCCTAGGTTGATCAATTGTCATTAATTAGGTCAAACCAAATCAACTTGGTCATTTCACCCAGTCAACCCACTTAACCTACATGAACCAAACTAGCCAAATCTCAACCCAAGCCAAATTAATTAAAACTATTGATTTACACCAATATATTGTCAATGATTGAATATGACTTGACCATCAATTGAGCCAAACCCAACTCAATTGGCCCTTTGACCCAATTTGGCCTTTTAGTTCAAATTGGATCAAATCAAGATCTAACCCAAATTGATTGCAACTAGTAGCTCAAGTTCATTCTAAATTGATTATTGAACTTGCCTAAAGCCATAATTAAACTCAATTGACCCATTTAGCCCAAATTGACCTAAAGGGTCAAATTGGCCTAAATCCAAATCAAATACAAATTAATTCAAACAAAAGCCTACAATCATCTTAACTTAACCAATTAAACATGACTCAACCCTTAGTTTGATCCAATTTGACCAATTGGTCAACCTAACCCAACCTAGCCCAATTTGACCTACATAGGCCAAATTGAGCCAACCCCACTTGAATCAAGTCCAACCTAATGGGATCTAATCTAACCCATTCTAAAGTTGCCTTGGGTTAGCCCAAAATCAACTCAACCCAAAATGAGTCCAATCCAACCCATTATTCAATGGCTAAAGCTCCCCCACATGGGATTATACCCAAATTGGCAAGTCAATCATCCCTTTTCCCCTTGGCATCTATCAAACACCCAAAATAGTACCTAACCTGGGTGGCTAGCCCAGCCCAAGTGGGCTAGGTCTGCCATGGACAGAGGGGAGGTGAGTTAATTCACCTCCCCACACCTAGCCGAACCCAATGGATCCAAGGAGGAGGGCAGCTGCCTTGAGCCAACTCAGCTTGACACCTACCACTACGGATGCTGACCGACCAAAAATCAAGGAAAGATCTGAGCCATTCAATCCAAGGGAAGGGGAGATATACCCCTTGATTTCGAGCCAATTCGAACACACACACCCTTAAAGAGCTTCTAGATACCAAAATGAAATCCCTAGAGCCGGTCAATGAGCTTCAGGGAAATAATTTCCATAAAACCAAGCTTTTGTGAAATTTTTCAAAGCTTTTTTGAAGGGAAGTTATATGTCATATGATTTTGAACATTGGATCCCTTCGAATCTTCATTGTGAAGGTGTGGGATCAATTTCGTGGTCATCCAAGCTCGAGTGAGCTTGGATCGAGCGAGGAAAGGTAGACGGCGTCCGTCTCTCATCGGTCAGGGGATGATAGATCACGCATTATCTGTTCCAAATGAATGGGCGGCTGTGATTAATCCATTAGATTTAATCTAGTTTATCCTATAAAAACTATGTATGTAATCTCCATCATCCGATCTTAGATCCGACGGGATAAATCGGTCCGCCCCATGTAAGCCGAGTTGGGTTTAAGTGATCCCACACACGCGGAAAAGCACACCACATCGTGGCTCACGATGATGCATTAGGCTAATAATTAATTTATTTTAATGACTGAATCTTTAATTCTTCATAACAAATTATAGAAAAATTAAGTAAATATAAATAAATACTTATTTTGAAGGTATTTCAAAGGAAAATCATTTACAATTAATTCCATTTAGCTTTTAATAGTAATTAAGACTTAATTAAGATTTAATTACAAACTTAATTAGCTTAATTATCCATTACTTACTTGAGTAATCAATCCAAAACTTTATGTGTTTATTTAATGGGATGACCTTTGCCTCCCATAATTTTCTTAGGGTTTATTGCTTGGTTAATTAGGAGAATTGACATTTAAACCCTAATTACTCTCTTAATTAATCTAATTTATTAATTAATCTTCCAAATAATAAAAATTAATTAATTAAATGCAATAATCACTGTTGAATAGTGAATGGGCAAGGAGAATGGGGTTAGGACCTCCTTCCTAATCTCTTTTCCTAAGTCCATTTCTCCTTTAAAAAAATTAATTAAAATGAGATTAATTAAGAGTTTAATTAGTTAATTAATTGGTTTAATTAAACAAATTAAAATCATAATCACATCAGGCAATTAACAATGAAATTATGGGTTCCTTTTTATGTGTTTAATAATATAAAGACCCTTAAGGAAATTATGATTAACCCATAAGGTGGGAAAATCATAAACTTACTTAATTAGGTTCTTTAATTTAATTAACTATTAATTATGATTCATTTGCATTAGGTCCTTATAGGAGCATTGCAATTTTATTTCTTCACATGTTCATGTCATTTGTGGCTCATAATTAAGTGGTTTATCAAACTAAAAAAGCATAGGAAAGGGTAATTATTTAATTTAATTAAGGATCCAAATTAATTAATTCATAAAATTCACATAAACCAATTAAGTGTTCCATCATGGGAATGGGATTAAAATAACAAATAATTCTAGTCCTCTTTAAAGTTAGTAAAAATCCCAAACCATAAATCCATAATGAACTTTGATTTTCTTTAAATGGTTTTATTTAATGTGATTGTCCTTAGAGCTTAATATAATTGAATGAAATCATGTGGTTATGTTTAGTTATTTCTTTCCAAGCACATTAAATGTTGTATGCCATTTGAATTCATGTACTCATGCTTTCAAATTCAAAGAAATCAAATGAATTTCCTTGTAAGCTTGCATGTGTTGGATTAACTTAAATATATGTGTGGCTATTATCACTAATAAATTCAAAAACTATTTTTCAAAGTTTACAAATCAATTATAATACTTAGAGTGTTGATAGTTATGAATATACATAGGATTTGCTTGTGTTTATAACTTAAGCATATTAAATAAAGCTCTCTTTCTTATGATTCATATATATATATATATATATATATATATATATATATATATATATATATCCAATAATGGGTATATAGTCTGAATATCCTAGGAATACGAGCTTTAAGTAGCCCCAATGAGGTCATTTGATTACCTCACTTTCCTGGTTTAACAATGGCACGTACTCATTTAGTTTCATCTCTATGTATTTTGGTATTAGAATTTAGATAAAGATTTAATTCATATGCTTAAATAATTCAATCAAATAAAAATACAACATTACATGATCCTCTTTCCTTTAGTGATTTATACATCTATATGTATCTAAGAAAGCAAGTATATATTTTGGACATCCTGGAATATGAGGCTTTAGTTATCCCTAAGGATGTCATTTGATTAACTCACTTCTCTAGTTTAATAATGGCACATACTTGCTTATATCTTTTATACACACATGTGTGTATTTAGTTAAGGAATTAGGATCCTCCTTTTCGACTAAAAATGCATACATTCATATTCATGTAAGTCATTAGCATGTGTTATGTATAAATTAGTGCTCTCTTTTATTTATTCATGTATAGATTTACATAAGTTTGGAATGTTAATAAGTATATAGTCTGGACATCCCAAGAATACAAGGCCTCAATTATCCCCAAGGAGGTCATTTGATTATCTCATTTCCCTGGTTAACAATGACATGTACTTATGTGATTCCATCCTTATATATTTTGGTATTAGAATTTGGATAGAGCTTTAATTTATATGTTCATATATTTCAATCAAAATGAAAATATAAATCCCATACATACACATTCATCATCATTTAAGTGTGCTAAAACATATTGCATGTATAGATATGTTAAGTATTAAATCATATGCATATTACATGTGATGGACAGAAATGACTTAGTATACTTCATGTGATAGTAATCCAATTAGATTAATCTTAAGAAGCCTTACATTTTGGATAAAGTTATTTGGAGTTAACTTAAATTTAGGATTAATTAAAAATATGTAATAAGCCATTCGTTAAAGAGAACTAAATCAAATTAACATGCTTTAGAAAGTAGCTTAAGGAGGAATGGAAGAGGGTAATCCTCTTCCTTCTCTTTATAAAACTTAGATGTTAAGTGTAAATCACATGAAACAAAATAAAATACAAATTAAAATTCACAAATCAATTAAACAATTCCAAATGAAACCCACCATCATGTTAACTTAAATAATTTCCAAACTTAGAAAAATATAACTCTAATGCTTAGTTAAGACATACCACACAAGACCTTAACACACACATCAGAATTAAGTCACCACTTCTAGCTTTATGTTAGGATAGCATATCATGTGATGCATGTTTTATTTTGTGATGTAATATTTTAGACTGGATGTTAAGGTGTATGCTTCGTAGATTGGATGTTAGACCACTCTTAGCCTAATTATATTTTCTACAGGGGATTGTGCTTATAGGGATGCTTAAAATAAATATAAATGCTCTTTTTACAGGTTACTTAAGCCCCTAAGCATAATTGAAGTTAAGATAGGTGGGCTTGGTTACCCATGTGCAGGGTGCTAAGTCTAAATTATAAATATAACTGCTTAGAATTGTATGTATGTTTAGCTAACCTCTATTTTTCAAGTGTAGTAAGATTTATTTTTTCTAAATGAATGTAATTTTATAATAGAATTTAGGATTAATACTATAGGGGATTAGAATGAGTAGTGATTAGAAGGCTTTATCCTAGGGTGCCCTATGATTCCTTTGAAACAAGCACATCCAAATCAAAGAAGAAGCAAACCAAATCAAGAGAAAGGAGGAAGATGGAAGAGTGAATAATGAAGACCCCCAGAGTGTATATTCATTCTAATTGTAATTATTCTTCTATATTATGGGTTGTATAAGGGTAGAGATCGGCTATATATCTTTTATTTTTCTATTTGTATGGAGGAACCCGACCACACCGGCCTCTCATTCTTTTACGGTAGTTATAAAATTGATTGATATTATGTTTAAACTGCACATTAGGATTACATACTTTTCATAGTTTCTTATGATTGACACTTTAATGTGTGACCTGGATATGATAAGCTCTTAGGATAAAATAAATCTTCTATCCAAATAATCACTCAAAACTAAATTTTAAATAACTCATAATCTCATCATAAAGCCTAGGACATAAATAAGATAATTAAAAGATTTAGCAACCCCATAGCTGAATGTTGTATGTCTCACACCATGCATATCATCTTAAGTCACTTTTGTAAAATGAGGAACTCTGTCCTCACACAATAAGGACCGCTTGACCTATGAGAACAACCACTGACGACAGAGCTTCACCCTCTCTCTCTTGATTTGGCCAATAATCTATTTCATCATGCATTTAATCATATAAAAATCCTAAAGCCTTTGTCTAAATAATGTGTCAAAAAATGTAATAAAATTTTAAAAGATTTTGTATTTGTAGATTAAGTCATATGCTCATACCACTCATGCTGTAGACTTTTAGAGAGTGAGTTTAGGACTTTAGTTTATTTCAAATTAAAAAACTACCCTAGCTATCTTGCAATTTATAAGACTGTACTACAATGATTTTAAAATCATAAGATGAGTTAGCTAGCAACCACTCCAAGCGATTGTAAGTCCAGAAGTTGGACGATTTATACTCTCTTATGGAGGTAAACCTTACGTCCACCTATCGCTTAGATTTAGGTAATGCTTTAGCTCGTACTAAAGCTCCTTAGATTTAGGGTTTGAGGTAGCTATTTTTTTCAGACTACAAGCATAAATCCTCACCTCTTAAGCATTTTCACATCCTTATGTTGGCGGATTATAAGCCTTAGCAATCTAATAAAATTCAACTCAAATAATTAAATTTCTTCACCTTCAAACATATAAAGCCAATTATAGGATAGATTGGAATGCTCACTAGGCCTCCTAGTACCATGAGTATTTCATACTTCCTCCCTTTGGATTCCAAAAATAAGTCTTCTCTTTGAACTTTCCCATTTGATTTTCCAAACAAAACCAATTCTTTGATAGTATAACCTTATAATTTTTGGAGAAGGTAATTGTCTACTTTAATCAAGAGTATTCTTAGGGAATTTCAATCTCTATGATGTAATTAACTATGGAGGTTTGCCTTCATAGAGAACTTAAGAACCAAGTTTAATATAAATCCTGAATTATTCATCCATGTAAAGTAGGGGAAAAATCTTTGGTATATTCAAAGACCCATCATGCCTTAAGAGTCCTTATTTGGTGATTAGGTCCATTGAAGGGTGATGCCTCTATCTTTCGAGATAGTATATCATACCTCAATGTCATACTCAATCACTTCAATGAGTACCCCCTACGATCTGCGTGGTGTCCCCCCAACATCCAAAAATGAAAACTACAGTACCAAAAGAGATTCTAGAGATTACATATCTAATGCTTGATTCTTCAAGCTCTAATTTACTTTCTCAAAGAAGCATTTTTTGTTTTCAAATCAACTAATTTATGCTTCACGAATTTGATAAATTTGAATAATGAATCTTTTGAAGCTCACAAGTTAGTAATTTTAGTTTGTTTCTTCTCTAGTATCTCTATATGATTACTTATTATTTTTTCATTAAAATCTATCTTAGCCTTCAAATTAGTAATCTCTGAGTAATACTTGGTTAATGCATTCTTTTACTGCTTTATAGCATCTTGGCTAGGTAACTTATGTTACTAAAAATTTAGAAATTCCTTTTTTTGATACTTAATCACCTTTGCAAATTTTGAAATCCTATCGTTAGTTAAACACTTTGACTGAGGGCCATTAAGATTGTATTCAACTAAGTCATATTTTTACTCAACATTATAGCTTTAGGAAATAAGTTTGTTGGGATTTCTCCCATATCTTTGGAAAATTATTAGAGTGGATGATCAAGTTGAACTCATAAGCAAGGTGATATAAAGATCCATCTATTGAGTACCATTTTAAAGACATTTCAACTGCACAAGTATTATTCTTATCATTATATACAGAATTTTCTTTGTCTTAGAAGTCGAGGCCTCTTTCACTAGAGGAGCAACTTCACTCGCAACCACTTCTAGAATTCTTACTATTTCAAGCTTTGCTACAAACTTTACTTTCTTGGAAGGAGGCTCTTCTCTTTCTAAAGATACCACCACTTCTTTCCCTCTATTGCTTGAGATCTATTCCTCTTTCCAAGTTGATTGCATAGTGGCACAAGTTAACATTCTTTTTATTTTGATTATTTCTCTATTGTGTTTCATTTGCAAAAAAATAATGGAATTGATAATTGAGAGATAATGATGAGCATGTGCTCTTGCTAACAAGGTGCTACTAGACGATGACCCTCATGCAATTTTTTGTGATAAGGCGAGTTGTTGAATAAATAGAAAGATCTAATAAAAATTTTAAAGATGATAAACTTAGTGATGGAGAGGAAGAATTGGGCAAGCTAGTTGATCTTTGAGTAAGGTACTTTCTTAAGAACAGTAGCTCCTTCAACTAACTTGCATTTGAATTCAAGGTCGGGGTGTGGTTCCCTGACCATTAATGGATGTGAGCCATCTAATGTCGAAGAAGGCCAAAAAGTCAGTCTCTTTGAGCCATTTATATAACTTCTTCTACAAGAAGATAATCAAATTCATTAAACTAAATTAAAAAAAAGTTGCAAAATCATTCTTAAAAATCACTTACCATTAGAGGATCAAGGACAAGAATGTCGAATTTCATTTCATCATTCTCTTCATGTTCTCTTTCCAAATAGGCTTCAATTTTTGAGCCTAATGGTGGGAGAATTTGACTAACACCTTTAGCAGATACAATAAAAAAGTATGAGTTAGAACTCAAGGAACTCAATAAGTTCAAGAAGATAATAATAAAACTAATCAGAGGTGTTACTTTTGAAGAGCATGAACTTGACAAAGCCTTCATTCAGTAGCAAATCAACCCTCAACTTTAATTTTCTCAAGGTTGAGATTTTAACTTCTTCTTTTTGGGTTGAGCTGGTGGAGAGTTGTCATTTCCTCAGAGAATGGTTGTGGCTTTGTCAGAATAGGCTATAGTCTAGAGTAAGTTGTGAAGTAGAATTGAGTCTTTCACTCACAAACCTTATTCTCCAAAAGTATTCATATGTGAGAGATAATGAAAAAAAAGCCATTGTTGTGTGCCTTCATAGTGTTGAGATGATAAAACAAATTCAATGATGAGTGTATCTTTTACCTCACGTATAGAATTACTCCCATCATGTTGGTTAAGAACTTTGGCATTATCTATACAGGGATGATGCCAAAATAGTTAAGGACATCCAAAAGCTTAGCGTAGAGTGGAAACCTCAATCCAATCTGAGTTGGTCCTTGTTATTTCATTTTTGAAGAGAATAATCAACTTTTTCTCTAGCTTCGGTAGATGGAGTTTGATGTTACCATCATAGACATACTTGCTTTGAAGGTGCCCTAACTCTATCTTGGACATCTTCGAAGCATCAAAAATGGAACCCTCAACAAATTCCATGTTACCGTTGCTAAAGATGGAAGCCATTACTATTTATGAAAAGAAGAAGGAAATGTGAAATGAAGAGAGACTCAAGAGTTTTTTAACAAGCAAGACAAGGCTCTCAAGACTTGGAAACTTATGGAAAGAAAAAATTAAGCAAGGGGTTCATGCCATGCTATTTATAAAATTAAATTCTAAATAATGAAGAAAAATAACAATTCATGAAATATGATGTGGCATACACAACAAATGTAATTTTGTATCAGAACATCATATGAGAAAGAAAATGTATACAACTTCTATGACAAAAGATAGATATATTATTTTATAATATCAAAATAGTAACAATGAAACTATTTTATTGTTCAATAATAGTTCATAGAATACACTATTACATTATAAGTGAGGACCTAGCTCAAAAAATAAAATTACAAAAAAAATCAGAAAAGCATAAAATATGGGTCATTTTAGTCATCATTTATTATTTTTTCCTTTATTGAGAAGCTGCTGAAGAAGGTATTTTATACCTTCTCTGAATTGACATATGCGAGTTGTCTCTATATATTTTTGGAAGATCATCACATGAGAGATTACCTCAAAAACTTATTTCTTCATCTCTTCATGAAGGTATCTCATGTTGGCCAATGAGTTCTTTAACTCTATTAGCTATTTTTTAATTCTAACATTATCAGCTTCAGCTATAAATTTTATTTTCTCTACCCCCTCAATGAGTTCATTTTTCATCTTCTTCGGCTCATTTTCAAGGTCCAGTTGTGGAGTCTTATAAATTGCCAATCACTTCTGGCAGCGATGACATTTGAGTTCCTTGAGCCTCCATGACTTGGGCAATAAGAGGAGTATCTATAAGTAATATATAATAATACTTGGTAAGAATCTGCAACATATCCTTACAAGAAGATAAATTCATACCTTTAGCAACCGAGTTCATTGCCTATATAGCGAGTTAGGCAGAAGGCTAGGTAACTCATTTTAAAGTTGTTGCAGTAGTTTCCTTCACTGGTGGTGTAGTCTTAATAATGTCTAGAGAAGAAACATTATTGTTGGCATCTTGCTCTTCTAGATTGTTGATGTTAAAGTGCACTATAGGATATTTGATATAAGATTTATTTTAAATTTTTATTAATTCCTTTCATTCTACTAAAGAAAAATGAGTTTAAACAAAAAAGTTTTCTTTAGATCTTAAGTCAACGTTCTCAGGAATAGTTAAGATGCTCAATCCTCTAAACACGACTCCCATCAAATGTACTAAAGTCGATGACATTTCCTTCAAATTTGTTAATTATTCTACTCTGATGAGAGGCCCAGTTACAATCTCTTAGACTTTATAAATCTTCATAAATTCAATAACATGAAGTGAAGAAGAAGCTCTCTTTTGGGGAACTCTCTATTCTTTTCTCAAACCTTTCTTCTTCCTCCTCCCTAAGCTATTTTCTCTCTTGCATTTAGGAAAGAGGAGAGCATTGAGATACTCATTCAAAACATCAATCTAATTTGATGGAATCTTCTCCACAATCATATAGGAAGCTTTAAGAAAGTGGGAAGAATGAAGAATAAAGGAAGATGTGGGTAGTAATCATGAACCGGAGCACCTCCCAACATTCTTTATTTATAAAAATTGGCCAGGGATGTGGAGCACTAGATTCAAAGGATAGACAAGCATCATTATCACATATGAGCTATATCTAGTCATGTCCTACATTAATTAAACTCATTTTTATTCTATTCATAGTGTTAATATCAAAGACATAAAAAAATTAAAGAACTAAATATATAATCATATCACCATTAGATTAGGTTTGTGACAAAGGTTTACACTTTCAATTGGGTTAAAGACAAAAGTCATGATTTATTCAAAATACATTAAAAATATCATGTTTATCGCTTAGCCACTCGAAGCTTGTTGTATTTGCTACCACTTCGCACTTACAGTAATAACATAGAATGTTCTACCTAATTGCGTAACATGCAGCGTAAATCAAAGAGTTACCTTTCAAATCTTTTTCATTATATTGACAAAATCTAATGTAATAGCCTAATACTTAGAGGTCAATCTGAACCTATGATTGAGGATAACCCCATGAATTATGAAATTTTTAAGACTCTTCTTCTTTGAACTTTTTGAGATTTTCGTTTTTTAATTCAAAGACTTAAATATTCTCTCCCTTTGTATATGTTCTCTCTTCTCTCTACGTCTCTATGTGTTCTTTTTCCTTCCTCTCAAAGCTCCTTGCTAGCTGATGTAAGACCATGATATTATAATAGAGATCACAAATCTTTATTTTAAAGTTTTATAAGTAAAATAAATGAAATCAAGGCTATGAGTTTTTAAAATTTTATTATTTTTGTATTCAAAAGAATCATATTGTAAAATATAGATTTATTCGAGCTCGATTTTAATTTATATTTTAATATTATTTTTAAAATATATCTATTTGATACATTTTTACATATCTTTATTTTAAAAAATTAATCATATTATTTTTAAAATTATTGTGTGCTAGAGAACATGTAGTAACAAAATAAAACTTCACGTCTTAGCTTTGTATAGAAATCTTGCACAACATAGATAGTTGAAAAGAGAGCAAGAAACTTTAAAATTTTATGTGAGTAAAACCCAAGAAAGAGGGAAAAAACTATACGGCCTAATCTAGTCAAAATGTTCCACTATATGTGTTTTGGGCTATAAAGTTTCAACTTTCTCAATAATTAGATTAGAAGATTGTATTTGAGAAATCAAAATAATGAGAGGTCTAAAATCAAGCTACAATAACTATGCAACAGCAGTTTGGCTGCAATGGTTGTTGATTATGGTCGATGATGATAGTAGGCATGGTTGGCTGCACTTGTGGTGATGACGGACTTCAAGCTTCTAGCTTCTTCTATATTTCTTTTCCAGCTTTCCTCTCCCAAGTTGTCTTGAAGCTCTTCCTTCTCTTTTATGGTAGGAATGGAGGAGTATTTATAAGATTTTGAGAGAGACATTTTAGTAATTGTAGCAAAATCTTAGAAAACTCCATCGGATGGTTCATATTAATTCTCTTGATTATAAATAGTTTCTTGATGATTTGACCATCTTAATGACCTCCACATTGAGTGATCTTGGGCCCATTAAATTCATCTCATCGAGCCATTTGATTCAAGTATAAGCACACTAAATTTAGAGGTTATTTGACTGTCTAATTAATATCTCAAAGTTTTAATGTATATTCTTTAAACTTAATTTAAGCTCATTTGCACTTAGATTGACTTATTTTTGGTGTCGATAGACTCATCTCAAATGAGATATTCAATTTTCTTATAAATTATAAATTAAATTATTTCTAAATTAATTTTATAAAATTAAATATACTTACTACCATGATATTCATGCTTGATTTAATAAATTTTAATATGATACATCATTTGTCTTCTATTTTTAGAAACTAAAACTTGTTTCATTCAAAAATATATTAATTTTTTATAAGTCGACAAATTCATTTAAAATTATGTAAAAACTAATTTTAATTTTTTGTCATCTAAAACTATAGAAATCTGTGTAAAACTATAACTTTTTTTATTTTTGTCAAATTTAAATTATCATATATTTTAATATGTACATTACACACAAAAAAGTGATATATTTATCATTATTATTATATACTTTTAAATAAATGGTATAATTAAATTTAATTATCATTACTATTTTTTATTTTAATTTATTTTTAATTAGAATTATGAAAATTTATTATTTAAAATGGGGAAAAGTTTTTTTTTAATTTTTTTCAGAAGAGTTTTCTTTTATTTTTTTATATGAAGTATGAAGATTTTTTTTTAAGAAGATGAAGAGTTTTCTTTTTCTTTTTTTTTTAAAATGGTTAAATATTTATTTTAGATGATGAAGAGTTTTCTTTCTCTCTCTCTCTCTCTCTCTCTCTCTCTCTCTCTCTATTTTCCTTTTTTTTTAAAAGAAGATGAAGAGTTTTTTTATTCTTTTATAAGGAATATGAAGAGAATTTTTATAAGATGAAGAGTTTTTTAAGAAGAAGACCAGTTTTCTTCTCTCTCTTTTTTTTTAAAGATGATGAAATTTTTTATAAGGAATATGAAAAATGTTTTTAGATGATGAAGAGTTTTCTCTTTTTTTTCTTCTTGTTATTTTAAAGAAGATGAAGAATTTTTTAATGAGAATATGAACAATTTTTTTTTAAAAGATGAAGAGTTTTCTCTTCTTCTTTTTTTTCTTCTTTCTTTAATAAATTTGAAGAGTTAAATTTCAAGTATAAATACCCCTAATGAGATGGAGAAAATTCACATCTTATATTTTCTTCCTTGGTGGCCTCTACCCACTCTTCCAAACTCTAGTACTCCCTAATCTCAATGTTTCAAACTGATCAAGTTAAGTGGTGTATATCCCGAATTCAAGCTCTACTATACTTTTCAGTTCTTCCAATTTTTCATGTCTTGGTTTCCTCCACTATCATGTATAAAAATGATCAACCCCCATCGCAAGCTCTAGTTCTCCTCGATCTTTGAATTTAAAACTAACTTGATTGGGAAGCATATATCCCAAATTTAGGCTCTGATGTAAATCTGGGCTCCTCTGGTTTTCTTCAAATTCTAGTTTCTTCAACTAGCCTATGTAACAATGTGTGAGGCCCCTCGTAGGCTCTAGTTCTTCTTGGTGTTGAGACTTGAAACTAGGGCTATCAAAAAGCTTGCTACTGTGTTCTCAAGTTAAGTAGCTCGATGATCATTCATTAACTAAGTTAACACGAACAAACATTTCATGCTCAATTTATAAATGAGCCAAACATGAGCAAGCTTTTGTTCAATTGTGTTCAGATCAATTTAGCTCAGAATAAAATATTATATTATATTATTATTATTATTATTACAAAATTATATATATATTACAGTTACAAGTATGGCTTAGTAGTTAAAGCTTTTGTTATGCAAAAGATTGGCCCAGATTCAAATTCTTCATCTTACAGATTTTTCAATTTATAACATTTCGAGCTGATACGAGTCAGTTTGAATAATTCAAGCCGAACGTGGACAGTGAAATTTTGAGCCATTTTCAACACAAGCCGAACACGAACAAGAGTTCGACTAGCTTAAGCTCGGCTCGTTTGCACCCCTACTTGAAACTAACCTAGCTAGGTAGCATGTATCCCACATACTGGCTATAATGTGATTTTAAGTTTCTCTATGTAGAGGTTTGAAATTATCTTAAATAAGCAGTACATAATCCTCCTTCATAGGTTTCAATCTATTTCTTAGCATGTTAAGAATTTTGTCCTCCATAAAAATAGATTTTTTATATTGTAAATTTTTTGCCCATGAGTGATAGTGTACATATCTTCTTCAGGTTTTTTTATTTATTTATTATATTTATGATTTACTTATATCTTTTGAAGCTTTAATCTTCTAAAGTTTTTGATGTGCTGTTCATTTTGAGGCTTTCGCTTTCTGAAGTTTATGATATACATGTACTTTCTGAGATTTTAGTCTTCTAAAATTTTTGATTTACATGTACCTTCTTATGCTTTTACTTTTTAGAGATTTTTAATGTATGTGTATCTTCTTAGGCTTTCGTCTTCTGAGATTTTTGATGAGCATAGATCTTATCTATCACTTTCTCTCTTATAGTCTTTCTAGTGAGGATCTTATCCACTATTAGCTTCCCATTAAGTCTTCCTCAAGGGGCCTACCTTTCAGGAGTTATCAATAGAGACCTTTTCTACAACTTTCCCTCATGAGGTCTTTCTATTAAAAACATTGCCCACTATTACCCATCGAGGCTTTCTCGTGGGTATGCCTTATAATGGATTTATAAGGTTTAATATTATTTGAAAAGAAAATCTTATTTATAATAAAAACTTACTTGAAAAATAAAATCTTCTAAGGATTTCAATAAAGTAAAAGAAATTTGATTTTCATAAGTTACTTTGTTAGTGAAATCTTTCCATAGATAAGTATTAGTGATACTCTTTATTAAATAACTCCAATAATTTCTTTTGATGATTCCTTTGATCTTCTTTTATTTTGAAATTGATGATCTTCATGGTGCTCTAATAAGTAGCGACCCAAATATTTTTTTAAAAGTAAATGTTTCATTTCTTTCTTTAGATGAACATAGTTTTTTGTTGAAACTTTTTTTTCGAATGGTGAAAGTGATAATTATATGATTGGTCTCTTCCATTTGGATTTCTCAGTAATTTTTGTCATTTAAGATATTCAAAATTTTGAATCTCCATTGTGATGTCAGTCTTGGACATATTTAATGGAGTATAACTAGAAGCCTCGTCATGTTATTGATCTTTTGAATGTTTATCCTTTTTTCATTGGAATATTGCTATAACACCTTCTAACGTGTACTTGCATTTAGAAGTATTCTCAAATGTTCTTCTATGTGCATTAATAGCTTTGCCAAGAATAATTTATGATTCTTCTCTTCATATAAGATCTACATAGGATGGAACTATTTCTCTCATTAAGAATGAGTAAAATGGTCCAGGGAGAAGGAATCCCAGAAAAACACTTTGCACTAATTTAGGATCTACTCCTAGAATTTATTGAGCTTTACTGGAAAATCTTTGAAAATACTCTTTCAATATTTCTTATTCATTTTGACATATTCCAGAAAGGTGAGATGGGTCCTTCATGATTCTTCGATTTGATATAAATTATTTGACAAAAAGCTTAGCTAGATGATCAAAGTTGAGGACCGTCCCCTTGGAAGAGAGTAGAACCATGTAAGAGCTTGTCTTTTAAGAGTCATAGGAAACCCTTGACATAGCAAAGCATTAGGAGCTTGCTGAATATGCATAATAGTTATGTAATGTTTGATGTTTTCATAAGGGTCTGAAGTTCTACATAAAACTCAATAGTAGACAGTTTAAACCCGATTGAGATAGGTTGCTAAAGAATAATATCATGTAAAAGTGAATAATCTTAATAATTTATTGAGAAAAAAGTTATTTATCTTTTAAAGAGAACTCTTCTTAAACAAGGCATTATAATTCATCTAGAATAAATTCACTAAGCGTCTCCATGAAACTAGGGTAAATTAATCCCATCAAAGATGAGTTAAACTAACAATATCATTAACTTCCATACTTGAATGATATGTATGGGGGATTCCAACATGATTACAATGAGGTTTTTTGTGAGTTTCTTCAATAAGATCAACTTATCTTAACATTAATTTTGATATGACTAATTTTCTTCAAGTTGCAATGCTCTTCTTGATTGTTCAACTCCTATTAAAAGCTGAAGAAGTTAAGCATGATGCTCCTCCATTCTTAGCATGTGTTCCTCCACAGTAGAAATTTCTCTACTAAGCGAATGGTGTTGGTCTTGACTAGATGTTTGATTCCCAAACATTGCGAAGAAATAATGAAATTTTTTCTTTTCTATGGTGTCAAACTGTTGTGTGCAAAGAACTCATAGTACTAGAGTAAAACTTCATACCTTAGCTTTGCATGTAAATCCATCACGCACACTGATAAGTTGAAATAAGAAGAAGAAATTTTAGAATTTTTATGTGGGAAAAAGCCTAGAAAAAAGAAAAAAATTTATTGGGCATAGCCTAGTCAAAATGTTCCACTATATGTGTTTTGATTTACAAAGTTTCAACTTTTTTTATAACAGGATTACAATACTATATTTGAGAAATCAAGACAATGGGAGTTTAATTAGGTTACAACAGCTATGCGATGGTAGTTGAACTGTAATAGTTATCGAGTGTGATTAGCAACTATAGTAAGCGTTGGTCGACGACACTTGTAGTGATGATGGACTTCAAGCTTCTAGCTTCTTCACAAGTTCTCTTACAACTTTTCTCTTAAGTTGTCTTTAAGCTCATCATCCCTTTTCATGGCAACAATGGAATCCTATTTATAGAATTTTTAGATTGACATTTTAATAATTATAATCAAAATCCAAAATACTCAATGAGATGTGTTAACCTCATTTTTGGATGAGGTTAAGATCATTTCTGAAATTAATAATTAGAACACCTTATCCTAGATTTGGAACCTCCTAATTGAACACTAAGATGACCAAGTACATCCTCCTTGGGTTTGATCTAACCTAATGAGTTTAGGTATATTCGACCTAAATTAAAACATACACCACTTGAAATCTGAATTTAATTAGGCTTTGATTTAGAATTAATTTAGGGAATTAAACCTAATTACCTTATTTAAGCTAAAAATCACATAAACCTAAGAAATTTAAATTAAATAAAAACAAATCTAAATCAAGTTAAATGAAAAGCATGAAACCATAATATGAACATGAATGAATCCAAATCAATGTGGTCAACCCTTTTGACATGAGTTTGACTTATGTTGGTCCCACCAAGTCGAAGGTCAACCCACTAAAACTTGATCAAATAAAATTATTTCAAATAATTTAAATGATATTTTATTCATGTTTAAACATGAATTTAAAAGAATATAAATTCAATAACACCTCAATTAGGCTAAATAAGTCATTTAACCTAAATGAGCCTAAATGGACCCTATTGGATTTAAATTCAAATCAAACCAAAATCAACACAAATTAATTGTCCAAAATCATTTTGGAATGATTATTAAATAAAAATAAACCAATTAATGGGATTAAATTGGTCAATATGGTAATTTAACCTAATTAACCCAAACTTAACCCATTAAGACCAGAAATGGGCCAAAGTGGGTTTTAAGCTTTAAGTAAGTGAAATTAATTGATCCAATGCATCCCAAATGATTTGGATTAACATTATTGAAAGGTAAATGCATTATAATTGAGCTAGGCAAATCAATTGACTCAATTCAATTCAATCAAATTCACTAAAGCATAATATGTTGAATATGAAATAAACCACTGATTGATTTCAAATACAATAAAATCCATTAATTAGAAACATCATAAAGAATTAAATTGATGTAATTAAAGCATCAATCTAGTGTTAATTCACCAAATGGAGCAAGCTAGATCAACCTACCTAATGAATTCCTTAAATGGACTAATTAACACATTTTGAACCCAAGCTTAAACCAAACTCCTAAGATGGGTTAAGGGTGATTGATAGCCATGCTTAAGCAACCTAATTAATTCTAAATCAATTTAAAACATGGAAAAGAATGGGTTAAGGGTGATTGATAGCCATGCTTAAGCAACCTAGTTAATTCTAACTCAATTTAAAACATGGAAAATAAGAGGGTGCATGAAAACAAATCCCTAGCCATTTGCTTTGCTCTTCCATCTCAGCATATCTAGATAGGTGTGAAGCAGCTAAGCACCCTTGCAATTAGCCTCCAAGGGTGGAAATCACCCTAGTCGACTAAGGAAGATCCCATGGCATAAAGAAGCTTTCAACCACTTATGGAAATCCAGGATAAAGACCCCTTGAGTGCAAGTGAGCATCACATCACCTTCCTCAAGCAAAATAAAGTTGTGCGCCACCTTTCCTTGATATTCACACCACCAGCAAGCTAAAAAATGACCAAGCCCACCAGAATCCATCCGTGATTTAGTCTCCACGTCGATCCATAGGGAGGCAACTCAATTCCTTATTTATAGAAATTCTTCGCATCATTCCAAAGCTAACCAAGTTGACCCCGTCGCCAAAGATCGTTGTCGGTGAGGTATACAACAAACTTGATCTCATTTACTTTCAATTTTGGTCCTTTATGGAAAACTTGATCTTAAGAGAGATAAAGCCTTATAGATGTGATCTACATAAAGTCTTGATGATTTTGAAATTGCAACTATGCAATTTCAATGGTTAGATAGCCAGAAATCACCCCGAATTTATCAAGGACTTACGATTCTCGTAGACATTGAAGGAGAGATAATGTCCACTATTCATTCCTTCTATTAGGAATGAACAATCGAGATTTAGTCAAACCAAATGATTGAACCCTTTATAGGAGACCACAGGTTAATCGAAACCGCATGCATCACAATTTTAACACATGATCCATGTGAATGAATCATGCAACACCACATGTAAAGAGGAACCACAAGGCATTGACATGTTTAAATTGAAACTTTAGGTTTTTTGAATTTTAAAAATTACAAAAAATCGAAAAAAAACTTTAAAAAATCATGGTAAACAAAATACACATCCAAAAAAATACAAATAAGGGCTCTATGGATTCATCTGAGATTTCATCTAACTGAGAAGAATCTATTAAACCTAAAATTCTCAATAAATTTTAGATAATTTTATTAATATAAATAATTAAATTAAATTAAACCTAATCTATTAATCCTAATGATTTGAAACTTTGGGGAAAAATTAAAATTAAAATACACTTCAGAGAATTTTTTTGATGATTTATTTTAAATAAAATTTAAAGATGATGAATTTTCAATTTGAAAACTTAATTTCAATGAAATAAATAAATATTAATTAAAAAATTCATCATAACAAACCCTAATGAACTTAAACACTGTTGAAATCCTTTAAAATCAAATAAAATACAAAATCACCCAATTTAATAATTAATTTGATTAATTAATCCAAATAATTAACTTGAACTTAGGGAAATCATAATAAATCAACCAAATTCTCAAAAATATTAAATAAACCCTCTATGGATTCATCTTCTAAAGAGGAATATAGGAAAATTAAAATCCATGATTAATTTTACCTTAGTATTAATTCAATTTTTCATGAAATAATTATAATCTTAATTAAACCCAAATTATTCATCTCATCAAGATGAAATTTTAAGAAATTAAACTGGCAAAGAACCCTATTTGCCATAAAATTTTCAAGGCTAATTGACTTCTAGGGTGAAAGTAATTGAATTTCCAAGTTCTAGGTCAATTTACATGAAATATTAAATTAGAAAATTGTAAAAAAAATTATAAAACTTTGCAAAATCAACTTAAAACATTTCAATTAATTCAGATCACTCAAAGGAAATTGTCTAACCCTCTTATGTTAATAAAATTAGTTGATTATATATTTAAAGAAACTTAATAAAGTGATTAAAGGAATGAAATTTAATTAAATAATCACTTTTAACCAATTAGGATTAAAACTAGCCAACAAATTTTAGTTTTAAATATGAATCTCATTGACATATAAACCTTCTCAACTCATTCAACTTGTGTGAACAATTTAATCCTAAGATGTTAACACATAAATTAAATAAGTTAGTTGTATTTACGTAATTTTAAACTTAGCCATAACTTATAATGAACTAACCTAAACCAATAAATGGAATGATAAGTTCAAGCCAATGAAACTAATCCAAACTTCATAATGTAATGCTAATGAAATGGTTATATGAATATGCTTAAAAATTATAAATCAATGCATTATGAAATTGAAATATGATGAATTATCTAAGTAATGAATTTAAACTAAAATATATAACATTAATCTAAGTTATTAAACCTAACATAAACATAAAACAAACATACAATGAACATGAACTAAACATAACATAAATATAAAATAAACATAAAACAAACATGCAATGACCATTAACCAACAAATAAAATTAATCTAAAACCAAAATTAAATGAATAAGGAATTGAATTAAAATAAAATTATAAAACAAAAGGCATAATAAGAACAATATAGAAAATCTAAATAAACTAAACATATTATATAAAAAAAATAAAAATGAAAACTAAATCAAAGTAAATTATAATAACATAAACACTAATGTAATAAATAAATCTAATTAACCTAATCTAAATGAATAATACAAATCAAATAAATAAAATGAATATAATTAAATGAATTAAATAAAATGAAACTATAAGAATAAATGAATTAGACTTAAAATGAAAACCAATTTAAATCAAATTATAATAACATGAATGAACCTTAATTGAACTTGATTGAAAAAACATACATTAAAGAAATAAACCAAATCAAGATATGATTAATCCAACATGAAATAAAAAGAACAAATGAAAAGAAGAATTCATAATAAACAAAATCAAAACATTCATTGAACTAAACTCAAATTAAAATAAATCACTTAATAAATTCAAAAGAGGTTAATTAAGTTATTTAGAACTTAGTTAAACACCTTTTGAATGAATCCTCACCATAGGATGAAAACTTCATCTTATGAGGACTTGAGATGTTGAATAGAATGGGTTCCACCCAAAATAGGACTTATTATATTTTTCATTCCTTAAAACTTAATTTCATTTTAACATAAAATGCACCCAGAATTAAAATAAAATTACAAATCATTAAATTACTTAAATTGAAACCATCCAATGATAAAATAATAAACTTTGAAATCCAAATCAAAACTTGAATCTAAGAAAAGGCTTAATATAGTCCTACTACACAAACCTAATTTCTTCACAGACTAGAATATTAGGTCACCAACATTAGATTTAGGTTAGGCCAATCTGTGATATTCTGTGATGAGATGTGATGCTTTATTATTTTGTCATGTAATATTTTAGATTAGATGGCTAGAATTGTTTGCCTCTTAGATGGGATGGTAGGACGTTCTTTCTAGAATTAATGTTGTCTTTGCATGAGACTTTGCTAAAAAAAAGGTTGTTGTAATAAATTATATATAAATATTATTTTCTTATAGGTATACTTTAGTCCCTTAACATAGTTTAATAGGACAGGTGGGCTTGCCAAGAAACTAATGTTAAGCCCGTATATTTGCAAATAAAACTATTGGTGTATTGCTTGTATTTCCTAACGTTTATTTTTGCAAGGCTTAGGAATTTATTTTTGAATTTTAAAATATATTTAAGCTTAGAATTAGGTTAAGATCTATGGGATCTTTGATTAGCAGGAGTTTGCCCTACCAACAGATGGGTGTAGAGGTCCCCTATGAAGCCCAATGGAGATCCATGAGAAGTAGATGATCTTAGAGAGAAAACTCCCATATATCTAAACTTTAGTTTTTGGTCAGGCTGTCTGAGGGTAGAGCTCAGCTGCCTATTTTATCTTTCTTTTGAGGTTTACAGTAGTACCCAGCCACAATGGCCTATTCTTTGATTTAAATATGCTTGATTTACTTCAGGTGTGTAATAGAATCAACCTATTTTTCTAGGTTTATTTCTATAATATGCTTTCTGTGATAGATGCTTAGACGTTAGGCTCTTAGGAAAACTAAAATTTTTTACCTAACTTAAATTTAATCAACTTAAATAAAAATAAAGAAACTTGAAACTTCGCATTAATAAAAACCCTAGAAAAAACATAAAATAAAATATAAACAATTAACTTTTGCGAACCATGCTAGCATATTGTTCTAACTCTGTGAATTGGGTGCTTCACCCATTGCACATAAGGGGCATCTGACCTTTGAGGATGACCACATTTCTATGGAAGTTTGTCTTCTCTTCTTAATTTAGCCTATGACTATTTCTAATTTTATATCATTTAGGCATAAATTACATACCCCAAGACCTTAAAAGAATCTTGAGTCAAAACATTTAAAAACTAAAAAATATTGCATTAATTAAGTACATATTATCATACCATACATGATCTTAAAGATTAGGGAGTGAGTATAGGCTCTTAGAATATTTCCTAAAATACAATAGCCTAGCTATCTTGCATATATACATGAGACTTGGCATTATGGATTTAAAATTCATTTAAGTGGTGTTAGTTGGAAACCCTTTTAGGCGGGTTATATGTCCAAAAGAGTCAGAAATAAGTTCATTCGCTCAAATGAGAGGAATAATCAATAATTCCCAAAAGTTGAACTAGGTTGAGCCTCTGATTTGTATCAGAAGAACTTATAAACTCGGGTTCTAAAGCTTCCTACTAGAGTAAGTCTTTTACCTTAGGCATTTCTGCATTCTTGTGTTGCTAGAATCTAAGCTCTAGATTTATAATAAAATGTCAACTCAAAATTCTATTAAATTTTAAAATTTAAAGCCTAATATTATGATAGTTGAAATATCCCCTAGACAATATCTATTGATATTTCCTACTTTATCCCTTTTGGCTTCCCAATGAACTCCTTCCACTTTGTAGTGTTCCTTTTTGAAATTCTGAATTATGATTTTCCTTTGAAATTAGCTTATAAATCTATAAAAATAAATGCCTATTTCTTCAATCGAGTGTATTCTTAGGAAAAGATCATTAATGTAATTAACTATAAGGGCCTATCCTTATAGGGAATCATGATGCTAGTATAAAATAAAACTTGTTATACTTTTTAATGTATTTCAATGAAAAAATTTCTGGAATATTAATAAGACACATTACCCTTAAGAGTCCTTATTTAAATTATTAAATCCATTATAAGAGAACATGTTTATCTTCCAAGATAATATGCTTATTTCTTAATGATGAATTTGATTACTTGAATAAGAAATTCATAAATTCTATGTGGTGTCATAAATTTTCTCCATAAAATGGTTCATATTAATTCCCTTAAGTGTAAATAGTTTTTTAATGATTTAATCATCTTAACGACTTTCGATTTGAGTGATCATAGGCTCATTGAATTCATCTCATCGAGCCATTTGATTCAACTAAACACGTTAAATTTAGAGATCATTGATCAGCCAATTGATGCCTTGAATTTTTTATATATATTCTTTAAGCTTAATTTGAGCTCATTTGTATTTAGAATAACACATTTTGATGTCAATAAACTTGTCTCACTGAGTTGTTCAATTTCTTCTAAATTAAAATTTTGATTATTTTTAAATTAATTTTATAAAATTAAATATACTTATTACTTGATATTTATATTTGATTTGATAAATTTTAATATTATATATTAAAAAAATGATTCTCAGTGGTAAGTCCCATTTGAGTCATCATAAAGTAGTACCGACCAATCGACAAGAGACACAAGAGAATCCAATTCCTTTTGAGTCATCATCGTCCCCAGATAATTCTCAGTGCAGGGAGGAAAAACAGAGAGAAACAACATCAGATGAGTGTTCAGTAGAGATAGATAGCATGGAGTTCATGGAGGCCTAAAGCTTCTCCATGTCCTTATCATTGCAGAAATATAGCTTTGCCATGTGTCTTTTATACTCCATCTTTTAAGTTTAGTAGCAACCCTTATTTTTACCAGATCAATCAGTTCAGCATATGTTGTAGAATTCCTGGCTAAAACTCAGTTGTTTCTTTCTCTCCACAAGGTGTAGACCAAGACAGCAGTGATTAGGTAGTATAATCTTTTGCATACTTTATCAGAGCTTTCCTCAATGCTGCTAAGGATTTATTTCAAAGTGGACGACATTAGATAGAATTGTCCATTTGGAAATAGATTCCAAATAAGTTTCATTGAAAATGGACATTCAAAAAATAGATGGGTATCTGATTCAGATTGACTGTTGCAGAAACAACAGTTTATAAGAGAGCTCAACCCCCTTTTAACAAGAATTTCAGATGTTTTTAGACCGCCTAATAGAGCCATCCAGCAATATAGTGCATAATTTATTGCATACCCTTTAAACCAGATATTTTTACTCCAACAAACATTTGGATGAGAATCAAAAATAGCCTTTGCAAATACCATGTTAGGTGGTGACTTATGATTTTCCCAAAGAATATCATCCACTCCACCCAGAATTTTCATAGATAAGTTCTTGTTTGATATTCTAGGAAAGGCCTTTATGAATTCCAGTGGTAAGTTCCATTGCCCATTTTCAATGCAAACACTTAAGCTAGCATTACTAGGAAATCCCATAAGATGCATGCCTCTAGCTCCTATGATAATTAAAAGAGGGGTTCCATCATACCATGGGTTGCAAAAAAGAGAGAGATCTTTTCCACTTCCAATTCTAAATTTGAAATTATCTTTAAATCTGGATGCCAGTAGCTTAATCTCTTTCCATATGGGAGAAGATTTGAAAAGTATAGGATTCCAAACTGAATCATATTTGGCTATGCACCATTTAGCAAAAAGAGTTTCTCATTGACATATTCTCAATGTTATCTTTAGTTTGCTGATCATGTTTAATGAAGAAGCAGAGATGAGTCCAGTACCACCTTTTTCCCTTGGAAGAGTGGTTCGAGCCTAAGAGATGGTGTGAAGTTTTTTTCTTGACCCGAATAATGGAAAACATTTGTAGTAAGTGAGCATATTCGCTTTATAATACCCTTAGGTATGGCTATTGAACAAAACCAGTAGGATAAATAATTGTTTACCGATGATCTTATCAATTGGAGCCTACCTCCAAGTGAGAGGAATTTGCCCTTCCAGCCAGCAAGTCATGCATGTAGTTTATCTAAAAGGGGATTGTAGTGAACCATTTTAATGGGCCCTTTAATCAGAGAGAGGCCAAGATATTTGAGAGGAAATGAGCATTGTTGGATATCAAGAGTTCTTGTAAATTCTTCAGTACTCTTTCCAATTTTAGAAAAGCAAATGAATGACTTTTCCTTGTTAACTTCCAAACCAAGATAGGTCTCAATATTCTTAAGATTTTGATGAAGGGATTGAAGAGTAGAATTGGAGGTTTCCCCCATTACTAATATATCATCAGCAAATAATAAATGAGATATTCGGCAATCACCATAATAGATTGGGTTATAAAGATGGATATTAATGTCCTTGTTTATTCCACGTGAAAAGGTATCCATAGAAATAGTGAAGAGGAAAGGAGATAAGGGGCAACCTTGCCTTAGGCCATTTGTAGAAAAGAAGAACCCTTTGATGCATCCATTGATTACAATAGAGAATGGGACATCCATGATGCAAGCTTCCACCCATTTTATAAATTTGGGTGGGAAACCTTTTACATAGAGTCTATGAATAAGAGAGTGCCTATTGACCTTATCAAAAGCCTTTTTTAAGTCAAGTTTTTCCATGAAATAACTCTTATCCTTAGAAGAGGAGAATTTGTTACAAATCTCATGAGCTAAGGCAATGTTATCAGCTATATCTCTACCCTTGACAAATGCAGATTGAGCTGGATTTATAATGTGGGGAAGGATATATTTGATTCTATTTGCAAGGATCTTTGCAATGACCTTATAAATAGTGTTGCAAAGGGAAATGGGCCTAAATTCAGCAACTTGGTTTGAATGTTTCACTTTGGGAATGAGAGTTAGGAGGGTATGTTTAAATCTGGTGGGAAGTTTGGTTATTCTGAAAAATTGATGAATGGCATTAAGGAAGTGTTTCCCAGTTGTAGCCCACGTGGATGTAAAAAATTTGGAATTAAATCCATCCGGCCCCCGCATTTTATTTTCACAAATGCTATTTAGAGCTTCCTTAATTTCTTGCTCAGTGATATATGTTTCCAATGCCTCGACTTGTAGAGAGGTAATGCATTCACCTGCTTGGATATCCTGAAAAGGCAAGATGAGTGAATTATGACAATTGTAAAGAGAGGAGTAAAACTTACAAAACTCCTCTGCTATTGCATTCTGATTTGTCACCACTCCATTTTCACTCTGTAATTCTCTAATAAGATTAGCATTTCTCCTTTCTTTAACAGCACAATAGAGGAAGTGAAGATCGTCATCAGAATATGTGAGCCAATGTGCCTTAGCTCTTTATTTAATCCATATATTCTCCTTAGAAGTTAACTCCGCATATTTGGCTTTGATTTCGTTTGCATCAAGTAGAAGAAGGGGGTTGCTAGGATCCAAATCTAACCTTACCATGACCCTCTCTTGATCCTTCCTAACTTATTCAATCTGATTTTTTAAACATATGGGTTCCCAAGACCTTCCTTTCAACAGTCTTTTAACTAGTTTTAGTTTGTTTTAAAGCACATACATTGGATCTCCTTGAATAAATTGCTCCCATGCCTCTTTAATGATTTTTTGAAAACCAGGGGTGGAAGTCTAGTAGTTCTCGGTGGGAATAGGTGTGAGGAAAGTTTAGCAATGTGATGAGAGGGGATTGGTCAGAAGATAGAGGGAGGGTTGACTTTATAGAAGTAGGTTGGATATCTGTCCAGCCACATAGAGTTACAAAAGACCTGATCCAATTTAGAGAGAATAAGGTTATTAATTTGCTGATTGGACAAAGTAAAATACAATCCAGTACTAGGCAAATCCATTAGTTCACAATCATTGATACATTCTTTAAAATCTAGGGTGCTGCTCAAGGAGGCCGGATTACCTCCCCTTTTTTCTTTACTTGAGAGGCTGCAGTTGAAATCTCCCATTAAAATCCAAGGAATGCATATGGAATTTGCTCTCTCTCTAAGAGTGTTCCAGAAATGAGTCATGTTGCTAGCTTCATTATTAGCATAAATACAAGTAAGCAAGAATGAGTGATTACCCGGTTGTAATTCTTCCATGAATAACCTGTTGTTCTTTATATATAGGGTTGAATGTCACCCTATTAGAAGCCCATTTTATCCAGATACGGCCACCAGCCGAACAGTCTTAATTGAAATAATTTTTCTCCTGTTGAAACATGGAAAATTTATGCAATAAAGAAGGGGAATTAAGATGAACATTCTGCACCTTAGTCTCCAGAAGGCACAAGAGATCTAATTGGAAGTCCTTTATAACCCTTCGACAACCAGATTTTCTACCCGCTGTCGACAGGCCACGGACATCCCGGCATCCCAGGACTGGCTGAGTCATTGAGAGGAGGAGGAAGAGGGCTTTTTGCCCTTCTTTTTGTTAGCTTTTTGATTAGTTGGGGAAGGATTTTGTGGCAGTTTAGTAGACTCACCTTCAAGTATCATCCTTGCAGGGGTTTTAGGTATTTTTCATGAAGCTTCAATTGATTTGAACGGTTAGGAGATACAGCCACAGAGCGCGTTAATACTCCGATAGTTGAGGAATTACTATTGAGTTCAGCTTGAGTGTTCATTGCCTGATCCCTTGAGGTTGAGGTGATGACTTGATCTTCTTCAGTCTCAGGTGGGTCCTCTAACTACGGAGAAAGAATAGGAGGTTGGTTGAGATCATTTATGGCTGTAGATGGTGGGTTATTTTGGATAAGCTCTTCTTTGGACATCTCCTGAGATGAATCAACTCCTATATGAGAGGTAGGGGAAACATCTCTTGGTGGAGAGTCTCTATGAGTGGTAATCTCCTTTGCCAAGGGAAGAAGTTGTGTGTCTCTGGGTGGCGCACGACTTCTACTGCGCCCTCAATTTGTGGCTTTGCTTGAGGGATTTAACGGGCAGGTGTTTACCTCGTGTGAGAATGTATTACATTTAGTGCATACTACTGGCTTCCAATCATAGATGATTTCTTGATTAAATTTCATCCCGTTGAGGTTCATTGAGATGAAATCCGGTAGAGAGGATGAGGCAGTAATCTGCACACATATACATGCAAAAGTGATTATGGACTTTGCTGCAATTAGGTTATCCACCGCCAAAGGAACTCCTATCCTGCTAGCAACTTTCGAAAATCCGGCTTCATTCCGACAGCATAATGTAAAATTAGGTAGCTTGATCCATATGGGGAGTTCTGTGATTTGCTCTTTTGAAGGCCTGAAATTCCAAGCCCATTTCTAAAAAACAAAGGGACGGTCGTTAAGAAAACAAAGGTCATTGTTCCATAACTAGTTGTAATCCTCTTCACATGTAAATTTAAAGAGGAAAAAGTCTTCCTCTAAAGATAGAAGCTCTAGACTTCCTTTGAATTGATATTTCTTCTTAATGGCCACAAGCAAAGAATCGTAATATGGCCTTTTACCTATTGCATAATCTATCAGAGAGAGGCTCCATTCCTTCTAGCTTTCAGTAAGCTCTTACCTCAGAAAAGGAGACTTCCTGAGCTTCTGAAGGGATGTATGATAGTGGTAGAGTTTGGTTTTTGGTATTTTGTGAAAGCAAAAGATCCTTCCAACATGTTGATCAATTGGAAATATCTATAGGTTTTCCCAAAATAGAAGATCAAAGAGGGGAGTTGGAGAGAGGGGGGAAAGAGGCATTAGGGAGAAGGCTAGAGTCCATAGCTTACCAAGGTAAAGCAGGGAGTCACCACTAGGGCTGACCCTCGGCCTTAGCCGGAGGTCAGAAAGGGGGAGGATGAGGAGAGGTGAATTAGAGTTAAGGTTCATAAACAGGAGAAGGAGAGGGGGAGAAAGGCCGAGATTTTCGAAGCGCAAATCCTAGCCGCTCATGGGAGCATCCAGATTCTGCCTTGCTTGGCGCTCAAAACTTCAAATGCGTTTTTTGAATTTGTTGTTCGGTTGGGTTCTGCCTGGGCCTGAGAGTAGTGACGCAAAGATCAGACATATAACTGGGGTCGAAAAGTCTCCGTGAAGTGCATGGTAAGCAGGCATCAGCCTCCTCTTCTCCCTCCACCACTTCCGTCTATCTTCTCTCTTCTATTACTCCCTCCTTAGGGTCTTTTCCCTTCCCCTCTCATTCTCGACCGGCCGTCCGAGGTCAGGTCATCATTGGATGGTTAGCTCGATCGATAGTGGTTCCTTTCCCCCCTTAACATCATCTCCTCACTTGCATTCTTCCATTTCACCTAAACCAGTTGGATCTCTCTCTGTATGGAAAGATTTATTGCTTGCGCAATCTGGAAATGCCCAATCCGTCCCTCTTGCGTATGTGCCGTCGGATTCCAATGAAGTGGACTTCTCAGAGGATGATTTGTCTGCCGGAAAGGAAGAATGGCATCTCTCTCTAATTGGTCACTCGATTGGTAAGCGCCCTTACTATGGATCATTGTTAGCAGCTATTAAAAAGAAATGGAGCTTTAAAGGTACGCTCGATTTACTTACATTCGAAGGTGATTATTTCGCTTAAGTTCAATCCAAGAGGATTATGATTTGGTGTGGAATCACGCCCTTGTTTTCAATACGGCCTTTCATTTTCCAAAATGGACTTGGGACTTTCGCCTTTGAACGATCCTATCTCGAGATTCATTTGGATTAAACTCCTAACTTTCCCTCTGGAATGAGGTTGGTTTCTCTAGGGTTGCTAGTAAAATCGGTGTCCCCTTGGCCGTGGATCATCGATGCGCTAGATCTGATAACATTTGCGCGTATCTGCATCCAAATCTTCACTTCCTCTCCTCTTCACACTGAATTAATCTAAATGGGAAAAGGTTCATGCGCCTGTCGTTTATTGGTGCTTGCTCGAATTGTAATACTTTCTCTCACGATTTGTAATTGTCCTCTTAACCCGCCTCTCTTCCTCCTGTAAAGCCCCCTCCTAAAGCTCGTTAGAGTGACTAACTGTAATACTAGTATATCCCCATACAGCCCCCTCTTTCTCATTCACCTGTTACTATCATGCCTTCCCCTCCTCCTATTACTAATCCCATACTAGATGACAAGATTATGGAGACTTCTACCTGTCCTTCCTCCTCCTCTATAGCTGACCTAAATCAGTTACCATCTCATTCTCCACCTCAGGAGGATCTTTTGTGTACTGATGCTTCTGCTCCTTTCAAGGATTCGATTGACCACACTCATACATTGACGCTCTCTTGTTGTTCGCTCGTGGTTACCCCGGTGGCCTCTTTCTGTATTGGTATTGATAAAGGGAATAAAGAAGTTAGCAGCACTCTTATGGAAGGAGGGAACATCTCTTCTTCTTCCCTATCCCTTCTGACTCCTCTAAAAGGTAACAAGAAAAAGGGTAAAAAACCCGCTTCTTCCTCCTTCCAATGAATCAAATATCATTTGGTAGTTGGAATGTTAGGGGTTTATCTACTATTGGAAGACTTTCCGACTGTAGAAAGCTTATTAAAGACTCTCATCTAGATCTTCTGTCTTTTGGAAACCAAAGTTCATATCAATCCTTTGCATATCAACCAGGTTTCTTCTTATAATTTATTTACTGTAATCCAAATAATTTTGATTGTGCTAGTGGTCGATATGATCAAATGGCAACTGACAGTTGAATTTTGAGTTATTATGTCCGAGCAATTTATCCATGGTAGCTCACCGGGTTAAGCCTTTCTCTTAACAAGTATCTATGAAAATGATTCTACCGCCCGATCCTCCTTGTGGTCTTCTTTAAAGGTTTTGCCAGATGTCAATCCTCTCCCTTGGATTATTTTAGGTGATTTCAACTGCCCTTTAAGTGCTAAGGATAAACAAGGGGGTAATCTGGTTTCTTTCAACTCTTCCTTGGAATTTAAAGATTGTGTTAATGATTGTGGCTGGATGGAGCTCCCTAGCACTGGCTTACATTTTACATGGTTTAATCAGCAGTTGGAACATCCTATTTACTCTAAGATTGATCGGGCCTTTTGTAACTCCAATTGGATTGAGATGTTTCCATCTTCCTTTTATAAAGTCCTCTCTTCAAGATCATCGGATCATTCTCCTTTGGTAACTCTTCTTCAATCTCCCTCTTTGGTATCTCATCGTTTCCTTTTCACGAATTATTGGTCCTTAAAGCGGCTTTAAGGATGACATTCGGAGGTTTGGAACAATTACATTCAAGGAGACCCTTTTATGTCCTCTATCAAGCTAAAGCTTGTTAGAAACATGATGAAAGGTAGATATAGGGATATTTCTCCCTTACAGCAGCAAATCAATATTCTTAAAGCTGAACAAAGTGAGGTTTTTAGGAATCTGGAAAAAGATCCTTTCAACATCCATCTCATTCATGATGCTAAGGAGATCAAAATCAGATACTCTGAGTTACTTATAAAAGAAATGCTATGGATTAAACAGAGAGCTAAGGCACATTGGCTTACTCACTCCGATGATGATTTAAAATTCCTCTACCTCTCAATAAAGGAAAGGAAAAGCTCCAATCTGATTAGAGAAGTGCATACTGACTTGGGGGTCTTCTCTGATCATAAGGATATTTCGATATTTTTTGTAGGTATTATGAGGATCTCTTCAATTGTGATGATTCTCTTATTATTCTGCGTGCAAAATTTTCTGTTGGGAGTTGTCTTTCATTAGATCTTGTCATCTTGAAGCGATGTTTGAACAGAAATTATTGCTACCTTGAAAAGTATCAGTGAAAATAAATCGCCTGGCCCGGATGGTTTCAATTCTAAGTTTTACATTGATTCTTGGAGTATTACTGGCAAATCTTTTGTAAATGCTGTTCTTTTCTTTTCAAGAATTCCAGTTAACCTGCTTTCAAGCATACTCTCTTAACTTTCATACCAAAGGTGAAACATTTCAATAGAATTGAAGATTATCGTCCTATCTCTTTATGCAACACATTCTATAAAGTGGTGGCCAAAATCCTTGCCAATCGTATGAAGAGATATCTCCCTCTATTATCAACAATTCTCAATCCTTTTGTTAAAGGAAGAGACATATCGATAATCGCAATGGCTTTGAGATTTGCAATGAGTTCTCTACCTCTAATAGCTCTTACTTTTTAACTAAAATAGATTTGAAAAAGCATTTGATAAAATCAACGTAAAAGCAATCGATCCATCGACTTCTAGACAAAGGTTTTCCCATGAGATTTACTACTTGGGTGGAAGCTTGCATCTCTGATGTGCCTTTCTCTATTGTGTTAAATGGGAACATTTCAGGTTATTTTTCTTCCTCCAATGTCCTTAGATGTGGCGCCCATTGTCTCCTTTCCTCTGGTGGCCATGGACACTTTTTCATGCATATTAGAAAATGAAATGAAAGGATTATATAATCCTATTTCTCGGACAAAGCTCTTCTCATCTCTTATATCTGATCTCCTTGTGATGGGTATGTTGACTCTCTACATTTACCTCACTTCCACTCTTCAATCTCTAAAGCACTACTTGGGACTTGAGGTGAACTATTCTAAATCATCCTTGTGCCTCTCTTCAAGGATTTTGGATAATTCTCATTTTGGGTATTCAATTGGGTTCTTTCCCTTTCAAATACTTGGGGCTTCCTCTTATTAAAGGTACAATCAAGATGGCTCATTTCACCCCTCTCTTTGATAGACTACATGTTTGGTTGGCATGTTGGAAAAGTAAGTTCCTTTCATTGGGGAAGGTTGCACTCATCGGTCTTCTATTAATAGTTACTTATCTTGGTTTCGTTCTATTATTCCAGATGGTATTATAAAAAAAATATGCTCTTTTACGCCTAAATTTTTCTATCATCATTGGGAGGCAAAAAAAGGATACTATTTCTTGGGAGCACTACTACTTTACCCAAAGATAAAGGAGGAGTTGGGTTACTCTCTGCTTCTTCTCTCAATTTGATAAGTAAACTGAAATTAATGTGGAAAATTTGCAAGAGGGATACTCCTTTTGCTAAATGGTGTTTAGCTAAGTATACATCTTTATGGAATCCTTGCATTTATAGAGTTTCTCCTCTATGAAAATTGATTGTCAAAGTTGCTGAAAAATATAGAAACAAATTGCATTTTCAAGTTGGGGAGGGTAATGCTTTTTCTTTATATTATGATCCTTGGTGCAATGGGCATTCTCTTTGTTATTGGTTGGGAGTAAATGGCTTGAAACATTTAAACTTCACGGAAGACCTAAAGGTTCACATTCTTATACATAATGGGCATTGGAATCTCCCTTCTCTACTTGAGTCCTCTCATCCTTGGTTATCCATTAAGATCTTGGATACTTCTATTGAGAACGAGTGATTTAGTTGGCTTAAAACTTACTCTCCTTCTACCAAGGAGTTTAGAGAAGCCATCTTCGATTCTCATCCCTCTTTAGATTGGACTAAAGGAATTTGGTTTAAAGGCTTTTCTATTAATTATGCTCTCTATTGCTGGATGGCTTATATTCAGGGTCTCAAAATATCTGATAAATTAGCTAACAAAGGGATTGGAACTCAACTTCCTTGCTGTTTTTGTCATTCTGTTTTAGAATCTCATAACCACTTGTTTTTTGAATGTCCTTTGGCTATGAAATTGGTGAGAGCTCTCATCCCAAATGGTATGTTTCTTTTGCTGCAGTCTACTCTCCCGCAGGTTCTTAATTTTATTAATGATGGGGAGCATAAAGTGTTACAAAGACTACATTTTCTGATTATTTCTGTTCTTGTTTATACCTTGTGGAGAGAAAGGAATAATCGCCTTTTCTCTTCTACCTATCTCCTCGCCTTATCAAATCAAGTTAAGGAAAGGGTCTACCAAATCAAAAAAGTGGAAATTGAAATTTGCTTGGCCCAGTGCGTGGATTTAATGTAAATGGAAAAATTATCTTCCTCCTTAACTTTTTCTTATTTGTGATGCTTTTTATTTCGTGGAAGTCAACTTCTTTGTGATCTCATTCTTTGATATTTTGTTAATGTACTGTCAGTATTTGTCGTAGAGGATTATCTGGATGTTATTTCGGTTAATGTGTCTTCTGTACAAAATTATTGGCTTCTGGATGCTTTCTCGTTCCATTGCTTTCACCGTGAACTCCTTGGTGGTGGGATTTATGGCTATTTTCACTATCTTTGTCTATGGAGGTTGTGGTTGTTTTTCTTACTAGAGCTCTTCTGTGTTACTCCTTTCTTTGTGTTGGCATTTCTGGAGTGGAAGGTGTTCTGTTCTGATCTTCTTCCTGCTGTTTCCTGGTATTCTATGCTGGCTGTGGGTTTTCGGCTATGGAGATTGTGGCTGTTTCATTACGGTTTCTTTGTTCAATTTTACCTGTGATGGATTTCATGATAAGAACAACTGCTTTGATCTTCTTCCCACGTCATACTCGATGTCGTGGGTTTTGGTGGAGCTCGGGTTGCTTTTGGAATGGACAATGATGAGGATATTCTTGCACAACTTATTGATCTCTCGAATTGCTCCTCCTCACTGACGGTCTCTCGCAACCACGATCCCTTTTGTTGGCAACGATTCTATAAACGGTCGATTTTGGGATTGTTTGGAGGCTGACAAGGGGGACTTTCTTGTCCCTATATGATTGTTTTGCGTTGTGCTTGTTTTTGGGCATCTCTGATGTATTTTGTATCCCTGAGTCCATTGAGCTTTTTAGCTCCTTTTCTCTGTAGGATTTTCTTTTTCAGCTAGTGTTGTTGATCTTGTTTCTAGAATCATTGTCCTAGTTTAGTGTTTTTTTCTTATTACTTCAGTCCTGTAAGGGATTAGTCTATTTTGTAACTTTACTTTTGGAATACAATTGGGCTACGGCTCTTAAACTTTTCCAAAAAAAAAAAAAAAACTAGGGGCCGTACTCCCATTAGCCCAGCCTAATTACTTTTTTTTTAAAAAAAATTTATAATGTGACGTCTCCAATAGAATTCTTTCAACTAATCTTCTTCCTGCGTGCGCCTTCCAGAGACTCATCTTTCAAGTATTTGTTATTTTTTTAATATCATAATTGATTTAAAATAGGTGAATACAATTTTAATTAAAAATATTAAAAAACCATTAAAATTTTTTTCACATCTTTGTAGTCATCAAATAATATATAAAATTATAAAATATTTTATGATAATAATTAAATAAAACATAAATCAATATTAAATTTCTTATATTTAAATTTTTTATAAAATTGCATGATTATATATAATATATAATTATTTACTGCTGAATTTATAAATGATCAATTATTCACTTAAATATAGAAATTTAAAGTTAATTATATATAATGATTAATAATCACAAAATAATTCTTATATATATATATATATATATTATTTGCATATATTTATAATTTTTATATTAAAATTTTGATAAAAAAATTATAAAGCAATCAATATCAATCGTAAGTTCAAAAGAAAATTAATTAAAAGTTTTTTTAAAAGTATCATTTATATCTTCACTAAAATTAATTTCTGACTTTACCCTGCAGGACGTCTAAAGTAAATTAAAATAAAGAATATGACTCACCGGACTGAGTTCGAATCTTCTTTATGGCGGAGGTATTTATATCTAAGGTGAGGAATATAAATAAGAATTTGACATATGTGGTGATGAATATGGTACTAGATCTCTGTAAGATTAATCATAATAATATTTTCATCGATAAAATAGATGGGATATTAAGTAATATCTATTGAAAAAATAAAGAATATGATTTATGCACGGAAAGGAGGGAGGAGCTTGTGGACTCGTAAACAAATGCGTGCTGCCGACCTGCGTTTGTGGTGGGCCCAGGTCCGTTAACGTCAATCTTGTCCATCAAGTTTGAATTTTGGACGTTGGCACACGTTATGGCCAGTATCGAAGAAAAAAAAATTATGTGCAGTATTCAGATTTATTGGCACATCAATTATGTGATACTTTAATTTCTATTTTATCATATATATCAGTATATAATTAGATATTCGAATACAAAATTATATCTAAATATCACACATAATATTCTCTCATGATAGTCATGTGGGCAGTGATAAGTTTGGCAGGCGCGAAATATCAGCGAGGGCGGATGATTCCATGGAGGATAATCACACCGTTTGTCTGATCTAGCATTCTGATGCTTCGCCCTACTACGTGGTGTTGATAGGCAAGTATGGACCCGTGCTAACGAAGATCACCGAAGGGACAAAAACTTTGATGTAATTCTAATAAGAACATAATAAATTTTGAAATTAATTGTTAGTAATCATTTTAAATAAATAATTTTAATAAAATATATATTGATCAAAATAATCATGATAATATATCTTATATGAGCTGCAATTGATATTTTAAAAATTTTAATATGATCATGCAGATTTATATGCATTTTGTTATAACTTCATAAAGATTTCCGAAGTTATATGATGGTTATTCCACACAAAAGATGAAACTTTTATCGCACTATTCAATTAACAAAAAAAAATTAATATTTCAAATATTATTTAACATACAAAATCTTTTACCGCATTTTGTTTTTTAAGAACATCTAAATAATTCCACGTCATTTTAATGAAATGAGACTTTTGCAATTTATTCAAGATGCATAACGAGATTTCTAATCCAATCTCAACTTATATATATATATATATATATATATATATATATATATATATATATATATATATATATATATATATATATATTTAAAACATGCTCCATTTGGTTAATAGTATATATTAGGAGCTCTTATTTAAAATTAAAATTTAGCCACCAACATATGGCACAGAGTGAACTTTAAATTGTGCAACAACAACAATAATAAGATACTTTTATCCCACTACGTGTCAAATGAATACTTATTCTTCATTTAATCTTATTACGTGTCAAATTCTCTTTTAATTATAATAAAATGAGATCATTTTTATACTACATAACCAAGTCTTTTTAGGTCTACCTCTACTTTTCTTAATGTAGGTTGAATCTTATACATCTATTCTTTTAACTTGGTCATCGAACGGCTGACATTTTTTTTTAACAAACCATCTAAGTTGACTCTCTAATTTTATCGTCCATTGGAGCTATCCCAACCTTTTCATGTATATATTTATTTCTCATTTTGTTTGTAAGTGTAAAGCCACTCATCCACCTCATCATTTTTATCTTTGAAATACTTGATTTATGCTTCTCTTTAGTGGCCAAAATTCTGCACCATGAATCATTGCAAGTCTTATCACCATCTTATAAAATTTTTCACTAAGTCTAAGCAATACTTTTTTATCACACAGCAGGCCAAATGCATCCGTTCATTTCAACAATCCAACTTGAATTTTAGTAATAACATCCCTATCTATTTCTCCATAAATTTTTAAAATAGACTTCAGATATCTAAAACATTCTCTCTTTTTAATGATTTAATCATCCAATGTCACAATCCCACCACTAGATCTTCCACAACTAAAATTATACTTCATATATTCAATTTTAGATCCATTTAAACAAAAACTTTTAGACTCTAAGGTTGACCTCAATAATTTAAGTTTCTCTTGAATTTTCTCTATAGTCTTATCAATAAGAAGAATATCATAAGAAAAAATAATACACCAAGGTAAATCCTCTTGAAAATGTATAGTAAGAACAACCATAACTAAAGCAAAAAAAGATATTGTCTTAAAGCCAATCATTGAACTTTAAATTGTGTGAAAACTAAAAATAACAATAATACCTTTCAATGCTACAAATTTTACTCCTCATATAAGTCATCCTTAATCATTAACCATCTTAACCATTCCAAAGGTCAAATAAAAATTTGATAAATTTTCTTTTATAATTGTCACAGTCAGATATATATCATCCCTTATCGACATCATTAAGCTAAAGTATTAGATACTCAACAAACACAATTGTCTTATGTTTTAGATTGATCAACAACTAGTGTCCAACTTTTAATACTATCACCTCTTCATCAAACATTTTCAACCAACATTTCTATAAATCTAATTTCAACAACATCTAATCGAAGTTTTTTGAGAGATGCTAATCTCACTACTTCAACATTACAGATTAAGACCCACCTGCGTTATCAATGTCCCCACCTCATTTTACTACATTAGAAGATAATCGTCGGTTATGTTTTCTATGTTTTATTTCCAAATCTATATAATTAGTTGAGGCCTTAATGTTTTTCCATCTCCACATTTCATTTAAACAATTTATATTTTTTTTAGGTTTGTGCAACTTCACTTATCTCTTTGTTGGAACTTCATATCACCTATAAAGAAACTACCAACCTTTATTGCCCCACATTTGTTTTAGCATATAATAGTCAGTACATAAAAATTACAAATTTCTGATGGCATTTCCGGCGGACTTTTCCATTGAAAATTACCGATTGATTTACCAATGGATATATCAGCCAAAAACATTTCCATCAGAATTATCAACTGCAGAGGATATCACGCTCAAGTCACTTAAACTCAATTGAATTTCTGGCGGATTAATCCATCTTAATGGTTTTCGGCAAATTAATAATATTGGCCACGAAACCTGCCACCCCCTCACCCAAGCCATTTCCTCCCGATCTCTATCTCTTTCTCTCTCAGTTAGCGACGGTAACAGAGCTAGGGCTCAGTGATTTGCATCAAAAATGCATTTATTTTCTCTATTTTCTCCATAGAATTGAAGGTATACCTCGATCTCTTCTTTCTATTATAACTTTCTTATGATTTCATCCATTGATTTGGGAGAAATAGGAATTTGAAGTTTGAGGAATTTTTGTGATTTTTAGGTTAAATCTTCTCTAAATTTATTTGAATTTACTAAATCTTAATTTAAAATATATATTTGTATATACATCTTTAATTACACATGTTAGGTATTGTATTTTTTGTAAATTTTTTTTTAAAATTTAAGCCTAATTATTGATATAATTAATTTAATGTGTAAAATTATTAATTATATGATTTTTAAATTTTTGATGCATTTATTTAAATTCCACAATATGTGTTGGTTTCAATTTAATTAAAAAAAATTCATTTAGTGATTATAGGCTACTATGGCTAACTACCAAGAAGTTATAAAAGAATTCAAAGTGAATGACTTAGACAATTATGGCGTTACATGAAATTAGCTATATATTATGCAATCGATATTACTTATATAACTGAGATAGAATTTTAATTGAATTCCCACATTTTTTCAATTTATCCAACTTATGGATATCCATAGTGAGAGATCATGGATGTACAATAGATTGCATATGTACATAAAAGAATTAAATGATGAATTCTTTGAGTAGTGTTGTGCACTTCATATGTGTGGCATCTCATCTTCCTTCTTACATTTCTGAAGGAAAGTTTTGATCTCTATGTGTGAGGCACAAAAATTAGGCTTTCTTAACACCAGATAAAGTTAGAGCTGACTTGTATTGCAGGGGTTTCCAACCAAATTTTAAAAGTTAAATTTAAATTGGGCTATATTAAAAATTTTAAAAGATAAATCTTAAATTTTAATTTTTATTAGAAAATTAATTTTTGATTTTATATTGAAAAGATACAATTATAAATGCAGCAAAAATATAAGTATAGTAAAGAGAGACACAAATTTTTTTTTACGTTTTGGCCAAATCCTAAACACTATATTCGCCCACCACCAAGAATCCACTAAATGCAAAATAGCTTACAAATAGTACTCTCTTATAATAATGCAAGTACAACCCCTACAAAAATATGTACTCTCCTACAAAGGGGTGAGTACAACCCCAATATAAATTTTATAGCTCGAAAAGAAAAATATAAAATAATAAATTTTGATAAAATATATCTCTCACAAATATACCAAGCTATCTAATTCAAAAAGTGATCTCACAACTTATAAATGATTATTTTACAACTTAAAAATTTGACAAGATAAAATGCTCACTTAATATTGATAAGAAATAATAAAATAAATATCTTAAAGTTGTCTTACTATGATTTTTTATGTTATTACAATTTGTAGACTAATATAAAAATAATTTCAAAATAAATTCACAATATTCTTTTGCACAAAAATATAAATTTTAGCAAAAAATAATTTATTTTATTTTAACCAAAAAGATGCTTTCAATTAATGCAAATGATCATAAAATACTTAAATAAAATTAGTATGTGATAGATCTACGTAGGCTAGTAAGCTTTTAATTAAAAAAAAAAAGAGATCTAGCAAATATAAAAATAATTTCAGCACAATAAATTAATTTAAAATGCTTAAAATATAATTCTAAAATAGATCTATAAATAAATGATCTTTTAAATAAGACTAATGAAGAAGTATTTTAAGAAACCAAAAGAAATTTATAGGAAAATAAAAAATTTCAACAAGTTGAAATAAATCCTACAAACTATCACAAGAGTTTTTCACAAAAAAATGATTGAAGAAACTTTGATATGAAAAACTTAGACTTTGATGTCCAAAGACTAATCCACCAAAAAGTATAAATTGGAAAGAATAAATAGATGGTGAAAATAGTATGAACAACTAAAAATGGATTAAGATCAAGAAAACAAACTCAAGTAATTTGAGAAAGCTTGCTTAATTGAAGATGTTGAAGCTTTCAAACCAAGGATTTGATCTTCTAATATTTGGAGAACACTTGAAAAGAAAATCTAGGAAATTTTCTCTTAGATTTTCTAGAGCAAGTTTGAATTTGAATGAGAAATGCTTTCATGAAGAGAATGAGGGCTATTTATAAGCAAGAAGGTTATATTTCAAAAAAAATATTTTTCTAACATCATTTTATCATATAATAATTTAATATTCAATAAAAATATAATTTATTTTAAATATATATTAAATTCAAACAATCAAAATTTGGCTATTCACATAGCAAAAATAATCAAATATGGCCTTTAATTTATTCAAAGCATGTAGCATGCATTCATTATTAAAATCAGCTAATGTTTGAAAAGTCATGTAACCTATCAAATTATAATAAAACGTGGCTCATGTAACCTATCAAACTAAAGGAAACAAATCCAAGGAATCTGTTGGAGATGAAATCAGATATAAATTCCTTGATTATGAAATGACTCTAGCTAAAATACAAAATTTCACATATTTTTGTTAATTTTAAAATATGACATTTAAATATTATGATATAATTTATATATAATCATACATATTAGTTATCATATAACCTTAAAATTAAATTAGAATATTTAATTATATTATGTATATAAACTAATTATACTTAATAGACATAATTTATTATCATTTATTATTTTAACAATTCAAATGCTATGTATGAAACATATAATTGAATGTTAATTAGATAGAGATTTATATAAATTACCCTCATTGTCATTATTTAAAATATATATAAATAATATGTTAAGTTGTGAGCAAATTTATTCATTCCAATGAACTCATATGAATTTCTAAGATAGTTATAAATGCATATAACCTAAAATATTATATCTTGAGCTTCACATTATTTATTTTTATCTATCTTTCATTCTTCTATTCTTGCAATTTCCTCAAACATGTTGTGAGATGTATTGGATATATAATTAGCAATTAATATATCTGAAATACATGAAACATACATTAGAACATCCAAGCATTCTTTGTTATCATCAAAATTGATCAGATTGAACATGAGGCTCATTAAGCCAATAATCTCCCCCTTTTTGATGATGACAAACTAATGTTTGGTATTGATTTTGATGAAGGTGAAAATTGACCTTTCATGATAGTTTTTGAAAAAAAAATTCTCTTCTAAAAACAAATTTATGCACAAGAGATGAGTAATGTTGCTCCCCCTAAATGTATGCATGAAATAGACTTAATACTAACCAACATTATACTCTTCTCCCCCTTTTGACAACATCAAAAAGTGAGAACAAACTACATATATTTTTAAATATTAGGATCTAAGATTCCAATCATACATCTTAAAGTACCAAAACATTCTTCTGGTAATGGTTTTGTAAAAATATCTACAATTTGTAAATCGATACTAATAAAATTAATATTAACATTACCTTTCAGAACATGATCCATAATAAAATGATGTCTAATTTCAATATGCTTGGTTCATGAGTGCTGGAAAGGATTTTTGGTCAAACTAATAGCGCTAGTATTGCCACACTGAATTAGAATGTGATCTTGCTTAATACCAAAATCTTTTAATTGTTGCTTTAATCAAAGGACTTGGGCAACACAACTACTAGCAGCTATGTACTCAGCCTCAGCAGTGGATAAAGCTATAGAATTTTTTTTTAGATGACCAAGACATAAGCAATGATCCTAAAAATTGACATGTGTCTAATGTGCTTTTTCTATCTACTTTACATTTAGCAAAATTAGCATCAAAATAAGCAACCAAATCACATGATAAAGAATTTTTAGGATACCATAAACCTAACTTAGTAGTGCCTATCAAATACTAAAAGATACGCTAGATTGCTATTAAATAAGATTCTTATGAGTTGGCTTGAAAATGAGCACACAAACAAATAGCAAACATAATATCAGGCATACTAGAAGCAAGGTATAAAAGTGAACCTATCATACTCCTATAAAGTTTTTGATCAACAAATTTTTCTAATTCATATAAATCTAATTTTATAGATGGGCTCATAAGAGTTTTATTAGATTTAAATCTTTTCATGTCAAACCTCTCAAGCAATTCATTTGTGTACTTGGTTTGACAGATGAATGTGCCATTTTCTTGTTGCTTCACATGAAGACCTAAGAAAAAATTAAGTTCTCCCATCATACTCATTTCAAACTCTTTAGACATCAAAGATGAGAACTCATGGTACAAAGATTCATTTGTACTTCCAAATAATATATCATCTTCACACACTTGTACCACAATCAAATCATCATCTATGCTCTTAAGTAATAAGGTGGTATCTACTCAACCCTTTCTAAATCCATGATATATCAAAAAGTTACTTAACCCATCATATCAAACATAAGGAGCCTGTTTTAAACCATATAAGGTTTTCTTTAATTTTTACACATGATTTGGACAATCAAGGATCTCAAATCTAGGTGGTTGCTCTACAAATACATCTTGGTCAATAAATCCATTTAAAAATGCACTCTTGACATCCATTTGAAAAAGTTTAAAATCCCTAAAACAAGCATAATCAAGGAGTAACTTAATAGCTTCTAGCCTTACTATGGGTGCCAAAGATTCTTCAAAATCTATACCTTTAAGACATAGCTTTATTTTTAACAATACAACTTGAAACATCTAGCTTATTCCTAAAGACCCATTTTGTTCCAATGACATTTTGATCTTGTGGTCCCAACATCATTTCTTACAAATTGATTCAACTCATCTTCCATAGCAATAATCCAAAAATTATCTTTTAATGCTTCTTTTAAATTTTTAGGTTCAACCTTAGATAAAAATGTTGAATGATCTACAACCTCTCTACTATGTCTTCTAGTCATAACTCCTTTTGAAGGATCTCCTATAATTAGTTCCTTTCGATGATTTTTTATTATATTTCCATTATATAGGAAATGAATCATCCACATTATCTTCTAAAGATATTTTCTTAAAATTATCAATCTCTTCATCAATCATTTCATTTTTAATGGGATCAATTAAATGTTCATCAAAAAAACATGTATTGATTCTTCTACAATCAATTTTCTCTTATTGAAAACTCTATAAGCTCTGTAAAGAGAATATCCTAAGAAAATACCATCATCATCGATTTGCAATCAAACTTACCTAAATGCTCTTTTCCATTATTCAAAATAAAGCATTTACATCCAAATACATGAAAGTGTTCAATCTTAGGCTTCTTTCCAAAAAATAATTCATAGGGTGTCTTCTTCAAAATTGGTCTAAAATAAATCCTATTCATCCCATAACATGTAGTATTTACTGCTTCTGCCCAAAAATATTTTGCCAATTTATACTCATCAAGCATTGATCTACTTAATTCAATTAATATTCTATTATTTCTCTCTACTACTCCATTTTGTTAGGGAGTTCTAGATGCAAAAAAATTATGTCTAATCCCATGTTCATCACAATAATCCTCAAATAATTTATTTTCAAATTCACCACAATGATCAGTTTGAACCCTATTAATCAAAAGACCTTGTTCTCTTTGAATATATTTCAAAAACTTTCTAAACTCGCCAAAAACATCATCTTTATTAGCTACAAACAAAACTCAAGTATATCTAGAGAAATCATTAATAATCACAAAACCATAATTTTTACCACCTAAGCTAGTGGTGCTAATTAGACCAAATAAATCCATGTCCAAAAATTCTAAAGGTCTAGAAGTATAAACAATATTTTTACTTTTAAATGAGTTTCTAGAATTCTTACCATGAATACATGCATCACAAACATAGTTTGAATGAAATTTTATTTAGGCAATCCAAATACTAAATCAAGCTTAGCAATTTTATTGAGTGTGTGCATGTTAAAATGGCATAGTCTCCTATGCCATAGCCATATATCATCATGAGTGCTTTTATAACAAAGTAAATTCAAATTCACATCATGAAAGCTATCTAAATCAATGACAAATATTTTTATGTCTTTGTCCTACTAACAAAATATTTTCATTATTTTTTATAATACAATATGATGCATGAAATACTACATTCGAACCTTTATCACATAACTGACTAATAGAAATTAAATTATATTTTCATCCTTCTATTAGAAAAACTTTATCTAAAGTGATAGAATTCTTATAAATAGAACCAATGCCAATGATCTTTCCCTTTACATTATCTCTATATTTAACAAATCCTCCATCACTTGATTCTAAAGTTATGAATTCATCTTTATCTCCCGTCATATATCTTGAACATCCACTATCCAAGTACCACATGCCTTATTAAATTTTTCTTTGAAGGCATTTCTACAAAAGAAAATCACATGTTAACTTTTGGAACCCAAACATGTTTGTGTCCACATTCTAAATTTAAAGCAAGATACCTAGCATGTGTGGTTTGTGTAGTGCTTGTTCCTTTTGGTACGCATACATAAGATGATTGCTTAGTATTTTATAATTTACATGCATAGCAATCAAATGGAATATGCTCTTTTCTATCATAATAGTTGCACCATACATTAGTGTTTGCATATTGGTTAGCACGATAATTATAAAGTATATGAGTGGTATGTGTATGATGCAAATAATTCTTATTAAATGTTTTACTTGATGAAGCATTATAATGAACTTGTGATTTCAAACATAATTCTAATCTTGCTTTTAACAATATATTCTCTCTTTCAAGTTTACATACAAGTAAGGAACAATTTAATAAACAATTATTTTTACTTTTCAAATTATCACATTCATTTTTTAAACTACAAAAATGCATATCTAAAATTTTTATGTTCTTTTTCTAAGGATTTTTATATTTTCTTTTTAATTTTTTATATTCAATAACTAAATCATTAAAAGTATCATCTAATTCATCATAAGATATATCATTACATACCTCTTAAGAATCTAAGTCAGATTCTCCATTTTCTATAAGACATATGTTGACCTCTTCATCGGATGAGCAAGTACTTGATTCATTTGAATCTGGATTAGCCCATAAAGCCTTCTTCTTCTTACGGTACTTTTTCTCCCTCATATTTTTTCTTTTTTCCACATCAATCTCTTTCTTCTTTGATTCGGCAAGTTCTGGACAATCACCACTTATGTGTTAAGCAGGCTTTTTACAATGGTAGAAAATGATCCCTTCACCTACAGGAAATTTCTTAGTTTGAAATTTATAGTTTTTAGATTTTCTTATACCTTTGATTCTTCTTCCTTAGCAAGTTCCCAAGCCTTTTGGATAGCATGACCACCTCATCACTATCACCATCCGAGTTTGAGGTGTTATGCTCATCACTATCATCAACTTGTAATGCAATGGCTTTTTCTTTCTCCTTCTCCCTTTTTGCCGAGTTATCCATCTTATCCCTTCGAGCAATAACCTGTTCATGTGCTATCGAAGAACCCAAAAGGTGATCAAGTGGATAAGTAGATAAATCCTTAGCTTCGCTAATAGCTATAACTTTAGCTTCCCATTCTTTTGGAAGACATCTAAGAATCTTATAGACTAAGTCTTGATTCCTATATATTTTTCCAAGAGAATGCAATGTGTTAATTATTTTCATGAATCTAGTATACATATCGGAAATAGATTTAGAAGGAGACATATGAAATAACTCATATTCATGAACAAGTCTGTTTATGTGAGCATCTCTAGCTTCACCAGTTCCTTCATAAGTTATAATGAGTTTATCCCATATTTCTTTTGTTGTACTTAACATATAAATTATCATGTAATCATCAAGTAATAAAACATAATGTAAAGTATTACAAGCCCTAGTATTTAATTCTTCAAATTCTCTTTTAGCTACAGTTCATTCCTCAAAAGGTGTTTCTACTTTAATGTCATTTACTTCTACTATGGGTGTATGATATTGATGTGTCAACATATACCACATGTGTACATCTTGACCTCTTAAAAATATACTAATTCTATTTTTTCAATAATCAAACGGTATACTATCTAAAAGTGGAGGTCTATGAGTGGATTCTCCTTCTAGTAGTGAACCCTTTGGGAAACCTTGTGCCACAGTGAAAAGATCTACTCTTGGATGTTAAGCCAATAAAAGAGCCTAGGATTTGATACCAATTGTGAGTCACCATAGCACCCAAGATGGGGTGAATTGGGTGATATTAAAAATTTAAAAGTTAAATCTTAAATTTTAATTTTAGAAAATTAATTTTTGATTTTATAATGACAAGATACAATTCTTAATGCAGCAAAAATAAAAGAATAGTACAGTAAAGAGAGATAATAGGCACACAATTTTTATGTGGTTCGGCCAAACCCTAAAATTGGCCTACATTCACGCCTAGCCACCCCTAGCTAGGAATCCACTAAATGCAAAATAGCTTATAAATAGTACTCTCCTATAAAGGGGCGAGTACAACCCCTACAAAAATATGTACTCTCCTACAAAGGGCCAAGTACAACCCTAATAAAAATTTTATAGTATGAAAAGAAAAATATATAATAATAAATTTTGATAAAATAAATCTCTCACAAATATACCAAGTTATCCAATTCAAAAAGTGATCTCACAACTTATAAATGATCACTTTACAACTTAAAATTTTGGCGAGATAAAATGCTCACTTAATATTGATAAGAAATAATAAAATAAATATCTTAAAATGGTTTTACTAAGATCTTTATGTTATTACAATTTGTATACTAATATAAAAATAATTTCAAATAAATTCACAATATTCTTTTGCACAATAAAATCAATTTCAGCAAGGGATAATTTATTTTATTTTAACCAAAAAGATGCTTTCAATTAATGCAAATGATCATAAAATACTTAAATAAAATTAGTATATGATAGATCTAAGTAGGCTAGTAAGCTTTTAATTAAAAAAAAGATCAAGTAAATACGAAAATAATTTTAGCACAATAAATTAATTTAAAATGTTCAAAATAAACTTCTAAAATAGGCTAAGAATAAATGATCTTTCAAATAAGACTAATGAAGAAATATTTCAAGAAACCAAAAGAAATTTGCAGGAAGATAAAAGTTTCAACAAGTTAAAATAAATCCTACAAACTATCACAAGAGTTTTTCACAAAAAAAATGATTGAAGAAACTTTGATGTGAAAAACTTAGACTTTGATGTCCAAAGACTAATCCACCAAAAAGTATAAGTTGAAAAGAATAAATAGATGGTGAAAATAGTATGAACAACTAAAAAGGGATTAAGATCAAGAAAACAAACTCATGTAATTTGAGAAAGCTTGCTTAGTTGAAGATGTTGAAGGATCCAAACCAAGGATTTGATCTTCCAATATTTGGAGAACAGTTAGAAAAAAATCTAGGAAATTTTCTCTTAGATTTGCTGGAGAGATTTTGAATTTGAATGAAGAATATTTTCATGAAGAGAATGAGGGCTATTTATAAACAAGAAGGTCATTTTGAATTATTTTTAAAAAAATATTATTTTAACATTATTTTATCATATAATAATTTAATATTCAATAAAAATATAATTTATATTAAATAAATATTAAATTAAAATAGCCAAAATTCAGCTATTTACATGGGCAAGTCAAAAATAATCAAATATGGCCCTTAATATATTCAAAGTATGTAGCATGCATTCATTATTAAAATCAGCAAATGTTTAAAAAGTAATAATAAATTCAATTTTAATTAAACATGGGTCATGTAACCTATCAAATTAAAGGAAAATAATCCAAGGAATCCGTTGGAGATGAAATCAGATATAAATTCCTTGATTATGAAATGACACTGCTAAAATACAAAATTCCATATATTTTTGTTAATTTTAAAATATGACATTTAAATATTATGATATAATTTATATATAATCATACATATATTAGTTATCATATAACCTTAAAATTAAACTAAAATATTTAATTATATTAAGTATATAAACTAATTATACTTAATAGTCTTAATTTATTATCATTTATTATTTTGATAATTCAAATGCTATGTATGAAACATATAATTGAATGTTAATTAGATAAAGATTTATATAAATTAACCTCATTATCATTATTTAAAATAGATAAAAAATAATATGTTAAGTTGTGGCAAATTGATTCATGCCAATGAACTCATATGAATTTCTAAGATAGTTATAAATACATATAACCTAAATATTATATCTTGAGCTTCACTTTATCTATTTTGATCTATATTTCATTCTTCTATTCTTGCAATTTTCTCAAACATATTGTGAGATATATTAGATATGTAATTAACAATTAACATATCTAAAATATATGAAATATACATTAGAACATCCAAGCATTCATTTATTATCATCAAAATTGATCGGATTGAACATGAGGCTCATTAAGCCAACAGATAGATGAACTAAATATTTTATGGGACATTAGTGTGCTGATATATGATATTGATGCAAAGCAAAGCTTTCAGAAGAAAACAACACTTATGTGGACTATCAATGACTTTTCTGCATATGAAATATTATTAGGGTGGAGCACTGTTAGAAAGTTAGCCTGTCCATATTGCATAAATTTATCAAAGGAATTCACTCTTAAAAATGGATTAAAAAAATTTGGTTTGACTGTCATCGCATATTTCTCCTTGCTAATTATTCATTTAGAAGAAATAATGATGCTTTCATAAAATAAATTGAGTTGAGAAAGGTAAGCCACCTCCAAGATTGAGTGAGAATGATTTATAGCATATTATTAGTTATATCTCGATTATAATTGATTCTTCTATTTTATCTAACAACTGTATTCCAGGTTATGGTATAACCCATAACTAGACAAAGAAAAGTATTTTTTGTGATCTACCCTACCTGAAGTCTAATTTGATAAGGCATAATCTTGATGTGATGCACACAGAAAAAAAAATTTTTTGACAATGTTTCCAACATAGTGATGGTTGTTATGGGAAAAACTAAAGATAATGTGAAGGCTAGGTTAGAATTGAAGAAATATTATCATGGAAGAGACTTAGAGTTAAGAGAGACTATAGCTAGCACATTTCAGAAGCCAAAAGCCAAATGCTACTTCATATTATAACAAGGGAGAACAATATGTGAGTGGGTATAGTCCTTAAAATTACCATATGTGTATGCATTCAATTTGAGCAGATGTGTTGATTTGAGAATGGAAAAACTATTTGGAATGAAGATCCATGACTATCATATTTTACTATAATACTTTGTTTTAGTTGCATTCAGTGCTTTATTAGAGCAAAATCTAAATCCTTTGATCGAGCTTAGCCTCTTCTTAAAGGAACCATCTTCAACTCAATTAAATGTGGAAGCTATAAAATAACTAGAAGTAAACATTTTAGTCATTACCCAAAAGATATCCCCACCCCACCCCTATGCATAAATTTATCAAAGGAATTCACTCTTAAAAATGAATTAAAAAAATTGGTTTGTCATTCATGTGATATTTCTAATTAGATTATTCATTTAGAAGAAATAATGATGCTTTCATAAAATAAATTGAGTTGAGAAAGGTAAGCCACCTCCAAGATTGAGTGAGAATGATTTATAGCATATTATTAGTTATATCTCGATTATAATTGATTCTTCTATTTTATCTAACAACTGTATTCCAGGTTATGGTGTAGCCCATAACTAGACAAAGAAAAGTATTTTTTGTGATCTACCCAACCTGAAGTCTAATTTGATAAGGCATAATCTTGATGTGATGCACATAGAAAAAAAATTTTTTTTGACAATGTTTCCAATACAGTGATGGTTGTTATGGGAAAAACTAAAGATAATGTGAAGGCTAGGTTAGAATTGAAGAAATATTATCATGGAAGAGACTTAGAGTTAAGAGAGACTACCAACATTTCAAGCCAAAAGCCAAATGCTACTTCATATTATAACAAGGGAGAACAATATGTGAGTGGGTTTAGTCCTTAAAATTACCATATGTGTATGCATTCAATTTGAGCAGATGTGTTGATTTGAGAATGGAAAAACTATTTGGAATGAAGAGCCATGACTACCATATTTTACTATAATACTTAGTTTTAGTTGCATTCAGTTCCCTTTGATCGAGCTTAGCCTCTTCTTTAAGGAACCATCTTCAACTCAATTAAATGTGGAAGCTATAAAATAACTAGAAGTAAACATTTTAGTCATTACCCAAAAGATATTCCCCTTCTCCCCCCCCCGCCTCCTTCTATGCATTTTTTGACTCCATGGAGCATCTGTTGATACATATATCATGGATGTACCCCTTTGAGAGGTAGATATTTATTAGTAGTAGTAATATTAATTAAAATTCAATTTACATCCAATCATTTTTCAAAATTCATATAGATTCTTTATTAAACTAAAAAAGAACTATGAAGAATAAAGCACACACGAAGTCTCAATATGTAAAGCTTACTTGGCCCAGGAGAAGACAAATTTTTACTCCTACTATTTTGAGCCACATGCACGTTTATATAATAATGATGGTGTTGGATCTTCACAGAATGTGTTATCTATTTTTCAACCATCCAAAAAAGCATTAGGTAGAATCACATCATGATATCTCAATGACAAGGAGCTTAGGGTAGCAATAGTTACTATTCTAATAAGCTACAATAAGGATCAACCTTTTCTTGAGTAAGCACGTCAATGCCATAAAATCTCATTTTTATTTTTAATCAAACATATCTCTTACTTAATTATGTTAATTTAATTATTGAGTTCAAGTTATTCGTGAACTCATTAAACTTGGATGATGCTGTCACTGTTAATAAGAAAGTCGAAGATGAATTCCCAACATGGTTTAGATTACATGCGAGTAATCATCACTAAGGCCTTAATATATTTTCTACATTAATTGCACAACATCCTTATTCTTCTTGATGCCCTAGGTTCATGATTATGAAATTAAGTGGAGAATCAAGATATTCATGACCTTGTTTGGAGTCCAAAGCAAATTATAAGTACATGATCGATTTATGATGTCAAAGGTTATAAATTCAACACAAGTTCTTAGTTTGAAAGAAAAAAATAAATCTCATGTTTATATTCGAAGAAATACACATTCAGATGATTGAGACAGATTACTATGGAGTTCTACAAAAAGTTATGCAGTTACAGTATCCTAGATCAAATGAGAGGAATATCATTCTGTTCAATTGTGATTGGTTTGATCCTATGCGTAATGGAAGAATAAAAAATCATAAGTCATATGGGATCACTGAAGTGAAGTTGACTAGAAAATATGCTAAGTACAATCCATTTATCATTGCACATCAAGCCACAAAAGTGTATTACCTAAGATATCTAGGAATAATAAGAGAGAAAATGGAATGGGATATGCCCGTTAAAATCAAACCTAAAGCAAGAGTGGATGTTTAAAACATCATTAAAGTTGCTCATCAAAAGGACAAGATGGTAGGTTTCAAACTTACAATTGATGATGTAGAGATAGTTGCGAGCTTGATTAATACTAATATTAATTAAGGGGAAGTTATTTAATGTGAAGATGAGAGCATCAAAGATGATTATGAACATGACACTATAAAATCAACTTCTACTGATTCATCAGAGTAGAGACCTAACATATGCTTTAAAGGCACTTGCACATTTTTTAGTAGATATGCATTAAAAATAGAATTTTAGATATTATGGTGTTTTAATTTAGAGTCGTATGGATACTACAAAGATCTTAGGGGGTACTTATTAAAATAATCGAGTACACCATCTAAGGAATGGTGTACTATCTCAGAAGATAGATAGAAACTTCATCCTACAATGGACTCAATCACCTAATAAGGACTCCTAATAAAAATGGGTCTACATATATACCAAAGATCTTTCCCCTAGTTTACATAGATTGGTAAAGTAGGATTTATTTTATATCGAGATCTTTAGTTCCCTCTGGAAACAAGCTTCTATAGTTAATTACATCTTAAAAAATGAGAATTTCCTATGAACACTCTCAATTAAAGTAGTTAACTAATGTCTCCAAAGATTTTGAAGGTAGATAATCAATAAATTGGTCATTTTGGAAAGCAATTGGAAAGAGCTCAAATAAGAAGAGTTCTTAGCGGATTCCAAAGAAGAATAAGTAGAAAGCACACATGATACTAGGAATCCTAGTGAGTGCTTCAATATACCTATAGTAAGACTTTATATTTTTGAAAGAGAGAAAATTATTTATTTGAGTTAAAATTTTATTAGAATGCTAGGACTTGGATTTTAACAACACAAGATTATGAAAATACCTAAGAGGTGAAGGCTTATACTAGTAGAAAAGAAGAAAGAAGAAGCTTCTAAATCTATATCTAGAGTGCTCTAGCACAAGCTAAGAGCTCATCCTAATTCTACTTAGGGGAATAAGATATATTGGTTTACTTTCAGTAGGGAGAGTGGGCTAATCTTGACTCTTTTAGACTTACAATCACCCCGAGTGACTACCAGTTAACACCTCCTATGATTTTAAAACCATGTGGGCTATTCATATGTAAATGCAAGATAGGTAGGCTATTATTGATTAGGAAGAAATCTAAATTCTTAAACTCACTCCCTAAGAGATTAGATCATAATTTTTGTGCAAGTCAAGCCCTAAACTAATATAATAAAATTTATATATTTTTATTTCATTTTTGACTCAACCTTGGGAGAGTTTATGACTAAATGAATGATGAAAATTGGTTATGTGCTAAATTAAAAAAAAAATGTTGATCTCCACTACAAGGAACTACTCTCACAGGTCAAGCATGTCCCCTATTGTGTACGAATAGAGATCCCTTATTTTCAAGAGTGAAAAAAATATACATGCTTGATGTCAAAACATATAAACATTCAGATAATGAGTTACTAAATCTTTTATTTCTTAATTAATATTCTTGAATTTAAAATGAGGTTATGAATTTCTTATGTTTTAGTTAAAATTGATAAAAGGGGATAAAAATTTTAATTTTTCTTAAAGATCTTAATGCATCCAAGCCACACATCAAATAATCTAATTATAAGAAACCTATGAAAAGAATGTCATTTTTGTTGCACAATCCAAGTAAATACAATAATCAAATATTTATTTCGCAAAAGAATAAAAGGCTGGTGCAACCGGGTACTACCATACATCCCAGAAAAGAAAAGAAATTAAATAGCCTAGCTATACCTTTATACAACCTAGATTACAATTAAATTACAATAAAAGAAAAGCTATGGGAGTCTTCATTTCTTCATTTTCATCTTCACTTCTTGGATTAATATTTAAGACATCACATGGCCTTCTAGGTTCAAGCCTTCTAGCCATTGCTCATCCTAAATCCCATTGCTCTATTCCTGATCCTATCATAAAAATTATACTTTTGTAAAAAAAATTAAATTTAACTATACCTGTAAAATAGTGATTAGCATGGCACATATTCAAACCAAGCAGTTTATATTTCATACATTTGGACATAGCCCCCTATCTTGGGTTACCAAGCCCACCTATCTTAATGGATCATGCTTAGGGACATAACAACACCTATAAGAAAAAAACATTTATATGTTTATTACTATTATTAAAGTAGTGTCTTAAGAATAAAGTAGAAAATATTGTTAGTCTAATGTCGTTCTAACATTAATAGTAATAAAAATTTAGTTTAAAGTATTATAAGTGGATTTTATGGCTTATAAGCATAAAATATTATTACAGCAGTCCCTTAAGCACAAACAATCTTAGCATTCAACCTAAAATATTATATCACAAACCAAAACATCACATCATCACAACAATCACTGCTTAACCTAAGAATAATATTGGTGACTTTGTATTATAATGGGTGTGTTAGGCTTAGTGTGGCATGTCTCAATTAAGCTTTAGAGCTAAAATTTTCTACTGTTTGAATATTCAAGTTTCTTATTAATGTGGTTATACTTTAACCTCTTAGAATCTTAATAAAATTATTAAATTATATGAATATTTTTTTATTTTATAATTATAACTTGAAGTTATAAAGAGAAGAAAGAGAGATGATCTCCTTTAATCCCTATCTTAGGTTAATTCTAAGAACTAGATTTTATGGCTTTTAATTTCTTTGATGAAGGGTGCATGTATTTTAATTTATGTCTATATTTGGATTTGACATAAGGAAATCTATTTAAATATGAGTCGCATCTTAGGTTTAATGAAGCCAAGTCATAATCAAATAAATAATCTTCTCTTAACTTAGCTTCATTATTAGCATTCATTATCATTTCTTATTTAATTTAACTTAATGTATGTATATACATATTACAATTTTATTAATAGACACTTGACTCATGAGTGATCCTATATGTTATACTAATACATATGCATATATATATATATATATATATGATGCATGAATTTTGTAGAAAAGGGAATTTCACTTTATACTTATATACAGATATGTATGTTGAAAACTATACAAGTACGTGCCTTTATTGAACTAGAGAGGTTGGGTAGTCAAAATGCCCCATTGGGACAACTTGAAGCCTTGCATTCTCAAGGTTTCCATGGATCCATATACACATACATACGTATAAGTATAAAAATGAATGTAGGAAAAGCTTTAGATTATTTTAAAACATGAAAACTAAATGTTTCACTTCGATATGTCACTTGTAATAAATCTCATATGTATAAAGTTAAGATTTAGATTACTTAATTAACAATCAAGTCATATTATTTTAAGAAAATAATTTAGGATTTATTACTGATAATATCCATACTATCTTAATCCAATTTATAAATAATTAAATGACTTATTTGGTTTCATCAAGGCCTAAGGATAATCATGAAAAATAAATATTTCTTAAGTCAAATCAAGTTCCTTAAAGCTTAATTTGAAGATTTAAGTTTTTTAATCCTAAAGAAAAGAACAAATGATTAAGAATTAACCCACACTATCTCTATTCATTAATTGATTTAGAATTATCTAAAGTGAATTTTTTGAATTAATTAATGTTAATTAAGTTTTTAATCCCATTAAGCCCAAAAGAGGCCTATGAATTTAAATGACCCTTGCATATAAACCTAAAAATCATGACAAAATTAATAAACAAGCATAAACATAAAATAAACATGTCTTAAAGTTTTAATGTAATTAAGCTTATAATTAAAGCTTAATTAGATAAATAAGAAGAAAACCCAAAAGAAAATTAATACTTACTTTCAAAATACCTTAAACCAAATAAGGATTTTGATTTCATTAAATTAAGTCTTTGCTCATTGAAAAAAAAGAGGAATTAATTAAAATATTACTAATTTTAGTTAATTATTATGATTTTTATAATTTTTAATTAATTAGAGATTTAATTAATTAATCAAAGGATAATTAAGATGATTTAAAAAATAATTAAGGCTAGAAGTCATAATTATTTTAATTGGTCATCCTTACTGGTTACATGATTAATCAACCATCTTAATTAATTTCATAAATTTTTTTTAAATTTTAATAATTATTAATTACATAAAAGGGATAATTAAGCTTTGAAATTTTGAATTTCCTAAATCACTAAGCAAATGAGGTTAGGAAACTTATGGGAGGCTGAGGTCATCTCATGGGTCAATCAACCCAAATTTTAAGCCATTGAGCCACGTAATTAGGACTTAATTGAGTTAATTACTTAAAATTTTAAACCTAAATTACTTACTATTCACTAGGCTAAACAAAGGGCTTTTATTTTTCTTTGATTCTCTTCTATTTAAGATTTTAAAATGGGTTTATTTGTATTTTAAAAAAAATTATTATAATTAATTATAATTTTTTGAAGTTTTGATTAATTAAAATTCATTTTCAACTCTAATTAAATAATTTACATAATCGACCCCACCGGCCACAGATGCAGCAACATTTTTCATGTGGTGCCAAGGGATTGGTTACTTAAATCATCCAAGACAGAGATTAATCTTGTGATTCTAAAGGAAAATTTTAAGAAATTCTAATATGATTAATCACGATCAACCGTTCTAATCACGTGGAACATACAATTGATGATTCATCATCTACCCGTGATGGAAGACGGACACTGCCCGCCTTACGTTGCTTGATTCAAGCTTGTCAGAGCTCATTTGACACTGTAAATGATTGCAAAATGATCAAGGATGGAATATAAGAGGGATCCCGCTATTCAATTCACATGAAACACGCATTTACTTCACAAAGAACAAAAAATCCTACAATTTTCTATGGTTTGCTAGAAATTACATTGCCGGAGCTCAAGACTAGTGGTCCGTCGATTGAGGTAGCTTCACCTTGAAGAGGCAAAGACCTATTGACAAGATCTTCCCTTGCCTACCTGCCGATTCCCCCTAGACCAAACACCTTTGTGAAGCTCGACGGAGTTGATCGAACTCGGTCTTCCTGTGATTGAATTGACTGGGAATTAATTTGTTTTGATTTGCCAGAGTGAGGAGAAGGTGTGGATAAAGTTAATTTGAGTTTGGTGGAGTTTGGGTGACGTTGGATGGAGTGGAGGCTCGAGCTAAGGGAGGATTTGGTCTCGCCGACAACAAGGTGCTCGAATCACTCTGAGGATGCTTGGGGATTGTCTCTCATGCTCTAAGGAATGGATGTGCTTGATTTGGCGAGGGAGGAGGTGCATACTATTCTTCCAATTTCCACGTGAGGTGGTGCCATTGGACCATGCGGGATCTACGTGGATCCCATGCCAAAAGTAGCGGGGATCGAGGGAAACCGCTTGACGAAAGATTGGACGGCTCAGATCATCCCATAATTTCTTATAAAATTAAAATTGATTCATGCGACTAGATCAAGACCATCCATTACTAATGAAAGGAATAGACGATGGAGATTATATCACTTTTAACAGTTGTGAAAGCCGCAAGCCATCCATTAATTCGAGAATATTTTTGACAATCTAGCCAATGAGATCTCTCAATTTCAATTGCAAAACCATCAATGAATTAAATGGAATGCATCTATACACTTTGATCTCCCTTGAGATCAAATTTATTTTGAAAGGTACTGTGATTGAAATCTAAAGAGGTCAGTTTAATGACATACCTCATCGGCGGTGGTCTCCGGTTGCGAGGATGATTCAAAAAGCTCTTAAATGATGCATCGAACCTCTGGGAGGAAGAAATTAGACTATCTCCTCTCCAATCACTCTATGGACCAAGGTTTGTACTTTTTTTTTTGTGACTCTGGTCATTTCCAACTTGTTGGTGGTGTGGGGATTGGGGGAAAGGTGCACTCATCTTCGTTTAGCTTAGGGAAGGTGATGGGATGCTCAATTACGTCTAAGAATAGCTCTCCTCTCTTTTGCCATGAAAGGTTGATAGGTTTATCCCATGGAGAGCTTACCTTGGTTGGCCAAGGTGACTGCCACCTTTGGAGGCTAGCTCCAAGAGGTGGTCAATTAACTGAGATCAGTCCAAGGCAGTGAAGATGAAGTGGAGAGGAGGAATCAAAGAAGCATCTTGGATTGGGGAGGATTTTATTTGCATACTCCACCTCATTTCTCCATGTGATGTTTCTTTTTATGGATGTTGGATTTAATTTTTAATTATGTTCATTTAATCATTTAATTATGTTTCCAATTTATGGGCTTCATGAGATTTGGGATTGGTTATTTGCTTATTTCAACATTTAGCCCATTATAGTTTAAGTAGATTTGGTTGAACTCATTTTAAGTTAAATAATTTATTTGTTTTAATCCTAATGTATTAGTCTATCCATTATGTTAATCCAAGTATTTTGGATGAGTTTGGTCAATTATTTTAGATTTAAAGCCCACTTTAGCCCAATTTGGGCTTAATGGGTTAAAATTGAGCTGGTTAGGTCAAATGATCATATTAGATAAATTAATCTTAATAATTGGTCACATTATGTGCCAAATGATTTTCAAAATGAGTTTGGCTAATTAATTTGGATTAATTCTAATTTATCTTGAATTTGAATCCAAGGAGATCTATTTAGGCTTATTTAGATCAAATAATCTAATTAGCCTAATTATGATTTTAGTCAATTTATATTTATTTAAATTCATATTTAAACATGTTTATTTTATTTTTTGGATCATTTGAAATGATTTCATTTGGTCAAATTTTGGTGGGTTGACCTTTGACTTGGTGGGTTGACCTTTGACTTGGTGAGACCCACATAAGCCAAACCTATGTCAAAAGGGTTGAACATATTTTACCTTGATTTAGATTTAATTACATTTATGTTTATGGTATGATTTCATGATTTCAAATGATTTTGATTTGGATTTATTTTGATTTAATTTGAATTTCCTTAGGTTTAAGTGATTTTAGAGTTAAATAAGATAATTAGGTTAATTACCCCATTCATCTTAATTTAAGTTCAACTAAATTCAGATTTTAATTATTTTAGATTTGGATTTGAATTTGGTCTTGGTTAATTCAATCCTATTAGGTCAGGTTATACTCTAGAAAGATGCATTAGTTATTAAGTGAGGCGTCCTAAGTGCTTAATTAGAAGATTACTAATCTAGGATTAGGTATCCTAATTACTAGCCTTGAAAATGATGTTAACCTCATCCAAAAATAAGGTCAACACATCTGATACAAGGCATTGGCAAAATAAACTGTCAAAAAAATTCTGACAAGACCTTTCTATCGGTATTTTTGACAGACCATCTTTGCCAGAAATTTCCAATGGATAGGTCCTCCAAAAATGCCACCAAAAAAGGACATGTTAGAAATTTTCAGTGGTTCACTTTTCAGGTGGCATTTCCAAATGGTCTTTTTGCCGGTTCTTCATAAGGAACTTTTTAGCTAAAAATTTGTAGGAAATATGCTAGAAAAAGTGTTCCGTTGGATTTTTTTTGTTTATTGAAATTCATTTTCAATCAGTGTTCTACCTTTGGGTTGAAATACATCATAAAAGCAAATTATCGACAAATTAGTATGCCGAAAAACTGTAGTTTTCCTATAGTGAGTTGGCACAAATTATGTGTAACAATTTATTATTTGATAGTCTTTCAAACATTTATAATTGTAAGCATGTTGAATCTCCAAAATCCTAGGGCATGAAATTTAAACTTTCCCAATCAATAAATCAATCCATATACCAATTGATTCCTAATCCATCTTTTTCTTCTCAACCTATATATAGGAAAAATCATGATAGTGAAATTACTTTTGGACCATTAAAAGGTTTTATAGATCATGTGGAATAATCATTATATAAGATCTTTAGTCTTATTAATGATATTCAAGTCTTATGCAAAAAGTGAAGTGTTATGGAAAAAAAATTATATCATATATTATTCTAGTAAAACTCTTAATGAAAATTAATTAAATTATTTTACAACTAAAAAAGAGTTATTAACTGTAATATATTTTTGGTAAGTTTAGATATTGTCTTTTTGGTTCTAAAGTTATTATATATACAAATCATACAATAATAAAATATATTATAGAGAAGATGGATGTAAAACCTAGATTAATTAGATGGGTTATTTTTTTACAAGAGTTTGATCTAGATGTTAAGGATAGGGATGGTATAAAAAATTAGGTAGCTGCCCATTTCCTTAGATTACATGTAGGAAAAATGTTTAAGTCCACTCGAGAGATTAGAGAAGAATTTCTAGACAAACACTTGTTAGCATTTGAACATAAATTTGTACCATGGTATGTAGATCTAGTAAACTACTTAGTTAGTGAAATTTTATCTTATGGGTTGTCTTATCATAAAAAAAAGTTTTTTTGCATTATGTGAGATTTTATTTTCAAGATTTTATGGGTTGTCTTATCATTGGATATGTTCTCAGGAAACGATGCTTTTATATCTTTATTTTGTTAGTCTAATAAGTTTGTTGAAGTTTCAAGGGTCATTCGAACTTTTAAACTTAGTAAAACATTATTTTCTTTTTAAGCTAATATGTAAGGTGGAATTTGATTTGGAATGAAATGGTGGACTATGATTTATTAACAGTAAGTCATTTCTATTTTAAAAAAAAGGAATTAGATTTCTAACCCATTGACAAAAATGACCATAAGGATATTCAAAAATCAAGAAAGATTATTGGAAGACTTTCAATAAATTGATACTAAATTTTTACACTCATTTGAAATTTCTTTTTCTAGAGTGTAATCATAAAAAATGCAAGTATTTCAATTTTACACATTTCACTTGAGTTTAATGGTAAATAAGCAAAGTTCAATTTCCTCTAAAATTTAGAAGTCAATTTAATTTTGATTATAACTTAATTTCTTAAATTCTAGATTTATTTCAATATTTGACATGTTGAAATTATTACAATTTTTTTATTTTCAATATATATTATGAAATTATTGTTAACACTAAGTTAAAGAAAATTTTAATCTTTGGTTCATAATTAGACATTTTCATATATATAATCCTTTAGAATAAGCCATATATTATAACATTGGATGATAGTTGAATCTATCATGACCAAAATATCCTCCTCTCTTTTATCCATTTTTCCTACACTTGGCATTTAAATTCTCAAATAGTATGTGAAATTTATTATTTAGATACATTATTGAAATATAAATCAAAATACCAATATAAATCACAATGTTACATAAACACGCTAAAAGTATACACACACCATTTTTAAAGTTAATTATATAGTGGGGTTTAATTATTTTCAATAAATTAGTAATAATTGTCTTCTCAATTTGAAAATTTATTCTAGATGTCCATGTGTAAAAAAACCTTTGAACTTTGAAAATTTCAACTTAAAAAATGATGATCAATCAATAAAGTTCAATTTCCACTAAAATGTAGTCAATTTAATGTCGATAATTATTTATAATAAAAATCTCAAACTATTTTCATAAATATCTTATAGTAGGGATTTTTAAATTATATATATACTACATTTTTTTATGCAATTACATATCAATGCTTAAATTTTCAAATTTAAATATCTAATATTTTTATGAAAAGATGCTTCACTTTAAGAAAAATAGTAATTGTGATATTTTTGATGTGATATTGAAGATTTTAATATTATGTATGTAAATATTAAAATTTAAGTATTAAATATATAAATATAAAAAGGTTGTATGTTGTATATGTAAGTACCCCTTTAAATGTTTAATTTAATACTAGATTATAAAATTATAGTGAGAGAAAAAAGTAGATATAAGAGCTACGATAGAGTTTATGCCTCCTCTCACTTCCCATCATTTGCACATATTGGTGGCCTTTTTAGTCTCATCATGCTCCATCTCTTACATCACATCAGGTTCTACCTCATGATTTTTATCCAAGGGTTGTATTTCGCTCCCCTCTCCTTGCCCTCTAACAATCATTTTTCTTCAACACTCTTTTTTACACCAAGCTCCAGTATCCAAGAGTATGCGTCTTCTTTTTTCTCTGAACTCTTCATATGCAAATTTAGTCATTGATCAAAATAGTTTCCACATTGTCCACTCCCCAATTTTTTCCTATATCAAAAGTTTACCCAAATCTCTCTCTCTCTCTCTCTCTCTCTCTCTCTCTCTCTCTAATCCCTCTATTAAGGGTTCTTTTTTGAATGATATTATGAACATACCACAAACCTAAATTCTTTTGACTAGATTGATACGAGTTGTGCTCATAATGATAGATTTATAGATATCAAATTGTCTTACACATATAGTAATAAAGAAGAGATCTTTATGGAAGTAGATGTAATTCATTGCAGGAAAGAGTGGAAGCTAACTCTCATTAGCTATGTTGTCATGACCCTTTATAGATCTTTACTTTATTGTGTTGGAAACATACGAAGATAAACTAAATTTATCATGGTCAGATCTCATGTCAAATCATCAAGAAGATTTAGTTGGAAGCGTACCTAAATCCATGGAAGAGCTAATGTGAGATTTTGGCCTTCCACTTCTAAAGAGGTGTTCTTGAGAGAGAGAGAGAGAATCTTCTTTTCACTCAAGATGGGATGTGAGAAAAAATAAGAACCAACCCCTTAGAATGGGGACCATGACCCTATTTATACTTGAGTTCATTTCATTTTATTTCAGCCCATCATAAAAATATAATAAAATGTTCGATCTCTACACATGATAATTCCATACAAAATTAATAAGATACCTCAAAAACCTAAAATTAATTAATCTTTATTTGATCCCAAAATTAATAGGCTTAAAAATAAGATAACACCTAATATATAATTAAATTTATATGTGAGGCCACATTTAAAATTCCCAATAATCTCCCACTTAGGCCACATATATTGCTTGACAATTATACATTATTTAATACTTTAAGAGCTCAATATTTGCTATCTTCAAAGAGGAATATCATTAGACAATCTGGTATATTAATAATATTAATATAGAATCAAAGTGATATTTGTTATCATTTTTCTGTAACAAGACCCATAAGTGATCACTAAATTAATATGATTAATGACACAAATCAAGTATGAATGTGTAGCATAGAAATTTTATGTAATGTGATCATATATCATGCCTATTTTTAACTGGTCCTATATTATAACTCAAAAGAGTTATAAATACAATTTCATTTATTTATGATAAACTGCAATTAAAACTACAAAACTTTATTTAAGAGATTTCAACTATAAGATAATAATAATACTTTATTCTAATTAGAAATATATATTTACAATCATTAAACATCATAAGCAAACTCCCACTATTATAGCATGTTATCAAAGTAAATCACTCTCATACAAGGCACATGCTCATGAAATAATTTAGGTGGTAAACATTTTGTAAGTGGATCTGTAATCATAAAATTTATACTAATATGTTCAATAGATACTTGAGAACTCTGAACTATTTTTACAAAGAAACTTTATGTTAATATTCTTTGATTTTTATGAACTCTTATTATTCTTTGATTACAACTCAGCAGCTCTATTATCATAATTTATTTTTAATGGTCTCTCTATTCCATCAAAAATATTTAGCCAAGTGATAAAATTTCACTGCCATATTCCTTAATTTGATGCCTCATAACAAGCTATAAATTTTACTTTCATAGCGGAAGAAACTGTGAGTGATTGTTTAACACTTTTCCAAGATATAGCTCCTCCAGCTAATAAGAAAATATAACCTGAAGTGGATCTTCTACTATCGAGGCAACCAGCAAAATCAGAATCGGAATTCCCCATGATCTCCAAATGATCTGATCTCTGACATGTGAGCATAAAGTCTTTTGTTCTCTTCAGATACCACATAACCTGTTTTACTACTTTCTAATGATCTATTCCTGGGTTACTTAAATATCTACCAAGCATTCCAATAATATACACAATATTCGAACGCATACAAACTTAAGCATACATAATATTCCCTACTACAGATTCATAAGAGATCTTTTCCATCTCTTTCTTTTCAAGTTCATTTCTTGGACAATGAAGCAAACTAAATTTGTCACCTTTAGCAATGGGTGTATCTCTTGGTGCACAATCTTTCATGCCAAATCTACTAAGCACTTTATCAATATATGTCTTTTGTGATAAACCAAGTATACCATGAGAACGATCTCAATGAATTTGTATGCCCAACACAAAAGATGCATTCCCAAGATCTTTCATTTCAAATTTATTTGAAAAAAAAATTTTGGTTTCATGCAAAAGGCTTATATCACTGCTTGCGAGTAGAATATCATAACATATAACACTAGGATATAAATTTACTCTCACTGATGTTGTGATAAATGCATTGATCAATAATTTTATTTTTATAACCAAAAGAAGTAACTTGATCAAATTTCTTATTCCATTGATGGAAAGCTTACTTTAAAACATAAATGGATTTCCTTAATTTGATTACAAGGTGTTTTAAATCAGAAGATTGAAATTTTTTTGGTTGTACCATATATATAGTTTCTTCAATGTGACCATTGAGAAATGTAGTCTTTACATACATCTGATGTAACTCTAAATCATAAAGAATCTTTCAAAGAAACTAGAGAAAAATTCTCTTTATAATCAATGCCTTCCTTTTAAGTGAAACCTTTAGCGACTACACGTGCTTTATATCTTTCGATATTGCCTTTTGAATCTGTTTGATTTTAAAAATCTATTTATAACTAATGGGTTTTACTGATTTAGACAATTTGAAAAGATCCCAAACATCATTATCTTTCATTGATTTTATCTCATTTTCAATGGCTTCTATCTATTTATGAGAGTTGACACTTTATTTGACTTTGACTAAATAGATCGGATCATTTTTCAATCCAATGTCAAACTCATGTTCTTGGAGATGCACAACATAATCATCTGAAATTATTGATCTCCTCTTCCTAGTGGATTTTCTTAATGACACTTCAATTTGAGGTTCTTGTGATTCCTCAATATGAGTAGGAGTTAACTCAAGAAAATTTTGATTATTTGTATTAACAACTTGAATAAGATCAGGTAAAATTATCTGATCATTTTCTATTGTAATTATAAGAAGAGTAATAAATTGCTCTTCAAATATAAAATTCCTAGGTTTATTACTCCCATCATATTCAACTTCCTCAATAAATTTAGCATTGCCCATGTCAAAAAAAGCATTTATTTGAAGAGTCATAAAACTTAAAACCCTTTGACCTTTATGAGTATCCAACAAAATAGCAGATAATTGTTCTTGAGTCTAATTTTCTTTCATTAGGCTTACATGGCCTAGCTTCAGCTGGACATCCCCAGACATGAAGATGTCTAATACTAGGCCTCTTCCCAATCTATAATTCATATAGAGTTTTACCTACTACTTTGCTTAGAACTCTATTAAGGATGTAAACTGTAGTCTTTAAGGCTTCTCCCCAAAGTGATTCTGGTAAGGAAGAATGATTTATCATACTTCTAACCATATCCATAAGGATCTAGCTTCGTCTCTTAGCTACACTATTTTGACTTGGAGCCCCTAACATTGTGTATTAAGGAATTATGTCATATTCTACTATATATTTGGCAAAAGGGCCTGGATGTTGTTCACCTGATCCATCATATCTGTCATAGTATTCATCACCATGATCAGAATTGACAGTTTTTATTTTTTTTCCAAGTTGATTTTCAACTTCAGCCTTAAAAATTTTAAATTTGTCCAGTGACTATGACTTCTCATAAATTTAGTATAAGTACCCATAATGAGAATAATCATCTATGAAAGTAATAAAATACTATTGGCTAATCCAAGTAGCTGTAGGGAATGGATCACAAATATCAATATGAATTAATTCCAAGATGTTTAAACTCCTATTAGCACCAACTTTCTTGATATTTGTTTATTTTCCCTTGATACATTCTATATAGAGTTTATCATCTAAAAATCAAGAGAATCAAAAATTCTTTCTGACGCAAGTCTTTCAATCCCTTATATAGAAATATGTCCTAAATACTTGTGTCATAACACATATGAATTCTCATTCATTAATTTTTGTTTTATATCAAAATTGCTTGCATGCAATGTTTCATTAATTTGTGAAATAGAAGTGTCTTATTTATATAGATTACCAACCAAAGAACCAGTACCAATAATATTTGAATACTGAAAGAGACTAAATTTTTCATTTTCAAATGAACAAGAATAACCAGATTTATCAAAACAAGAAATAGAAATTAAATTTTATCTAAATGACGGTACGTAAAAAATCTTATGAAAATTCAAAATACAACCAGATTCTAGATGTAATCTATAATAAGCATATTGCTTTAACAGGAGCTTTATTGTCATTTCTCATATAGATGAATTTTTCAGCATCAGTTAGCATTCATCTCCTTAGACAACCCGCATAGTAACACTTATGTGAGTAGATGCACCTGTATCTATCCACCAAGTGTATTTAGTACCAAGGATGAATTAACTTCAAAATAAATAAAGTTGAGAAGTTTACCCTTTTTCACGAGCCAATTTGCATACTTGGGATAATCCTTCTTTATATGACCAGCCTTCTTGCAAAAGAAACAAGTAACATCATTATCTTATTTTTGTTACACCTTATGTTGTGAAGTTCCTTTTTCTGTAGCTTCTTTGCCTTTATAAGTCCTTTTACTTTTAGTAACAATGTCACGAGAGGACGTAGCTAAGTGAGTACTTTGTATTTTGTCATGATTCAATCTCTCTTCCTCTTGCACGCATTGAGCAATGAGCTCATTAAGAGTTCATTTTTCCTTTTTAGTATTGTAACTTATCATAGAATGATTAAGTTATGCAGAAAGAGTGATCAAAACAAAGTGCACAAGAATGTCATCAGACATCTCTAATTTTAATGCTCTCAGTCTAGTGACAAAATTAGATATCTCTATAATGTACTCCTTTATGTTTTCATTGCTTTTATACCATATTAAAATATGTTTATTAAGAATAATACTCACTTCAACATTTTCAGAACTAACGAAACAATATGTTATTTGGCTTAGAAACTTTTTAGCATATTCCACTTCAAGCATTGCACCTCTTATGGTTTCTAGAATAGAATGCTTCATGATCATAAGACTCATGCGATTAGAATGCTCTTACTTTTTAAAGTTAGCCCTTTGTTCAATAATGCTTTCTGTAATAAGGGTAGGAGGATGTTCAGTCCGAATCGCATAGTCAAGATTTATACACCCAAGAACTACAGTGATATGTTCTTTTCATTTCTTAAAGTTAGTGTCATTAAGCACTAGAATATTATTCAAATTGGCAGATATAGAAGAAACATTAAATGAAAAGAATAAAAATAGTACTCACAATTAACAACATTATCATTTCCATATGCATATATAATGTAAACAAAAATATAAATAAAATATATATTTGAAATAAAATATTTAATAAAATGGGCACATATAAGATACCTAATACAACATTGCAATTTAATCTTTAGACAGAAATAATAATTTGTAAATAGATACACTTAAAATTACACTCAACAAATTTTGATAATAAAATCTGCCAATGATATGTTTATCTTTAGATTGATATATTATATGCATAATTAATACAAATTTATCACATATTTATTACTGAATAAAATCTGGCCAAAAAAATAATCTTTCTTTGGGCCGATTATTTTTTACATAGATTTAAATATAATCTTTATGTAATATTCATATATTTCAAAATTAAATAAATTGATATAATAGAGGTCACTTTGCTGGCATATTATTTCAATCTAAATTATTTTGAAATAATGAATATCAACTATGTCATTCTAGTAATTATTTCAATTTATATTAACTTCAAATAATTGACAATAATACAAACTTTAGAAACTATTTTATTAAAAAATAGTTGATTTATATTAATTTAATTAGTTTAATTTAGATGCTACTATAGTTGCTATTAATAATATATAATATAATTAGAATAATAATTTACCGTCTAAATATGTAGAACCTTAGATCCGAAAATCTAAGCAAGGGAGTTAATGTTACTAATTATACATTAAATGGGTTTTCTATAACTCACTTAATAAAAGTCCACCAAATTAAAGGAACAAAAGACAAACTGTATCATGCTTTAAATGAAATAAACAAATACGTTTGTATTAACGTTTATATATATATATATATATATATATATATATATATATATATTTATATGAAACGTTTTATATTATAAATGCAATAAATGGTGCAAATTAAAATGTTTATCATAATTGATATAATATTATTTCTAAAGAAATGTTTAAGAAAGTTAACAGACTATGGAAATTAATTACTCATGAAACGACGCAAATGCAGAATTCAATCTTAGGGAATTTATTACTTGAACCTCGGGTAAATAAACTAGCTATTTGAACATAAAAATAATAACTAATTTGATAGATGAATCATTTCATCTACCATAGGCTTCACTCTTTTAATAATAGATCAACACAATTAATAATAAAATATGAGAAATGCAATTTTTTATTTTCTCAAATTATTAATATGTAAATAATAACATTACCACGTTTGAAGTTGAATCAAAGCTGAATATAAGAAAACCAATTTCCTATGATAAAATATGAATTTTATTTTTCAAATTAAGTCACAATTGCAAGAATAAACACATCGATTATATGAAAATTTCAATTGCGATCAAAGTAAAAAAGCAAAACTTTTGCTATATCCTTTTATTCAAAATCAAGAATATAAGTGATCTAAAAAATATCGATTCTTTACGTACAAGACAAAATGATTTGCACATAAATTTTTTTTTTTTAAAATTATATACTTTGATTGAAAATTTCAAATACTCAATATGAAAGATTAAGAGAGATTTATTTCTCAATGATTCAACATGATAGAGGCTCTCATACCACTTGTTGGAAATATATGAAGATAAAATAAATTTATCATGGCCGGATCTCGTGTCAAATCAGATTTAGTCAGAAGTGTACTTAAATCCATGAAAGAGCTAATATGAGATTTTGGCCTTTCACTTCTAAAAGAGTGTTCTTGAGAGAGAGAGAGAGAGAGCCTTCTTTTCACCCAAGATAAGATGTGAGAAAAAATAAGAACTAACCTCATAGAATGGGGACCATGACCTTATTTATACTTGAGTGCATTTTATTTTATTTCAATCAATCATAAAAATAAAATAAAATGTTTAGTCTCTACACATGATAATTCCATACAAAATTAATAAGAGACCCCAAAAACTTAAAATTAATTAATCTTTATTTGATGACATTAATACCCTTAAAAATAAGATAATACCTAATGTATAATTAAATTTATATGTGAGCCCACATTTAAAATTCCCAATATATTATTCTAATAAGTTAGTTAAAGCTTTGAGACACATTCAGACTTTTAACCATAGTCCAAAATCTTTTCCTTTTTAAATTCACATGTACAGAGAATTTTGATATGGAATGACATGGTTGATCATTATTTATTAATAGTAAACCATTTCTCTTAAATAAAAAGGGAATGAGATTTCTAAACCATTAAAAAAGACCATTAGGAGATTCCCAAATGGGTTAGTTTCTTTACTTTCTTTTGTGTTGTTATAATGAGAAAAGATTATCTCAAAAGCCAAGATTACTGATAGAATTCTAGTAAATTTGTAATAAAATTTTACACTCAATTTGAATTTTTTTTCTTAGAGTATAATCTTAACAAAATATAAATCATTCAATTTTTGACATTTCACATAATTTTGCTGGTCATTTAGCAAAGTTTTGTTTCCACTAAAATGCGTAGGTCAATTTAATTTAGATTGTAGCTTCTAATTATTCAAATTCTAGAATTATTTTAATATTTGACATGTAGATGTGATTACAAATTTTTACTTTCAATGTATATTACAAAATTATTGTTAATACCAAGCTAAGGAAAGCATTTAATCTTTGGTTCTAGTTGAGACAATCACAATATATATTAGAAATTTCATAGCATGCAAGTGATTTTTATGACCTAGCTTTGTGCGAACATTTAGTACATATTCATAGATAAAATTAGTTCATTGAAGGGATACTTGAAATTTCATGAAAAATGACAAAATAGAAAAAAAGAGTTTGACTCAATTGAAATAATTAAGTTTTCAATCAATATTATAATAGTATATTCTTTCTCTTTATTAAAGAAGATTACAAAATATTAAACCTAAGCTTGAGTTCTTATAAATGTGGTGAAAATGTTGAAGTTGTAGGTAAAATTAGAGATGATGGTCAGGTGGTAATGATTGAGAAATTGTGATATGATAATAGTAACTAGCCAATAGCAAACAAGTTATGCTATGTGATGTTAACTAGATATAGAAAAGAAAGCTACATTAGTATAATAATGATGGTCAAGCAATAGTTGATAGTGGTTGTATGTCGATAATCCATCAAGAAGTATAGTTGAGCAAGATAGTTGGATGACAATAGTCGAGTAAATGATCAAAATGAAACTAAATCTTAAGGAATGATTTAATCATAAATGCTTTACAACTTTTAAATGCCCCTTATTGACCTCATTTTTGGATGAGGTTAACATCATCCCTAATCTTAGTAATTAGTATATCTAATCTTAGATTAGGAGCTTTCTAATTAGGCACTTAGGACACTACACTTAGTGACCAAGTGTATAAGTAAATCAAAATTAAATAAAATAGAATAAAATTAAAATTAAAATTAAAAAACATATAATCAATGCACAAACCTAAATAAACTTAAAAATAAATCTAGATGAGTTTCAAGGTGGTCAAGTATGTCATCTAACCAAGAACTGATCTACATGGGTCCCACCAGGTCAGAAGGTCAAACCTCTAAATTCAACAAAATAAGTCATTTCAATGACTCAAATTTATCAAATGAACATGTTTAGACATGAATCTAAATAAATCAAAATTAATAAGGTCTCAAATGTGTTAATCAGATCATTTGACCCAAATAAACTTATATGGAACCTAAATCCAAATTAAATTAAATATAATTCAAATAGAATATCTAAAATAACTTTAAAATCATAATTAAACATAATTCAACTAATCATTAGGTTTAATTTGATCAATTTGATCATTTGACTCAAATGAGTCCAACATAACACATTAAGCCTAATTTAGATCAAATGGGCCAAAATTAAAATAAACTTCAAACAAAATAAAATTAATTGCTCCAAATCATCCTAAAAATTTAATTAAACATGATTGGAGTCCAAAAATATCCTAATTAAGCTAAATTGGTCATTTGACTCAATTTTACTTAACCCATTTAAGTCAAAATGGGTCAAGTTGAGACAAAAATCAAAATCAAGTTCAAACCCAATAAAATCAATCAATTTAAAACATCATAAAATATCAAACAAACACAATTAAACCTAAATCTAAATCCTAAAGTAGCCATTTAAGCTAAGAGATTCTACTTGACCCATTTAGGTCAAAAAAAGTCAATGTTTTGCTAAATGCATCAAACCTGAATAAACTTTGGATCAATTGGCCTTTAAGCCTTCTCATGGGTAATTAGGCACAAATTTTAGCCAATTCCACTTGGAATTTGGTCAAACCCTCTTCATACCACTTAATACTCTCCTAATAGGTCAAGTGAACACTAGGGAGGGAGGTGCACCCAACCCAATGGGTTTGGGTCAGCCCAATTTGACCCAAGGGCCAAACCGAGCACATGGCTTGAAATGGGCACATGGGAATCAAGTCTCCACTCAAATGGAGCACATGGGGACTTCACTAATCCACTCCCTAACCTAAAATGAATCACATGGAACATCTAATAGCTCAAACCACCCTCTAAATCAGGGAAATTGATCCAAAATGGTAAGTGAAGCTTTGACCGTCCGATTTCCATTGGGGGAGATATACTCCCCCTAATTCACTTCAATTCCAGGAGAGCCATATTCGATTGAGGCCTAGATAGTGATAGGAGTCATTTGCAAGAGATCCTAAGCTTCCTAAAGGGAGATTGAATTTGGCATTTCTCGATTTTCATCCTTTAAAAATAAGGGAGCTCAATTAAACATCCAACTTCCTCCACATTCAAAATCATTGCAATTCACTTTGCACACTCCATCAGAGGACCAAGTCGAGTGCACCCAAGCTCTCTTCCAAGTTCTTAAAGAAAGGGGAGATGCACTTCAATCAAAACTGAGCTCAAGCTAAGAAGGAGGTGACCCATAGGAAGATCCACTCAACCTCAGCCTCTCGAACCTCCACCAAAGCTTCGTCTTAGCCAGACGAAGCTTCTCCAAGGGAATCGAGCGCCGGTGATCACCTCTGTTAAGGTATGCCATTTTTGACCATTAAACTCAATGTGGTGTGGAGCTTTGTAAAAGAAATTTTAATCCCATGGAATTTTGACTGGTAGAAGTGCTTGCTGTTATGTTTAGATGGTGTGGGTTGATTTTCAATCCAATCTAAGCTAGATCGAGCTCAAATCTTCTCTTTGAAAGTAGCAATCCCCATTTTTCACATAGAAGAATAGGGAAAAATCTTTAGCATCCATCCACGCATTTTGGATGGACGGCTAAGATTAAAACATGCTTAATATTTAATTTTATCCCTTCTGAATTGTAGCTTTAATCTTAACCGTCCGATCCTTGATCGGACGGTTGAGGAAAAAGCGCATAGCGCTGCCGCCACATGGTGCTATGATGGGATGTTTAAGTAGCCAATCAGAGCATGCCACGTGTAAAGGGATGTCGCGTCAGCCAATGTGTGGCACACCGTAGGGATTAAGGAATTAATTATGGTTTAAATAATTCTAATTAATTACCTAAACTTCTAAAATCCATATCTCAACCTAGAAAATTCAAAAAAATATGAGATAAATTTCATTAGAAAGATAATGGAACATAGAATATTCTGAAATTTTGATTAATTTTGAATAATTCTTTTCTCTGAAATTGGGTTTTATTAGAAATCTTAATATGCTAATTACCCGTTAATTAATCTACTAATTATTCCAAACTTCTTGAGTGTATTTTGGGGGATGACTTCTGCCTCCTCTAATTTTCTTGGGATTTATTGGTGGCTTAATTGGGGAAATTGCTAATTCATTTTCTAATTACCCTCATAATATAATTAAAGATAATTAAGGGTTTGATTAGTGGTTTAATCCTTTATTGAAGTTGATTAAGGTCTATTTCAGTGAACAGGAGGTTTAGGGAATAATTTTGGGGCATTTCCCCTAAGCTATTCCTTAAACCCCCTCTTCTTTCTTAATCCTCTTTTAATTAAGGACTAATTCACTAATTAGCCTCTAAATTAATTTCTTAAAATTTTAAAACTTTCTAGAACTCAATTAATCTACTTGGGGTAGATGCTTAGGTGTTCAAGAGCCTAAGTTCAATTAAAGAAATCAAAATTCAACTTATATGTGTGAGGGGTGTTTTGAAATTACTTAAGTTAAACCCCTTAGTTTAATTAATCATTAATCATGAGCCAAATTGCATTAGGCCCCTTTCTTCCTAGGTGTATTGCAAATTTAAATTCTTTGTGAGGTTTTATGTCATCTCATTGGCTAATAATTATTTGATTAACTATGCTAAGGTGGTGTAGGTAAGGGGTAATTAACATGCTTAATTCATACCTTAACCTAATCAAAATATAAAATGAATCTAATCATTTAAAAATTAAACAAAAATATCAAACACATGTGGGATTGGGTTAGGAACAATAAAGTCAATTCACATTTTCAAAATTAAATAAAATTCAAGATCAAACAAAAATCATATAAAATGAATTTTGATTTATTTTAATCTTTCTTATTTCATAAGATTATCTTTAGAAATTAATTAATGTGAATGTGTTTACATACTTTCATTGCTTTAGTTCTTCCCAATATGCAAAATATGCATGTCATATGATTTCATGCATTCATGCTATTCAAAAATCAAATTTAAAATGAAAAATTTTTTTTATGTCAAATTGCATGTGTTGACTAAAGTAAGAATATGAGTGGCTATTATCACTATTAAATTCAAATTATTTTTAAAATATATGAATCAATTATCAAAACTAAAAGTGTGTTACTTATATCTTACTTATAAGTTTGCATGTGAGAAAAATATAACGATTTTCTTAGTGCAGGTTTTCCTTCTCCTCTCTTTTAGTATAGTTTTGAATAGGATTTGTCTAGGTGTATGGTTCATTTGAAAAGAACCTAACACTTGCCTAATTCCGTATCCTATTCATTTCTATGCTATTACTTAAGAAGGATACCTATACTTCTACATATAAATTGCATAAACAAAAATAAATCAACCAACATAAACTTTTGCATTCTTTCTTTTCCATTCATTTCTTTTTTACACATATTTGTATTTAAGGAAAGTGGTATATTAGTCTGGACAACCCCGGGGTTGCATGGTTTTAAGTAGCCCTAAGTAGGTCTTGTACCTTACACCCTTAGTTAACAATGGTGTCATACTCACTTATGCCTTTCATACATTCATATGTGCATGTGAAAGTTGGATAAGAAACCCCTTTGCTACTTAATAAAAATCATGCATTATAAACATTCAAGTTTTCTTAAATGAATTACTTAGCATGCATCATAAAGTATGCTAACCATTCCCACTTGTATGTATAGATATGTTTAGGACTCATTAATATGCATGTTATACATGTTGGGAAAGAAATGAAGTGATGTATGTTTTGTAAATTTAGTTCATTTTAATTTATCTTAAAATGCCTTTCTTTTGAGTGGGTTTGTTTAGAGTTCATCTAAACTTAGGATTAATTAAAACATTTAATTAAAACATTCACTAAATAAAACTAAAATATGAATTCAATTTAGAAATTACTTAGGTTAGGGGAGGAAAGAGGAGTTCTCCTCTCTTTCTCTCTCTTTATAACTTAATAATTAATTCTAGGATTCATTTGAACCCAATCAAAACATAAAATAAAATTAATCTAAAACTATTAAATTACTTAAATGAAACCCTCCTCTATGTTAAACGTTCTTTATACTTTAAAATTTCTAACTTAAATTCATAGCTAAGCATACCTCACAAACCTCTAAAGCACACACATTAGGCTAAGTCACCACTTCTAGCTTTAGGTTAAGATGGTGCATGGTTTGATACTTGCTTTTCTTTTGTGATATATGTTTTAATCTAGATGTTAGGATGTATGTGCGTAGAATAAATAGTAGGGCAATTTTAGTCTAACCATTATCTTCTACAGGGGTACTGTGATAATGGTTAGACTAAAATTGTGCTTAAGAGGTACTGTGATAAATCAAAAAATATAAATGTTTTTATTATGCAGGTGCTTATACCCCTAAGCATAATCCAATAGGCCAGGTGGACTTAGTCACCCATGTGTGGGGTGATAATTCTAATATACATGCTTGGTATTTTGTGTGGTTTGCTTAGCTAATCTTTGTTTTCTAGGTGTTAGCTAGATTTACTTTTTTTTCCATGTAATTTTTTTAAACTAAGATTTTGGAATGATTGTTATGGGGATTAGGATGAGCATTGGTCATAAGATCTCATCTTATGTACTATGTGAAGCTTTTGAAGCAACCACCTTCCAACCATCCAAAAGAAGAAACCAAAGAATAAAGAAGAAAGGAAGAGTGAAGAAATGATGCTTGAAGACCCCCATAACAATGAGTTACTAAATTATGTGTAATTCATTTGTAATTCGGGTTGTATAAGAGTTGAGCTTGGCTACCCAATTTGTCTTCAGGTTTGTGTGATGGTACCCAACCACAATGGCCTCTTATTCTTTTGCGATTAGCTATATAAATTGATTGATGATTTGTTTTGTTTACGCATTAAGTGACATCATTTTCCTAGTTTCTTCCTTACTTTATTTATGGCCTGGATGTGGACTAGGCTCTTAGAAAAAAAAATAAATCTTTTACAAAATTTAGCAATTCAATAAAGAACTCATAACCTCACATAAAACTTTGGCTAAAATCAAGATAAAAAAATTAACAACCCCTTAGCTAGATGAGTACTTCTTTTATAACATCATGCACAAATGCATATTATTTTCCCTCATGATTGGAGGGCTTCCACTTTTACTAGAGAAACTTGGATTGACCTTTGAGAGCCACGGTGGAAATGCACGTCCTCCCTTCTCGCTGATTTTGGTCAATAATCTTACTTCTCATACATCAAGCATATGAATCCTATTAGCTTGAGTCAAAATAATTGTCCAAAAATAAAAATAAGATGAAATCTGAATTGCATTAGATTTATGTTATTTGAAGCATACCCTTACATGATCTAGTCTCTTTAGGGAGTGAGCTTAAGGACTTAGTCTCTTTCTAAAATAAATAATAGCGTAGCTATCTTGCATAAAGCATATGACTTGCCTACATGAGTTTAAAATAATAAGAGGAGTTAGTTGGCATCCACCCCTAGGCGGTTGTAAGTCCAAACATGGATGGTTTGTCCTCTCTTATGAGCAAACCAAATACCCATTTTTTTCTTTGATTTAGGTTATGCTTTCGGCCCTCGCCAAAGCTCCCTAGATTTAGGTTCTGAGGTTGCTTCTGCCCTTTCTGGGCAATAAGTAAAAATCCTCACCTCTTATGCATTTCCTTAATCTTGTGTTATGGAATCATAACACCTAAATTTTTAATGAAAAATTTAACTCAAATAAATTAAATCACTTTCAAAAAAGCAAAGCCCAATCCTAGGATAGTTTGAGATGCTCGCTAGGCTTCCTAGCATCATGGGCATCTCCTACTTATCTTTCTTTGGCTTCGATAATAACTCCCTCTCTTTGATCAATCCCATTTGATATTGCAAAATAAACTAATCGATTGATAGTCCTACCTATTGAAATCTTTGGAGACAAGGATCATTTACCTTAATCAAGAGTATTCCTAAGGGATCTCATTCCTTAAGATGTAATTAACTATAGGGGCTTTCCCCTGTAGGAAACTTAACGAACTTGGTTTAAAATAAATCCTGCTTTACTTTTTCATGTAAATAAGGAAAGAATCTTTGGCACATATGCAGACCCATTGTCCTTAGGAGTCCTTATTGAGGTAATTAGGTCCATTGTAAGGTGGTGACTTCTATCTTTCAAGATAGTACACCTCTCCTTAATGTCATACCCGCTTACCCTCAATAAGAACATCTGCAAATCTACATGGTGTCAAAAATGCATAAAAAAGAAGAAGATGTATATTTCCATCCTCATTTTATCCCACATAGAGTAAAGGCGAAAGTATATATCTTATTCTCTAAAGAAATGAAAATTTTCACCACAGATTTTTCTGACGACTCCGCTGGGGAGGGTTCCTCTATCCATATTTGGTAAAAGATCATTTTCATCAAGTATCGAAAGTGGGTTTGTAGTTTGGTATAAATCTGAGACTATATTTCATTCCATTGGCGCTTAGCTTATTTCATTCTTAAGTTAAGCTAGCCAAAATCTTTAAGTTTTAGGACCTTACCCCATGTTGGTCTTAAAACCCCCGTTGGATTCTCCAATGGATAAAAATAAGAAGATCTAAATAAAAAGAAAACATTTAAATACTTCCTCCTTATCATTTTTATGATAAGGAAAGGTTCATTCTAAAATAGTAAAGACAAAATAAATTTTCCATAAGAACTTTGCTTTTCAAAAAGCACCTTTTCAAAAAATGCACATAATAAAATATTTTTTACAAAATTTTATCACCCTCATTTAACAATTCTCATAATTGTTACATGTAGGAATTTGTAAAAATAAAACTAACAAAATTTTCCAAAAGCACAAATGAACATCTTCCTTCAATCCATTTTGATGAAGATTTCATTTTCACAAAATAAAATGAACAATCATTTTTCCAAAAAAAAAATCAAAATCAAAATCAAAAATAAAGCTTTCAAAAAGCACACATGAACCTTTCCATTCAATATAGTCACACCTATTGAATGAAAGTTTCATTTTCAAATAAAATTAAATATTTCGAAAGCACATATGAACATCTTCATTTAATATACTCAAATCTATTGAATGAAGATTTCATTCCCAACTAAAAATAATCTCACTTGGAAATCCCACTTGAATATATCCCACAAATAATCTCACTTTCAAAAAGCAATAATCACGCACAAAACAAAATTTTTACACTTCAAAAATAAGATTGATCTCCATTCCTACACACCCAAATTTGTTGAATGGAACTATTCTTTTCAAAAATCAACAATCATATAATAAAAAAATTTCAAACTTATTTGGAACTTCATTTAGCATACTCAAATTTGCTAAGTGAAGTCTCCAAATCCAAAACAAATTTTTTTCTTAAAATATCTTTGGAACTTCATTTAACATACCCAAATTTGCTAAGTGAAGTCTCCAAATCCAAAATCAAAAATTTTCAAACACATTTGGAACTTCATTTAGCATAATCAAATTTTCTAAGTGAAGTCTCCAAATCCAAAATCAAAAATTTTCAAACACATTTAGAACTTCATTTAGCATAATCAAATTTGCTAAATGAAGTTCCAAATCCAAAATCAAAAATTTTTGAACATATTTGGAACTTCATTTAGCATACTCAAGTTTGCTAAGTGAAGTCTCCAAATCCAAAATAAAAAATTTCCAAACATCTTTAGAACTTCATTTAGCATACCCAAATTTGCTAAGTGAAGTCTCCAAATCCAAAATCAAAAATTTTTAAACACATTTGGAACTTCATTTAGCATAATCAAAATTGCTAAATGAAGTCTCAAAATCCAAAATCAAAAAAAATTTTCAAACATCTTTGGAACTTCATTTAGCATACCCAAATTTGCTAAGTGAAGTCTCCAAATCTAAAATCAAAAATTTTTGAACACATTTGGAACTTCATTTAGCGTAATCAAATTTTCTAAGTGAAATCTCCAAATCCAAAATCAAAAATTTTCAAAAACATTTGGAACTTCATTTAGCATACTCAAATTTGCTAAATGAAGTCTCCAAATCCAAAATCAAAAATTTTCAAACACATTTGGAACTTCATTTAGCATACCCAAATTTGCTAAGTGAAGTCTCCAAATCCAAAATCAAAATTTTCAAACACATTGGAAACTTCATTTAGCATACACAAATTTGCTAAGTGAAGTCTCTAAATCTAAAATAAAAAATTCAAAACACATTTGGAACTTCATTTAGCATACTCAAATTTTCTAAGTAGAGTCTCCAAATCCAAAATCCAAAATTTTCAAACATATTTGGAACTTCATTTAGCATATTCCAATTTGCTAAGTGAAGTCTCCAAAGTCAAAACCAAAAATTTTCAAGCACCTTTGGATCTTTATTCTTTAGCATACCAAATTTAAAGAGAAGTTTCCATTTTCAAAATCAAAACACAACAAAATTTTGAGCACATCTTATGGAATTTCATTTACCAAACCCAAATTAGCTAAGTGAAATTTTCATTTCACAAAACTAAGTGGGACTTCATCTTTAGCATACCATATTTGTTAAAATAAAGTCTCCACTTTCAATCAAATCAAAACACAAATGAAACACTTAGGATTTCCTTAGCATATCCAAATTTGCTAAGGATCCTACTTTTTCAAAAATCAAAACATCCAACAAACAAATGAAACATTTAGGATTCTCTTAGCATACTCAAATTTGCCAAGAATCCTATTTTCAAAAATCAAACAAAACACACTTGAGTTCTTCACTTAGCATACCTGAATTTGCTAAGTAGGAATTCCAATTTTCCAAAATCAAACAACACTTCACAAAAAGAAACAATTATTATCAAACACTTCACTTAGCATACCCAAATTTGCTAAGTAAGAAAAATTCCAAAAAAATCATCAAACAAAAATAAAACCAATTGACCCTTCCTTTAACATACCCAAATTTGTTAAAGGAAAGGGTCCTCAAATCAAAAAATCTAAATTCAAACAAACATGAACCTATAGAAGCATCCTTCTCAAAATTTTTGAATCCACTTTTCAACATACCCAAATTTGTTGAAGTTGAATTCATATTCAAAATTCCTCTTTCAATCAAAATTCTAAATCTTCTTAAATCAATTTAAACCTCACTTAACACTGCTAGGTTGTTGAATGTGGGTTAAAATTTTTAATTCAAATTCAAAGAAATCAACAAAGATAGAAACATGATCCAAGCTCATTTCTGTGCGATTCTCATCGGTTAGAACCGATAGTTTAGTTTTCAATCTTATTGTCGAGATGGAAGGCTCATATAAATCCATTTTCACTTTCCCTCATGGTATGGACTTGGCTTTGGACCAAGCCAACTTCCCCTGATTGGATCATACACATCTTATACACTTCGGTAGGGGATTTAAGGGAGTGAGGATTACATGTGAAGGGACTCCCCTCATGATAGTGTAGACCATGGTGATGGGCGAGCATCATCATTGATATACCTTGACTCGACATCTCCTTCAAGAGAAAAAATGCGGTAGTCCCACCACCTTGTAGTAACAATGCCGCCCGATTTTAGTTCCCCTTAATTCTCGTCTTTGGTGAGGGGCTATCACCCTCTCATATGTACTCTCTAAGGATAAGGATCACTTGATCTCAGGGATTGCCTTCCCTACTTTTGAGTATGGGTCTAACTCTCACTCCTCCCATCCTACCAAGGCATAGCGTAGGAACAAAAATTGCATGATCAAGTAGTATCACACTAGGATTGCCAAGGAGATAGAGGCAGCCACCCGTTCAGCTGTTGAGGAGTTCCCTATTCTTACTTTACCATTGGTTATAGCAGCCCAGTTCCATCATCTCTCTGGGTTAGACAGAGAGGATGTTAGGAGGATTCGCACATAACCTCCACCAGTGGTGCAGCATTAGCCAGTAGTTACTAGGAGCAGGAGGTTATTTTTGACCTTCGATCAATCTTGCACTAGGTAGGCGGAGCTTACAGACGTTCAAAGTCTGGAGCTCAATTTGATCTAAGATCCATCATCCTCCGTAGTGTGGGGAAACATATCCATCAGGAGAAAGCTAGAGAAACTCATACATCTCACATACCGGAGAGAGGCGGAGGTTAGGTAGCCCATCGACGACTTACGCGCTAATTTTCTCACGCTACTGCCACACCATACATCATCTTACTTACTGGGACCAATTATCATAGGAGGGCAGCTCCTATGCATAGAGAGTTGGTGGTGTCTCCACCCCACCACTCTACCCCTCGTCCGCCATCACCAGTCTAGGTCACAACATCTCCAATTCCATTAGGCCATGAAGTCCATATCCAAGGAGAAACGCTCCCTGTTGGTGATTTGGCTACGGCCAAGGGATCCTACCCCATCTACATTGCCTATTATGGCGAGGTCGAGATCTCCTGCTCGACCTTTTGCCCTAGTGGTGGAGCAAAAGAAGTGGTGACCCCAAAGCATCGTACTCGTTCCTTCACTAACTTCATGAGTACAGCAGGATGTGGAGATGGTGACAGTTATTTCAGAGATGGTAAATGATAACCCAACTGCACCAAGGATTGTGGCACATCTTAGGAATGTTAACCATTTCATACCTAGTGGTAGTCAGGAGTGTCTCTCTCTAGTGATAGTCACATAGGATTGACTCTCCGGTGGCAAGAGGTTGTGCCTCTTTGCATGAGTGATCACATGGTCACTAGATTATTTGTACCTACTCAGATTGATCATTCTTTAGATGAGATAGTGGCACATTATTTCATAGAAAAGAAGGAGATCTTAGGGTATGATTGGTCGGATGAAGAGAAAGTCAACTTCGATCCAAACGAAGATGACTTATTAGGAGACTTAGCTAGAGTCTGTATGGTTGATGCCAGAGGGTCTCTTCTTCGGAGCAACAAGCCATGGAAGGTGCTGAGGTTGATTAGGAAGACACCCAATCGACCTCGATTGAGGCGAGAAAGATTAGTATAGATAGGATGGCGATAATTAGAGGACTTGTTAGCGGTATCATTACTGAAACATGCCCCAAGTTCATCCCTACAACATCGTCACTGAGTTAGTGATGATGTCTTGGACCCGACTTTACCTCCCGTTGAGCAAGGTAGCACTAGCATGTATAGGAAGGTAGTGGAAAGTACCTCTATACAAGAAAATGACATAAAATCCATGGTTGAACAGCAAGTGAAGGAAACATTGGCTCAAGCCAGGCGAGAATCATGGGTTCCAAAGGGTAGACCCTACCCGGAAGAATTCAATATTATCCAATATTCCAAGGGTTTCATGCAACCTTCCTTCAAAAACTTTGATGGCAGTGGAAACCCAAGGCAGCATATAGCACACTCTAGGGCTAGTTATTGGAACATCGGTGGCAGCGACTCTTTGCTTTTCAGCATCTTCGTTAGTACCCTAGTAGGGATTGCTTTCGATTGGTATGCTGAACTGCCCAACGATTCAGTAAAGATATTTGTTGAGTTAGAGCAACTCTTTATTAAGAGGTTTGCTGGAGCTCAGCAAAGGATTTCTGTAGGTGATCTCATTGTAGCACAACAACACCTAAGGGAATCCCTTGTTCATTATATTCTCTTATCGAATAACGTGAGTATGAAATGCGAGCCACAGTTATCTGAACAGCATGCCATTGAGATTCTTTTGAAGAATATCCATGGCTCGATCACCTTCATGCTTAAGGGCTTCACTATCAAGACATTTGAGAAGCTAATTAACAAGTGGCTAGTTTATAAGGAGAGGCTAAACAGTTGCCTTTTCAAGATCAGTTGCCTAAAGCAAAGCCACAAAAGGTCTATGAGAAGAAGCCAGGAGCAGTCACAGCGGTAGATAAGGGGAAGCAGGCAACTAGAGTTCAGTCGAAGAGACCATGACCTCAACAACCTCCACCTCCTTTGCCACCACTGAGGTAGCCCTACTGGCTTCCACAGCAGCCTCCATGGCCAGCACCACCACCTCCTCAGCCATACAACCAGTAGCAAAGGCACTCATACCTACCGCTAGGTAGCTATGGTCCACCTACTCTTTTAGATGAGCTTAACAAATCTTATTCTTTTAAGAGGGAGGTAATCAGGAAGATCTTTAAGAATCTCTTAAAGAAACTTGATTTTCAACTGCCCGAGCCTAGGAGACCGGAGGAAGTAAAAAAAAGTCATGATTTTAACATTTGCCCCAACCACCATATGCTAGGCCATGTTTTGGAGGATTGCTTCACATTCAAGGACTTGCTTGAACATAGTTTCAAGACCGGTGCTATAGTTATCCCAAAAGAATACCTTGTGGAACAACCATCCAGTTCCATTAAGGTAATTCTTGGGAATACATGTGATCCTACCAATATCAAAGAAGGTTGGGATATTTCTTTATCCAAAACCTCTAAGAAGATCATCTAGAAGATCAAGAAGCTTTCTTTGTAGGTACTTGAGTCAGCTCAAACTTCCAACATCAATGAAGGTTTGCAAGTTGCTAGTGCCAACTCGAGAAAAGGGGGAGATCAACAGTAGTTGCAGAAGCAGCCTATGTCAGCCCGAGATAACCCATTAGCTCAGCCACCAACCAAGTCCAGCCCCCAGCCTATAGTTGCAACTTCCACACCAATGACTTCTTGCACTTCAACTAGCTCTATTTCTTTAACTAGTAGAACTCTTGTATTGGCGGATAAGGGCATCAAATCCCTTACCCCCACTCATTTTACTTGATTTTCACTTTGTACCTTCAAACAATTCCAAGAAATTGAAGAATAAAGCTAGTTTGAATTATATCTATGTAACTTCTAATGGGTTATCTTCTTCTATTCCTAATGATAACTCTTCAAGTCAAAATAACTATAATAATTTTGATCTTCTTTTTTTTGATTCAGAGTTGGACTTTCCTATTCTAAATACTATGGGTTCACCTCTTGAAATGTACTTGGAATCATCCAATTCTGAGGGTCCCATAGGAGAAGCTGTAGGTGAGCCTGATGTGCAGGTAGAACCTTCCATTACCCTACTACAAGAGATCACCAAGTCAACCTCCGTGGTGGGGGTTCTACCTCCTAAGGGCACCTCAAGATAGAGGGAAACAAGTCATTGGTACAGAAGATCAAGAAGCCCTTCCACAGGATGCTCCACCCTTGGATATGCTTGTGAAGGACCAGCCCAAGGTGGACTACAACGTTCTTTCTCATCTAGGAAAGTTGTCATCTAAGCTAAGCATATACGATGCCCTAGTCTTATCCAAAGAGATGAGAGAATCATTAATCAAGGCTCTCTTTGATCCTAAAATATTCTTAGCTTAGTTGATTGCTATAGGTGAGGAAGCACATTATTCAAAAGAAGCTCAAGGGATCACCTTCACAAATAAAGACCTTCTTCTGGGAAACTTGGAGCACAACCATCCCCTCTACATCATAGTTGACATGGACAGGTTCAGACTTGCCAGAGTTCTCATTGATCTAGGTGCATCGGTGAACATTATGAGTCTAAAGACCCTTGCCTATTTGAGGATCAACATCTAGGAAGAGCTCAATTGAATCAAAGTCGAAGCCCAAGTGAAGTGGTGTTGGTCTACCCATTGATACATTCAATCTCAAGGCTTAGGAATTTCAATAGGGATTCGTCTCCACCAGAAGAAGCTACCTCATCGAGCTCGAGTGAGGAAGCACATTATACAAAAGAAGCTCAGGGGATCACCTTCATAGATGAAGACCTTCTTCTGGGAGACTTGGAGCACAAACATCCCTACATCATTGATATGGACATTACTTTCCGAGTTCTCATTTGTGCATGGTGAACATTATGAGTCTAAAGACTCTTGTCTATTTGATCGACATCTTCACACTCCGAGGAGATCAGATAATGTTGAGAGGATTCAATGAACAAGGTGAGCAGGCTTTAGGATCTATAAAGTTACCTTTGGAGATAAATGATTAGAAGACTGAAGCCAAGTCCTACATCATTGATTTAAATACTTCATTCACTGCTTTTCTTGGTAGGCCTTGGATACATTAGAACAAGATCATTCCATCCTCCTTCCATCAGTGCATCAAGTTCAAAAAAGATGAGATTGAGTACCATGTCAACGGAGATGAAAAACTATTTTCAGTTAAAGAGGTAGAGATTTATGAGGATGTGACCTACTATCTTCTTCAAAACACCCTTTCTTGTGAACTTAGATAAAATTCAAATGAAAAAATAAAAGAAAAAGAAAATGAAGAGAAAGAAAAGATAAAAGAAAAAAGAAAAGAAAAATAAAAGTCCAAGTGAACAAGAAAGAGGAATTGAAGAAATAGATCATCCACCTTCCACAGTTCATTCCATCATATGGACATATGGGTAGGATGGCTCAACCTCCACTAGGAAAGACAGAGGTAGAAACAGATGAAGTTCCAAAGGTGGAAGACCCCCTAAGTTGCCATTAGCTAATAGAGAGCATGTTCTAGTTCATAGGAGTACCCCTACTATTCACATAAACTTGGAATCCAGCTCAGAGGATGAGTCTAATGTGATTAGTATACCAACCCCTCTCAATGAGTTCCATTGGAGGTGACTTTCGATGTAGACAGAGATGAAAACTAGGCCTCTAGACAAAGCAAAGTATTCAAATCAGATTTATGTGAAACAATTAGGCAGCAGTTGGGAACCTTAGATCTAACCTCACTTACATCTTAGAAAGTTAAAGGTTTGGTAGTTAATGGAGTCCGTAAGTCTTCCAGTGACATGAAGCAAAAGAGGTTCTTTTTTGGGATCATCATCCTCAAGTCCTAAAGTTGATGTAGTACTTGAGGAGGATTCATTTAAAGAAATAATGGAATTACCATTTGACTTTTAGTCGCCTTGTGTTCATAATCTTATACAGAAAGTTTTAGTTCCTCACACATGGTCCAAGCACAGGTCAGAGTACTTTGAGAACCTATGAAACAATATAGGCAGGGAAGCACAATCAAGAGCAGGACTAGGATTCATAGTGCATCCAGTTGATGATGATGATTACTTCTTAGTTGTTACCAATCATTTAGAGTATGATAGGTTCTACTCACACACCCCCAACTCTTATGAGAATGTGTGTTTAGAAACCTTAGATGATCGAGATGATATCTAAATCAAAGAGACACCACCAAAATTTGAAGAGGAGATTCATTCAATAATCGACAAGCTTAAAGAAATCAACCTCAGGATAGAAGAAAATCTACACCTGACATACATCAGTTCATTGCTGAATGAAGAAGAAACCAATGACTTAGTTAGGCTATTGACTGAGTTTAAAGACTGCTTCGTTTGGAGTTATGAAGAGTTGCCTAGATTATCTCCTGACATAGCAGTCCACAAGCTAGCAATAGATCCTAACGCTACCCCTATTAAGCAAGCTCCTAAGAGCATGCGATTAGAAATTGAACAATAGGTAATTTCTAAAGTCAAGAAACTGATTGATGTTAGTTTCATCAGGTAAGAAAAATATTCTACTTGGTTAGCTAGTGTTATCCTAGTTAAGAAGAAGAATGGCCAAATTCGCATATGCGTCAATTTTAGGGACTTAAACAAGGCATGTCCTAAGGATGAGTTTCCTCTTCCTATACTAGAATTAATGGTGGACATCGCCTCATCTCATGCAGTCTTCTCTTTCATGAATGGGTCATCTGGCTATGACCAAATAAAGATGTCTCTTGAAGATGAAAGAAACACTACTTTTTAAACCCCGATCAGAATCTTCTGTTATAGGATCATGCCTTTCAGCCTTAAAAATATCGGGGTTACATACCAATGGTCCAAGACTCAAATCTTCAATGAACTCATCCATAATCATGTTGAGTACTATGTTGATGATCTAGTAGTCAAGAGCAGAGAAAAGGAAGTCCATTTCTTTGACTTGAGAATAGTTTTTGAACAGTTAACAATATAACCTCAAAATGAATCCCCTAAAGTATGCATTCAGAGTAGCTTCAGGGAAATTCCTTGGGTTTGTTGTTAGACACTATGGAATAGAAATGGATCCTGAAAATATTAAAGCTATTTTAGAAATGCCACCACCTAAGAGTTTAACTCAACTCAGATCCTTTCAAGGACGGCTGGCATATCTAGGACACTTTAGCTCCAACCTATCGGGGAGATGCAACCATTTTCAGCACTTGTCAAAAAGGATACCAAATTCAAGTGGGATGATAAGTGCCAGCATGCTTTTGAAGACATCAAGTAGTATTTGGTAAAGCCGCCAGTTCTAGCAGCCCCTATTCTGGGTAGGCCACTCATCCTCTACACTGCTGCATTAGATGACTCTCTCAATGCTCTATTGGCCTAAGCCAATGATGAAGGGAAGGAGAATATTCTCTACTACCTCAGTCATCATTTGATTCTTGCTGAAGTGAACTATCCACCTATTGAGAAATATTTCCTAGCTTTGATCTTTGCCTCTCAAAAGCTATGGCACTACATGCTTTCTCATAAGGTGAACTTGATCTCCAGAATAAATCCACTATATTACCTCATGACACAGCCAATGCTATCTGAATATTTGGCATGTTGGTCCATGATTCTCTCATTGTTTGATATCACATTTGTACCTATCCATGCAGTAAAAGGAAGGCACTAGCAGATTTCTTAGCAGCACACCCACTTCCTACTGATTCTCCGCTTAGTGACGATCTTCTTAATGAACAAATCATAAACTTAGGGGAGGCCGACAACCGCTGATGGGAGATGTATTTTGATGGTGCAGCTTCTTTTCACAAAGGGGAAGCACCACGATCTATTCTCCCAGGAAAGACAGGGGTAGGAATAGTTCTTCTAACTCTAAACTATGACGTGATGAGAATCTCATACTATCTTTCTAATCTCTGCACCAACAATGAAGCCGAGTATGAGGCTTTGATTGTTGGTCTGGAGTTATACATCATTATTAGTGTTAAGAGCATCAACATCTTTGGGGATTCTCAATTGGTCATCAACCAGATTATTGGGTCCTACCAGGTTCTCAAACCCAAGCTTTGTCATTACTATGAGTATACCATGAAGCTGTTGACCTAGATTTTTAAAGTCACCATCTACAAGGTTCCTTGAGCAGAGAATGCAATAGCAGATGATTTGGCAAAACTTACCAAAGAATTGGAATGTCCGAAAGATGAGTCCATTTCAATAAGGGTCTAAAATAGACAAGTCCTATCCCTTATTGATGTTGAACTCATCGAGAGACTTTCTCTTGAAGGGGAGGTTGTTGTTGCCAAAATGGACAAGGAGTTGGATTGGAGGCAACCGTTCATAGATTACTTGAACACTGGTAAACTACCTCAAGAAAAGTTACAAGCACATCAAGAGGAACAGATAGCTCTCTCCTACGCTCTTGTTGATGGCACCCTGTATCATCGGTCCTTTGACCAGATGTGGTTATGCTATTTGGACAAATATGAAGCCCATGGAATTGTAACTGAGGTACACTCAGGTCTATGTGGAGAGCATCAATCCAGTTCGAAGATGAAGACGAAGATCAAGCGACTTGGATACTACTGGCCTATGATGATTATAGACTGTATGGATATAGCTAGGAGATGCCATCATTATCAGGTGCACGGTGTGGACTTCCACCAATCACCCAACATTCTAAACCCTACATTGGCCTCATGGCCATTTGAGTGTTGGGGTACCGACATTGTAGGTTCGATCGATCCTCCTTCTTCCAAGGGGCATCGATTCATCTTAGCTACCACCGACTACTTTTCTAAGTGGGTGGAAGCCATCCCACTTAGAGAGGTCACAACTCAACATGTGCTTTATTTTTTTAGGAATCATACCATATATAGGTTTGGGGTGCCTCGATGAATTATATCTGATAACGGTATTGCATTCAAAAGCACCAAGATCAACAGCTTTGCCAAAAGATATAGTATAGATTGGAGATACTTCACCATCTACTACCTCATAACAAATGGCTTTGCGGAAGAATTCAACAAAACTCTCATCCATATACTAAAAAAGACTCTTGATGATAACAAATGATAGTGGAACGAGCAGTTGGTTGAAGCTTTGTGGGCCTACCGAACTACATACCGAACTCCAACTCAGTCTACCCTATTTTCCTTAAGTGTATGGGTCTAATGTCATTCTACCTTTAGAAGTTCAACTCCCATCATTAAGGATAGCATTGGGTAATAAGATCATTATAGAGCAGAATGCAAAGTTGCGGTTAGAAGAGCTCAAAGGTTTGGACGAGAGTTGCATATGGGTGTGCTAGCACCTTGAGTTGTACAAGGCCAAAATGATTTAAGCTCACAATAAGCTAGTCCACCCTAGGTCTTTTCGAGTAGGAGAACTTATGTTAGTCTTAAGGAGACCAATTATTACCCATCAAAAGATGGGAGGCAAGTTTGAACCCACCTGGGAAGGCCCCTATGTCATAGAGAAGGCCTACCAAGGAGGATCTTATCAGCTTATTGATTGTAAAGGGGAACACCTGATGCTTCAAATTAGTGGGCTCTATCTAAAGAAATATTACCCATGAAATAAATCATGTTTGAAAATAATCATTAATAAAAATAATAAAATCTGATTTCATTCATCAAATCTTCTCTTCTTTCGAAGTGTTGTTTGCTTGTCTTGTGAATCCGCCATGATGTGTTTAAGGTAGGTGTAAGAGTCCTCCAGAGGCATCCTATTCCTTTTAACACATGCACAAAAATATGCACAAATATTTTGTCTCAAGCTATTTTGATGTGGGAACAAACCTAGGCACTCACTCATTAGCTGCTCTAGGTCGGGTCTACATGCTACCTCACTAATATGTCACCCCAGTGGCCATTTGTTTAGAGGATATGAAGTCCCACACTTTCTCCCTAACTTGACCATTGCAAACCAACGAGGGCCTTCTTAGTATGGTAGTCTTCATTGCCCAATTAGTAATCTACCTTATGTTAACTTTGTTTAAGAAGATGTGAGTCCCTGTGCTTTTTTCTTGAACTAGCCATCATGTTTTAAATAGGTCGAGTATATTTGAGGCTTAGGATAAGTCTCCCAGAGGCTCCTTTCCTCTTGATAGACTATAAGTCCCCCAATGGCATTCACTCAATAGTCTAGGTGGGATAGCACTATCGGTAGAAAGACTATCCCGGCCTATTTTGGAGGATGTGAGTCCCCGAGCTTTCTTCTTAGGCTGATTGCTACAAATTGATGGGCACCTTAGGTTGATTAATATTCTCTATACTGACAGTGACTCACCTGGTGGATACACCACTCTTGGCAGATATGAGTCATCGAGCTTTCTCCTTGAGTTGGACAATGAATGCCTATTGGATATATGGCTAACCATGTCATCTTCTCTAGGGTTTTGGATTAAGCCCTTAGTGGCCCCATCCCCTATGGGCACTCTATTTGGATCACATCCTTTGCAACCCCATTTAGACACTATCAGATTACTCTTGGATTGGACAGTTCCACTTTCCTAATTGCCACCCCTGTGGCCAGAGAATTTTGTTCAGAGGATGCACAAATTCTCCCTTAGTTCAGTAAATCTGAGATAGGTATAGGTTGATATGAACTCCTTCTCAGTGTGATCCCTCGTAAACTAACAAGGTCCACAATAAATAAACTAAACAAAATAGACAAAATTAATTTGCTTATGGATTAGGAATTTAAGCCCCCAAATGGCCCTTTTTCCCGAGGCATCATATCTTTAGGGCAGTGTCAGCAGAACTCCTTATAGGAATTACCTGACTACTTGAGTTAAGATAAGCACCCGGGTCGGCACTCACTCCGTAGTCGCCTTTAGGTCAGGTTCAATTTATTTTGTTAAAAGAAGGTTACCCCAACAGTCATTCCGCTTTGAAAGATAAAAGACTATGATGCATTCTTTCTATCATGATTATCGCAAATCGACGGGCAGCCTTAGGTCAAGTTTAATTTGTTGCCCAAAGCAAACAATCACCCCAATGGTCTTTTATTGTGAAAGATGTGAGTCTCCGAGCGTTCTTCCCTTGAATTGATCATTGTAAATCAAAAGGCACTCCTTTGGTTGGATAGTTCTCCCATCATCCAAGAAGCTACTCCCTTTGGTTCAATAAATCTAAGATAGGTCTAGGCTGATATGAGCTCCTTCTCAGTTTGATCCATCACAAACCAACAGAATCCATCAAAACAAATCTAAAAATTAAAATTAATCTTAACTATCTTTGAGTTGATCTAAGTCCCCAAGCAGCATTCACTCATTAATCAGCCTTAGGTTGGGTTCAATCTATTGCCTTGCCAATAGATTATCCCTGCAACTGATCTTTACTTTGGAGGATGTAAGTCTACTATGCTTTCTTCCTAGTACAACTGCTACATACTGAAAGGCATCCCTTTGGTTGGCTAATCCTACTATGTGTTTAGTTGACTACCCTTTGGATTGGTAAAGCTAAGTTAGGTCTTGGCCTTTATAGCCCCTACTTAGTGCAGTCCATCGCAAACCAATAGGATTCATCTCAAAAATTCAAACCTAACAAATTTGAAACAAATTCAACCCTTTCCCCTAATGAAAATTTCTCCTCAATGAGACTCAAATCAAATCAAATCTCTCATCCTCTTGTAGATGACTTGAACCTGCTTCCCTAGTAGAAAGTTCACACTCTATCCCTTAGTGGATTCCTCCCTCTCTCTTTTGTCCTTGGCATAAGTAGAGCCACATTGCACTAAGCTCTGGATTCTTTCTACACCTTGGGTTAGGGATAGATTGTTTTTTGTTAGTGTTTGTGATCTTTTGGTGTTGTTGATCATTTCGGTCAACACCAATACGTGCGGTGTTCCTTGTCAGTCACACCACACCTATTGGGCGCCCTTTATTGACCTCATTTTTAGAATGAGATCTTAACCCATCCATCTTAGATATAGGACTTCTCTTAGACTTTAACAGTTTCTTAGTCTTAAGACACATCTTGTGATTAGGTGGACACTCGGCCTAGCCCTAGAGACTTAGTAGAGTTAGCCATAGGAATAGATCATGCCTTAGGGGTGTTAGGAAAACTTGTCTACCCTTAGCTTGAATCATTCCTCACCTTTCTTCCTTCAAGTCAAACTCCAAATCAATCTTATTTGATTTTTCCAAACTCAAATCAACTCTGTGATTGAAATCCATGATTGAAACCCATGAATGAAATTCCTAAGTCCAAATCTTTGCTAAGTCCTTAATCTTTTTTTAAGGACTTAGCCTAAATCATGATCTAAACCAATTCAAATTCTTGAGATTTTCTCAAAATTCATGTATATTCTCATTTATATTCACACATATAAATGAAATATAAATTCAAACCAATCAAACCAATCTCAAAATTCAAAATCAATTCATAAAATCCTTCTTAAGTCCTTTAAATTCCTTTGAATGGACTTAGTCTAAATCATGATCAAATCAATTCAAATTCATGGGGATTTCTCATAACTCATTTATATCCTCATTTATATTCACATATATAAATGAAATATAAATATAAATTAATTAAATCTAAATCCAAAATTCAAGCTCCAAACTCCAAAAATTTCTTAAGTCCTTTAATTTCTTTTAATGGACTTAGCCTAAATCATGATCAAATCACTTCAAATCCTTGAAATTTTCTCAAGATCCATTTATATTCTCATTTATATTCACATATATAAATGAAATATGAATATAAATCAATCAAACCAATTCCAAAAGTCAAAATCAAATCCATTCAAAATCCAACCTAAGCCATTCAAATCAAAATCTTGAACTTAGCCAAATCAACTTTAAATCAAGCCAAACTCTTGATTTTTCTTCATGATTCAATCAACCCTACAATCATGAATCCAAATATAAATACAAACTTCAATTACCAAATCAAAACTCAATTCAAAAATCAAACCCCGAATACATTCATGTTCTTCCTTTGAATATGAAATTGTCAAATGAATCAAAACCCATTTGACTTCAAACCACTTACAAATGGATTTATATTTGAATCATAAGTCCATATACAAGTTCAATCAAACTCAAATTAAGCTTTGACTAAGCCATTTTACCCACTTAGGCTCACTTGACCCAAAGTGACCTAAAGTACCCTTATGAGCCAAATTCTAATCCTAACCAAATTGGAATGAATCAAACTCACATATGCCTCTCATCATGATCAACAATCATCACGAGATGATCAATTAATCAAATTGGGTCAAATCAAGTCAAACCTAAGGGTTGACCAAGTCAACACTTAGCCAAAATGAAACCTGACATAGCCAAAATCCACCATAGGCCAAATTGATTGAAATCATTGATCTAAGTTCATTCATGAACTATCTTTGAACTTGACCAAGTCAACATTTGAGCCTAACCTAGCCCAATTGGCCACTTGACCCAAGTAGACCCAACTTGACCTAAAGGGTCAAAATGTGTCAAAACTTGATCTAAGCCAAATTGATTGAAACCAATGGGTCAAGTTTATTCCAAATCACTTGTTGAACTTGACCAAAGCCTCAATTGCCCAATTAGACCCAACCTAGCCCAATTGACCTTCAACCCAACTTGACCTAAAGTGGTCATGTTGAGCCAAATTCAAACTTAACCAAAATTGATTGGAAAAAAAGATATTAATCCACTTCATATGACTAACCAAACCTAAACCTACCTATGACCTAGCTCAAATAGGTCAAATGGGTCAAATTAGTCAACTTGACCCATTTGACCTAAATGTAATCATATGAGCCAAACTCAAAACTAAACTAAATTGAATCAAACCAAAGCCATCAAAATATTTCAATTGGTCATATGAACTTGACCCAACCATTAGTTTGACCAATTTGACCAATTGGTCAACTTGACCCAATTTGACCCATTTTGACCTAAATAGGTCGACATGAGCCAAACCATACCAAATGAACTCTAAATCCAATGAAACTTGCCCAAATCTATTTTCTCAACATACCCAATATATTCAAATTCAAAACCAACCAAATGACCATTCTACCCCTAGGCCATAAACAAATTTTGGTCAAATCCATGGAGAATTTGGTCAAGCCCTCTTCATTTCAACTTAATACCTTCCTAATAGGTCAAGTGACCCTATGGAGAGTGGTGCACCCAACCCAATGGGTTTGGGTCATTAAATGGACCCAAGGCCAAAAGCGACCCCTCAATTTTGAAAACCTCCCTCCACATGATTTGAAGCACATGGGAGGTTACTAATCCACTCCTTGGCTCAAACTGATCATGTGCCAACTTCATATAGCCCAAACAAGCCTTTCCATATGGTCAATTGGATCAAAATGATAACCCAAACTTCGGTCGTCCGATTGCCATAGAGGGAGATATACTTTCCCTAATTCAATTCAATTCACACATCCTCATTATCGATTGAGTTCTAGAGAGTGTTAGGAGCCATTAGAGAGCAATACTAAGCTTTCTAAGAGGGATTTGAAAAGGGCATTTCTTCATTTTCTTCCTTTGAAAAGAGGAGAGCTCTACTCATTTCTAAACTTATTCCATACTCCAATCCAGTGCAATTCTCTTTGCACACTCCATCAGGGGGCTAAGTCAAGTGCATCCAAGCCTTCACACAAGTTTCCAAAGCAAGAAGGAGTTAAATTCGATCAAAGCTACCAAGGAGAGCAATGAGAGTTGGTCCATAGAGCCATCCACGCAACCTCAAGAGCTCAAACTTTCAACAAAGCTTCGTCTCAACCAGACGAAGCTTCTCTAAGGGAATCAAGCATCGGTGATCACCTCCGGTGAGGTTGGCATTTTCTGACCACTAGGCTTAAGAGGTGTTGGTCCTTTATGAAAGAAAGTGTCATGGCATGAGAATTCTGCCATTAGATAGGATTGCCATTAGGGTTAGATGGTTTGTGCAAGTTTTCATTCCAATCTGAGCTCAATCGAGCTCGGATCTTCCCTTTGATCATTGACATTTCTTATGATCCTCAGAGAAGAACAGGGGTGATCCTGGCTATCCATCCATGCATTTTGGATGGACGGTCAAGATTAAGCGCACGTTTATAAATCCATTTATCCTTTTAATTTCTACTGAAAGATAATTCAATCTAGAATATTCTAAAATTGATTTCAATGGATTTTGAATTATATTTTTCTCTAATTTTGGGTTTTAATGGAAATATTATTTTGCTAATTACTCCTTAATTAATCCTCTAATTAATCTCAAACTCCTTGGATATGTTTTGGGGGATGACTTCTATCTCCCTTAATTTTCTTGGGATTTATTGAAGGCTTAATTAGGAGAATTGAAAATGCATTTCCTAAAAACTCCCTTAATGTAATTATGAATAATTAAGGGTATGATTAGTGTTTTAATCCCTTATTGAGGGTGATTGAGGTTTGATCTAGTGAATAGGAGGCTTAGGGAATAATTTTGGGGTATTTCCCCTAAGCTATTCCCTAAACCCCCTTTTTTTCCTTAATCCTCTCTTAATTAAGGGTTAATTCATTAATTACCCTATTAATTAATTTCTTAAAAATTTTAAATCTTTCCATAACTTAATTAATCTACTTTGGGTAGATGCTTAGGTGTTCAAGAGCTTAAGTTCAATTATGAAAATTAAAATCCAACTCATATGTGTGAGGGGTGTTTTGAAATTACTTAAGTTAAACCCCTTAAGTTAATTAACCATTAATGATGAGCCAAATTGCCTTAGGCCCTTTTCTTCCTAGTTGCATTAAAAATTTAAATTCTTTGTAAAGTTTTATGTCATCTCATTGGCTCATAATTACTTAGTTAACTATGCTAAGATGGTGTAGGTAAGGGTTAATTAACATGTTTAATTCATACCTAAACCTAACCAAAAATATAAAATGAATCAAATCATCTAAAAATTAAACAAAAATGTCAAACACATGTCAGAATGGGTTAGAAACAATAAACTCAACTGTAATAAATAAAAATATAAATGCATGGTTTGATGCTTTCTTTTATTTTGTGATATGTGTTTTAGACTGGATGTCAGAATGTATGTGCGTAGAATGAATGGTAGGACGATCTTAGTCTAATCATTATTTTCTATAGAAGATTCTTCTTAAGGGCACTGTAATAAATAAAATTATAAATACTTTTGCTTGCAGGTGTTTATACCCCTAAGCATAATCCAATAGGCCAGGTGGACTTAGTCACCCATTTGTGGCGTGATAAGTCCAATATACATGCTTAGGATTTGGTGGTTTGTTTAACTAACTTTTGTTTTGCAGGTGTTAGCTAGATTTATTTTTTTTCCATGTAAATTTTACAATTAGGATTTTAGAATGATTGTTATGGGGATTAGGATAAACATTAGTCATAAGATTTTATCTTATGTACCATGTGAAGCCTTTGGAGCATCCACCTTCCAACCATCCAAAAGAAGGAACCAAAGAAGAAAAGAAGAAGAATGAAGAAATGCCTTTAGAGCATCCACCTTGCTTAGTTGTATTTAATTCATTTATAATCCAGGTTGTATAAGGGTAGAGCTCGGCTACCTAATTTATTTTCGGGTTTGTGCAGTGGTACCCGACCACAACGGCCTCTTATTCTTTTTACGATTAGCTTTATAAATTGATTGATAATTTATTTAGCTTGTGCATTAAGTGGCATCATTTTTTCTAGTTTCTTTCTTATTTTATGTATGCCCTGGATGTGGATTAGGCTCTTATATATATATATATATATATATATATATATATATATATATATATATATATATATATATATATATATATATATATATATATATATATATATTACCAAACTTAACAACTTAAAACTAAAAATATGGAATTTATAACATCACTTAAAGCTTAGGTTTAAAATCAAGATAAAAGAATTATCAACCCCTTAACTAGATGAGTATTTTTTTATAACTTCATGCACAAATGCATCTTGCTTCACTCTTGATTGGAGGGCTTCCACCTTTGCTAAAGAAACTTAGCTTGACTTTTGAGAGCCATGGTGAAAACGCATCTCCTCCCTTCTTGCTGATTTTCGCCAATAACTTCATTTCTCATGCATTAGGCATATGAATCCTATTAGCCTGAGTCAAAATAATTGTCCAAAAATGAAAATAAAATGAAATCTGAATTGCATTAGATTTAGGTCATTTGAAGCATGTCCTTACATGATCTAATCTCTTTGGGGAGTGAGTTTAAGAACTTAGTCTCTTTCTAAATAAATAATAGCCTAGTTATCTTGCATAAGCATAAGACTTGCCTACATGAATTTAAAATCGTATGAGGAGTTAGTTGGCAGCCAACCCCAGGCGGTTGTAAGTCCAAGCAGTTACGTGGTTTGTCCTCTCTTGTGGAGGCAAACTAAATACCCATTTTCTCCTTAAATTTAGGTTATGCTTTTGGCCATCGCCAAAGCTCCCTAGATTTAGGTTTTGAGGTTGTTTCTCTCCGTTGTGGGCCATAAATATAAATCCTCACCTCTTAATCATTTCCATAAATTTATGTTATGGAATCATAAGTCCTAAATTTCTAATGAAAAATGCAACTAAAAAAAAAATTTAAGTCAATTTCAAAAATGTAAAGCCCAATCATAGGATAGTTTGAGATGCTTGCTAGGTTTCCTAGCATCATGGGCATCTCCTACTTATCTTCCTTTTGGCTTTGATAATAACTCCCTCTCTTTGATCAATCCCATTTGATCTTCAAAAATGAACTAACTGATTGATAATCCTTTCCTATTGAAATCTTTGAAGACAACTATCATTTACTTTAATCGAGAGTGTTCCTAAAAGATCCCATCCCTTAAAATATAATTAACTATGGGAGCTTACCCCTGTAGGGAAGTTAACGAACCCGGTTTAAAATAAACACTGCTTTACTTTTACATGTAAAGTAGGGGAAGAATATCTGGTACATATATATATCCATTGTCCTTAAAGTCCTTATTGAGGTGATTAGGTCCATTAAAGGATAGTGACTTTTATCTCTCGAGATAGTACACTATTCCTTGATGATGTACCCGATCACCTAAATAAGCACATTTGTGGATCTGTGTGGCATCCCAAAAAGATGAATTTTTATGTTCTTGCTTTTCACCATAGATGAAGGCGACTATATAGAAATTTTTCTCCATAGCTTTATATAAAAATTAATTGCAAATAAATTTTTCTTAATTATCCACAACAATTATAAGTAGTAATAATGAAAACTAAAAGTGTAGAAAAAGTAAAAAAGAAAATAGAGAGATTTTTATGTGGTTTGGTCAAACCCCACAAATCGGCTTACTTCTATGCCTAGCAACCGAAGCTAGGAATTCACTAAATCAAAATGATATTACAACAAATCTCTTGTACTCTCCTTTATGGGTAAGTACAACCCAACACGTACTTTCCTATAGGAAAGTACAACCTTAACACAAATCAAGACAAGGAAACAAGAAAGATACAAATATCTAACTCTTAATTTTAAAATATTTTTGCACTCACAACCCAAACTATACTAATATTAAGGCAAGTAAATATTAATGAAAAATGGAGCTGACTTCAATTTTAAAATGAAACTAAAATAGGATCTTCAATCAAGTATTTGAAGCGAGTAAATAATTCAATGTTGCTATGAATGAACTTTAAAAGATTTTGAGTTAGAATATTTTTTTTTTATTTTTTTTAATTTTTTAATTTTATTTATTTATTTATTTATTTTTATTTTGAGTTCGAATATGAGCTAACTTGAAATGAAATATTAAATCACACAATTTTGGTTTGAAAACTTTTTCACAAAAGATGAGTTAAGTCCAAATGATAAATGAATTTGCAATTAAGAAAGTTTTGATAGTTACTTGAATAATAAATAGAATGATACAACAAGAAAGCTATCACATAACCTATATATATAAACCAATTGAAGACAAGTAACCAATAAGTATAAAGAGTTTATGCATGAGATGAAGTGGTCAGCCAAATAGAGAAGTAAATGAGATGTAATGTAAAGTACAATCAAATTTAACCAATCTATATGAAGCTTTAGGCCAAGGTGATAAACAAGGGATATTTAAATGATTAAACACTAGATAATAAAAAGAACTTTGTAGTAACTTTCGGTTAAATAATAAATTATTGAAATATGAAATGATTAAGCACAAGATAATAAATCAATCTCCTTATGTTTGTTCTCGACCAAACAAGAACTAAAGGTTATAAAGTGAATAAGCACAAGATAATTTAAATAATCTTATAAAATTCAAAACCAAAAAAGAAATAAAGGAAATATAAGAACTTAGTACCTTGAAAATTTAAGAACAAGCTATGATGCTCTCGGCCACAGGAGGAAACGCACCAAACCTTCACTTTTTCCAATCAATATTCAAGACAACTAAATGTCCAAGGGAAAGAAAAGAACGATGAGGAATGTTTGCACTTGAATCACCAAAAGTCTCCAAGAGTTTACTTTAGCAAGGATCAATCAAGGTAGAGAAGGTGAGCAAGAGAGCAAGAGAGAATATTAGTCTCAAGTTGAAACAAAGGCTCTTAAATAGAAGAGGGAGGAGTCTAGCATGAGGGAATGAGAGAGAAATAAGATAAGCAATAATTTCAATTTCAAAACCAAGAAATAATGGATCCACCAAGGGATTTGAAAGAGGCTCATTTGCAAATTTGATTCAAGCCAATATGGAATAAGTCCAATGTGATTCACGGGAGTTTGGCCTAGGAGTTATTCAAAAATCATGACATGAAGGGGGGTTTTTGAATGGAATAAAACCATGGATAATAATCAAAGAAATTTGGCTAAGAGAGTTTCCAAAAATAGAAAATCCTTAAGTTAATGCATGAATCAATTAGGATCAAGGCTGGTTATATTATATACTTATTGAATATTAAAATAATATTTAAATTTATTTAAATGTGAATTAAAATGGTCAGCCCTAAAATAATTTACTAAAATGAATTTTAATTAAAAATTTATTTTGAAAAAGAGGGTTAATTTTAATTTAAATTTAAAGTAACATGTAATAACTCAAATTAAGCTTTAAATAATTAGAATAATTCAAACTTGAGATGTTTAAAATATTCTATAAACGATTTAATTTAATTTGACAAGAGTATGTCATGAATGAAGAAGTTTGAATTCAAAAATAATTCAAAATAATTCAAATTCAAATATTCAAATTAATGGATTTTTAAAATATGAAAAATAAGGGAACATTATATGGAAATATTGCAAATGAAATTCACACATTTTATTACATAAAATGCATTAAAAATTCAGCCAAAATAATATTAAGATGAAAATGATAATAGGAGAGAGAAGAAATAATAATATGAGAGAGAATAAGAGAAAAAGGATAATTTTAGGATAATTCAATTTTCATGCCATAAAAATATGAATAAAAAATATGATTAGCATGAAAATGATTTAATAAAATTTAAGCATAATTTATCTTGAACACATATTTAATAGAACTTATTTCATGCATTTAGTTCATATTATCTAAAATAAATAATTTAATGAATAATTATAATATTAAGATATAAAAAATATAAATAATTTTAGAATGTTGAATTTAAATTGAATGAATCATTTATCTTATCTTAGTGAGCTTAATATGATAATTCCTAGAAAAATTCTCACACAGTTCATGTCTAATAACTTTAGCATTCTGGATGGAGTCAAAAACTTAGAATTAAAGAATTTTGTACATATTAAATTTAATTTGATTAAGTAGTATTTGAACATATATTTGTTATCATCAAAATCAATCTCATATGAGGTGGGGCTCATAAAATCAACTAATTTTAATAAAAAGATTATAAAAAAAATACTTTTATTTATTGAACACAGCTAACAGCCAACCATAGATATTAGAAGAAAGTTATTAATTAGTTGCTTAAGAAATAATAAAAAATAATAATAAAACAAAAAAATTAAAAATTAAAAAAAATTAAGAAAAACTAAAATACAATAAATAAATAAATAACAAAAAAATTTTTTAAAAGAAATAATAAAAGAAGTATGAGTAATAAAATAGATTAAATATAGCGGAAAAGAGTATTTGCTTCCTTTTGTCACTTATATTTGAGATTTTTTTCTGTTTTTTTTTCTTGCCAATTTTATAATTTAAACAGCACATGCTGTTTTTGGACTACAATTTACAGAGTTTCTGGACTGCATTATAGTAGTTCGAATGAGCTGTACTTTATGTATGTTCTTGCAGCCCCATTCAGTTCAAATTTATTTTATATTATCTTTTCTTAAAATTAAATATAAAAATGTATTTATTTAATATACATTTAAAATATTGTTTTTTAAATAAATTATACAATTTAAAACAATTTATTTAGTTTTAAGTATTTTTTTTTTTAATATCAAGCAACCACTATTGATTATTCGCTCTTACTTGCTAGGGCGGACTTTAAGTTATTGCCAGCTGCTTTCATTAATCACTATTATTATTATCATCATTAATAACAAAAATTATCATTATATAAAATAAAAATAATATATTTTAAAAATTTCAAACATATTTTATTTAGAATTTAGACATAAATAAAATAAATTAAATTAAATATTAAATATTTATAACAAAGTGATTCCAAATATCTCATCATTTTCTTTATTTGAAAACGGCTCCAGAAAACAAAAGTGCAAATAAAATGTTTATAAGTTCATTTTATCAAAATATACCGATGAAAAATATTATAATTGTTCAATTTTGGCAAAGTGAACACAAATCTTTTTTTAAGATTTCATGGGATGTAAAAATTTATTATTTATGATTCTTTCTTTCTATTCTTTTATTTGCGAGCTCAATTTAATCAAATAGCTCAGACTGTTGTTTATTTGATGAAGGAAGACAGAAAATTGATGGATTAAAAATATCATAACCAATTTTTCTTTCACATATATAAAAAATAAAAAATAAAAAAATTTATAATAGAGAAAAGGTGGATTATTTTTAAGTAAAAAATGAATATAATAATACAGCCAACAAATACATGAAGAGGAGAAAATTTAACAGAACTCCCTCCAAAAAAAAAAAACATTCTGTATGGTCGATGTTTCGCCGAAATTCATGATTTTAATCAATAAAGATCTATTTGGGATCATTTTTTTACTTTTAAATTAGTTTTTAAAAATATATTTATTTAATATATTTTTATGTTTTTTATTATTTATTTTCAAAATAAATCATAATATTTAAAAAATATTAAAAGTAATTTTAAATGTTTTGATTAATTTTAAAAATAATTATCACTATTAAATATTTTTTATTTCAAATCAAATTATAAATAAAATAAAATAAAAAAAAATAAAATGAAAATGATTCTAACCGGCCGTTTAATGTTCTCCTGTGCTAACAGTGACCTGTACAGCAGGATGAGACCTGCTCCAAGTTTTGGTTTGATCAGCACTCGGAAAGCGCCAAACTTAATCAACCCCATCTATAATGAAATACATGTAATAGCTCACTTAACAATTATTGCTCTCTATGAAATGAACAGAAAAATAAAACCTGTTGGAGAAATATATTTAATCACATCCACTTAGAACTGTTAACAAGCCGATTTAGATTAATCCATAACAGGCTCATAATCGGCTAGATAAAATTTAAACGGACTCAATTAGTTCAATTTTGAGCTAACTCATTTCAATTTATTATAGATTTCGAACTGATTCATTTTGTAACAAAGAGGGCTCGAAAATTTTTCATTTTTTTTATTTTTTTGCTCAAAAAGAATCAAGCTGGCTCATTTTTAACAAGTCAGAACGAGCCAGCTCAAAATCTTCATATCTTTTGATATTTTTTTTCAATCTATTTCTTAATTTTTTGATAAAAATTATATTAAAATATACATTTTAAAACACACACAAACGAGCACGGGCGGGCATATACATATATATATATATATATATATATATATATATATATATATATATATATATATATATATATATATATATATATATATATATATATATATATATATATATATATAATATAAATTTTTCAATATATATATGTAGAAAAAATATTAACAATTTGGAAAAAAAAATAATTTATTCTAATGCTTTATAAGTTATAAGATTACAACTCTTTGCACTAATATAAATACATTATACATTACAACTTATAACAATAAAAAATTATAAAAATAAACATTTATTTTAGTTCCTCAGTAGGCCGTGGAATATTCTTGTTGTAACATATGAAAACTCAAGAAAAAAATTAGCAAATAAATTACATTTATCTGAAGAATAAATGATAGTATAATTGAATTTTATACAAAGAAATAATGATAGTGTTTATGTTGAATTATAACATAGATAAATAACTACAATATAGGAGATTATGCATAACTTTTATTATCAAAAAACTGAGATGATTAGTGAATAAATAAAATCAATTTATTAAAAGACAGAATATATAAATATTGTACACAGAAAATACTTAATCAAATATGGCAGCAGAACATCCAGCTCAATTGTAAAAACAAAAACAAAAAAAATCAAATCTAAGCCAAATAGGAAGAACAAAGTAACTGCTCAGTTCTAGACTTAGTTCTAACAAGACCAATGCAGCTAAACTAAACAGCAAAACACATAATCAAATGACTCAGTTTCAAGTTTTCAATGATTCAATCTACACTGCAACAACATAACAATCCCATGTACCGATTACTAAACTATAGTAATTGGTAGAAAAAGAATAATTAGATGCCAACAAAGCAACAATAAAAAGGCAAAACAACCAAAAAATGTAATCCAATAAGGCAAAAATATTTAACAAGCCAGCATTTGACAAACATTAAATTTGTAAATACACAATAATATTTACCAATCCAAATGCAGGTATATATCCAACAACATTTTTGGCCTCAAATTTATATCATCGGCCAAAATATCGCTTCAAAATTATCTATCATTATTATGTATTAGTTTTTGTCCACCATCCGAACTTATAAACATCTCAATTAATTTTCATCATTAGGTATATAACATAAAAAATGTAAATTCTAAATAAATATAACAGTATGAATGTACTAAAATTGAAATATATAAAATATTCATAATATCACATGTTTCGAATGTTCAAACATATCCTAATTCCTAAAATAAAGATGTCCAAATTCTTATCATAATACCATACCATACCAAGCATCTTAATATCATACCATTCAACTATAGTATTATATTTGGAGGTGCCACAATTGATTTGCTTCCTTAAATATTAGGCTTAGTGGTCATGTTTGCTGGCATCATAACTGAAAAATTTTTCTCAGCAAGATTGTCAACTGAAATTGGTTAATATAGATTAAAAATAATGAAATTATAATATGAAGAAAGACAACATAAGTGCAATTGAATAATAAAAAACACAAATGATTCTTTTGATGAATTATATGATGAACGAATCTAACTAACAGTGTAAATCAAAGTATCAAGCACTTTTGGTGATAACGAGCTTCTATAATCTCAAGCACACGACTACTAAGACAACACTCAAAAGTCTCAAAGCTTTGTGCTAACATATCCACTACATGAGGCTTTTGCATTGCTCTACTTCTTTATAAATATCCACTTTTATTAAGCTTGGCCAAGAAAATAGAGCATGACCAACATAATCACTTTTTTCTATGCAAACATAAGTTCTATTCATTTATAATAAAATAAGTAGACAAATAAAATAAGAGCGTGGAAAATCACAAAGCAGTCAACAATATTATCTACACTATTAATATAATGCATTTAGAAATAAAAATAGTCATAAACTATCACAAGACACAGACCCATAGACCCACAAACCCACAAACCCACAAACAATCAATATCCCGGATTAAGAGTGTGAAAGCATACTAGCTCACAAGTCACTACTTAGGACAAAAAGCTCTAACATAACTCACAACTATTTCAGGCCTTTTAGTAAAAAAATGTGTTACGACAATTGACAAAGTAAAATATAGTACTAATTAAGCAATGCAAGCTCAGCAATCGGTAAGTTGTAAACCCAGAAAGGCAAAAATAATACAAACCCTTGGAAATGCAAGGCATATGCAGTAGTAATATGTAACATGTAACATTATTAGCAATGCAAGCTTGGACTTTTTGCATTGCTCTACTTCTTCTAAGTGATGAAAGTATAAAATAAAAATTCTCAATGTTCCACCATTATTAGTAACATGTAACATGTACTCAAATAACTACAAGTATTGAACATGCGAAGTTAGTCGAATTCAATACAACTTAGTAGGATAAGAGGGATAAAAGTGGCAAACTTATCATGAGCATAAATTTCAAGTTCATAAACTGATCATAAAAATGACAAAATCATTAAAAGTCATCGATCTGCTGGCGCCATTCAACTCCAAAGAACTTAGGTCTACTCAACCCCAAGGTTAGCTTATCCATGTTATTTTCAAGCAATCAATAATTCATTCCTAATAAGTTGGAAAATTCTTCCATGCATGCTGACAAGTAGTTCTATTTTTCTTGTCATGGGATAATCCATATTCCTTACTAGATTGGCTATGTGTTCATTATAATTAAAAGAAAACCTTCAAGTTTGTCAAAGGTATTAAAAGAACTATTAGAAAGATTGACATACCAATCAAATGTAAAATTAAAAGAAAATCACATTGACAAAATTAGATATTGCTAATGTTATAAAAAGAGCTTTATAATAAACAATATGTTACCTACAATTTTTCATGCTATCAAACTAAAAAGAAGTGGGCAATATAAAGCCCTTATTCATGCTTTCTATATAAAACTGATTTTTCTTAATAGTAGACTTTTTGTATTGTATTGTCATTGCAGCCTTGACTTATATCTCAATTCTTAAGAATTTTTAAAAATTCTATATAATTAACTTTCAAAAAATAATATATACTTAAGCATAATTATGAAATATGTTCATTTAGATTTTAATAAAGAAAAATAATGTTTTTAAAAATAATATATTTCATAAAAAATTGAGAATTTAATGTCAAGGGTAAACATTGAGAAGATAAAGCAAGAGATGATAGGTTAAAAATCTAAAAATTTATTTTGAAATGATTATAATTTTACCTCAAAATAAATTTTTAATTTTTAAAATTTAGCATAATTAAGATATAGCTATAGAACAATCAAAACCCAATTCTTCTCTTAAAAATATTAACTTTTATCATCACAGCTAAAATTGATAGAAAGATTCTTACCAATTTTTTTATATTTACTCAACATAGCTAACTGATATTACAAGAAAGATTATTAAGTAGATGTTAAAAAAGAGCAAAATAAGTGCGGAGAAACAAAATTGATATAAGATTGTAATTTAATCGTAACTTTATAGAATTTGAAAACAACCCCAAACAAACCCGTGATGACTCGTTGGAAGGATTTTAGTCGATCAGTTTTAGCAAAGCGATAACGATTTTTTTTTTTTTTTTTTAGGTTTTACAATTAAAATAAATGAGATCAAAACTATCAATTTTTAAATTTATTTTATTTAAGAGAATTCGAAAGGTTATAATATAAACTAAAGATTTATTTGAAGCCGTTATAACTTTTTATAAAACTATTTGTAAAGTTATAATAAGAAAAGCAGTCTTTTTAAAAATATTTTAAATATTTTAAAAAATTTAAATTCATAATTAAAATTCACTCAAAACTGATTATTATTAAGATAAAAATGGATATGATTTGCAGCAAAAAGTGTCAATGCCCCTCACAAGCGATCTCTCTTAAATCTATTCATTGTTTTTGAGAAACATTTGGCGCCGCTCGGCTGGATCTATCTCACTGACGCAGTTTGCTGGTCGGTAATAACCCGTCACAGGATCCGGAACCCAAGGAATCGGCGCCGCCGCCTCATCTGAACATGTCGTTCCTGATTTCTTCGTTCCCGTCATCAACACCGTATTCTCCTCCATCATCTCCGTTTTTGGCGGCGCCACCGCCGCCACAGACGATGACGAGAATCCTCTGCTGCTCAACACAATTCCATCGGAGAGGGCGGCTAAGAGAGTTTTTCCGTTGTAGAGAGCACGAGCCATTGTAGAGATCAACAAGAGTAAGCTCAAATTCACCGCAGAAATTAAAGAGGATGAGAAGAAAAGTTAGCTCGATTCCACCGCCGAAATTAAAGAGGATGAGAAGAAGAGGAGGTGGTTAGATTCTTCTCTTCTTCCTCTCTACTCTTCTCTTCCCGGTGGCTAAATCTTAATTAGTCTCTCACCTTACTTTCCTGCTTTCTAGCTGCGATCAAACCAGAAGGGAGGTGTTCCTTTAAATAGACCCCTAGCACAGGTGACTACCGAGGTGAGCGTGTGAAGTATTTGCTCGTGTTTTATTCGGTTCAGTGGGACCGTTCTAGAACATTTGAATTAGCTTAAAATAAGAAATAATAATAAATAAATATGTGGTTAATGCATGAAAAACATAGCTTCATGTGGTTATTAAATAAATGCGTTCTGCCGGCCTCATTGCGTGCTGGGGCCTAATTCCATTTATACACCGAGAAATATCCGATGGAGCTTCCTCAAATCTGAACGAGAAGCTGCCGTCCAAATCTGCTCGCACCGACGCATTATGGTAACCGTGACGTCCGCACGTAATAATTTCTCGTGACGGAGGGTATCGTGTGGACTGATTCCGTGAGAGAACGATTACACCGCTTGGTTGCATAGAGTTTTGCTTCTCTAACATACACCGGTGAAGAAACAAATGGCGGCGAAATATACAGACAGCTACAGGATGCGCTATCGTTAGTTTTTCATTTTATTCTATTTTATTTTTTTGAATAATTCTATAAAAGGTAATAAATCAAAATTTATTATCATTAATGATCTTCAATGCCTTATGATAATATTTAATCTTCTCTTGTATAAGAACAACAATTAAATTGATCAACTTATTACATTTTATGTTAGATAATGCTGATAATTATTAACAAAAAAATGTTTTTATATCCATCTAATACTTATATATTGACATATTTACTAGGTTATGTAGTCTTCCTTCTTTAAAAGAGTGATTATATTAATTGTCACTCAACTTCAATCAATACTGTTCACTAGGACCGAGTGTTTAACAAGCTATTTGTGACTTCGATTAGAAATTTCGTTTATGTTATTCATTTAACTAATCGAGCATGTTTTTTTGTAAATCTTTGATCTTAAATGAACAAGCTTAAACAAGTTGTTCGGTTCATTTATGTTCATGAATAATATCATTTAAAACTTTGCGAACAATCATTAAGGAGCGATTTCGATTATGGCTCGATTAAAGCTTATTCATGTATCATTTATATTTCTTAACTCGCTGGTCACAAACAAGCTTGATTAAGGCTCGTTTATTTCATTAAACGAGCTGTTTGTTAATAGGCTCGATAAGCCAAATCTGAACCGAGATAGCGAATAAGATCGAGCCGAGCTCGAACAAGATTTTTTTAAACGAGCCCGAGCTTGACCACCATCCTAAAAGCTCGAATCGAGCTCCAGCTCAATAATGGCAAACGAGCTTGAACTCGAACAAGCTTCTACTCGGCTTCAGTTCATTTGCAGCCCTACTTTTCACCAACATTATACAATCACCAGCTAATATCATCCAATGAGATCTATCTCTTAAAGCTAGCCATTTTAATAAATATCATAATACAATATATGCATCTCTTATCAACATCATTAGCCCAAAATATTTATCATTCTTATTTGAAATTATATTATTCATTAATGTCAATGGATTAGAAGTGATTTCGATATTAATGAATTTGTTATTTAGGAATGAAGTTTAGAGGTTTATTAATTTTGAATTTTAATTGATTAATTGATTTATTTTAAGTTTATCAATTTAATGATTTAAGATTTGATTAACTTTGTATTATTAATCATTTCATAAATCTTAAATGCACAACTAATTAGATTCCTTAACTTCAAAGAGTTAGAAAATTTTTGTAAGTGTTATGACATTAATAAAATGTCTTAAGTCAATTCCATAATATTTTATAATTTATGTAATTTTTTAATTTATTATTTGATTTAAATTGACCTAGAAATTATAAATTCTACAACTTCTGATCTAGAGAACATTTGACTTTGAAATTTTTAGGACAAGTGAGGTTCCTTGCCAATTTAATCTCCCTAAATTTTCATATTAAACAGATGTATATTTTAAAAGTAATTTAGGTTTTAAGTATTTTAATAAAACCTAAATTAAGCCTAAATTAGTATAAATAAATTATGGTTTTAATTTTATTGATTCATCTCTAGAAGATGAATCCATTGAGGGTTAATTTATAATTTGTGGAGTTTTTGTTGATTTACTTTGATTTTTCAAAGTTTAGATCGATTAATTGAATCAGTTAATTCATTTAATTGATTAATTAAGTTATTTTGGAGGTTATGAGGTTTCAATGAGATATTATATTTTTCTAAGGTCTACTAATGTGAATTATGATGTTTTAAACTTATTTTATAATATTTCTTAATTTACAATTTATTATTAATTCATTTCATTAATTTAAGGGTTTAGGGTTGAAATATTGATATCTTTGGATTTACTTATCAATAAATTCTAAGAAATTTATCTAAGGTGTGTTTTAGGTCCAATTTCACATCTCAAAAGTTTCAAATTAATTAGATTAAAATTTAAGCTTAATTTAAGTTTTATTATTTTAAATTAAACTCAAATTAACCTAAAAATACTTAATAAAAATTAGGGATATTACATTTGATTGATTTTTCTAACTGAGGTGAATCCATAGAGCCCTCATTTGTAATTTTTGCTTGAGTATTTTATTTTATTGATTTTTTGATGTTTTATGCATTTTTAGCAAAAAAATTTTTGTTTAAAGAAAAAAACTTGATTTTCCTTTTTGAAAAGTCTGCACCACGTGGCATTGATGTTGCAGGAAATTTCACATTTCGACTATGGATTGGTCCGTAGGATCCACATGGATCCCATAGAATAACGGCGAGGACGCGAGAATGATTAAACCCGTCCGATCATGGATTGGATGGCGAAGATTCAGTCCCGATATTTCTTAAGGATTTAAATCGCGCGATTTGACTAAATCACCGCCATCCATTCCAAATTAAAGAAATGGATGGTGAGATTATTTCCCCCTCCTCTCGTCGAAGAGCCGAGGACTGTCTAGCTTTTGGGATTGATCGTTGGCGATATAAATAGCGAAAATTGGAAATTTTGATTGCAAACCCATCAAGACTTTAATTAGAACACATCTATACAGTTTGATCTCGCTTGAGATTAAATTCACTTCACAAAGGACCAAACTAAAATCAAAGGGTGGTCACTTTTTATGTATACCCTGATGGCATCAATCCTCGACACTAGAAATGCTTTGAACACCTTCATTGGGATGTGGCGAACCTCTAGGAGAGAGGAATTGAGTTGCCTCCTCAAAAATCATTGTGGAGGCTGAGCTCCACTTATTCACCAGTAAGTTTTGGTCGAAATCCATCTTACCATCGATGGCAGATCTAGGGGAGAGTTCAGTTCTTCTTCTCTTCACCTCTAAAACATGTGTGAATGATTAGATTGCCTCTAGGAAGCCTCCTTCCTTTTTTTCCATATATGGCCGAAAGCCTCTCATATGGAGAAGTCAAGTAAAATTAGTCATGGTGATTAGCACCCTTAGACTCTTGCGTTGGAAGGGGTGGTTAGTTAATTAGAGTAAATTCAATCCAATTAACTGAAGAGATAAGAGAATATGGAGGATGGAAGGATGGGTTTGACTTCATTATTTTGATTTTGCATGTCTTTCTTTCATTGCTCCACATCATCTCTAGCTTTATGTTTTTGGGCTATGTTGACTTCATTTGAACTGAATTATAATCGTTAGGGGTAATCTTTAAATTAGCTTGAGTTTACTTAAGTTGGATTTGGTGATTGAGCTTAGTTTAATGCCATTTTGATTCAAATTGATTTGAGTGGTTTGATTATATTTCTTTTGATTAATTGATTTTAGATTTGAGTTTTAATTAATATTAATTTTCCAATAAATAGTTTGGAGTTCAATTGATCCATGCCATGTTAGGGTTTAATATGGTTTAAGCTAGGTTTGGCCCTTTTGACCTAAATTACTCAAATTAAATCTCCTAGTTTAAATGGCCTTTTTAAGATTTAAATTTAGGTTCAATTGTGTTTAATTGACCATTTATAATAATTATGATCAATCAAATTCATTTGATTTTGATTTTGATTTTGACCCATTTGACCCAAATTGGGCTTAATGGGTCAAAATGAGTTCACTTGGGTTAAATGATCAAACTAATCTAATTAAACCCATTGATTAGTTGGATGATATTTAATTATGATTTCCAAATTATTTTGGACTTCCAATTTGAATTGATTTTAATTTAATTTTGGTTTCTATTCAATAAGGTCCATTAAAGCCCATTTAAGTCAAGTGATCTAATCAACTCAATTAAGACATTATTGAATTTGGATTTATTTAGATTCATGTTTAAACATGTTCATTTTATGATTTTGAGCCTTCAAAATAATTCAATTTAGTCAAATTTTACTGAGTTGACCTTTGACTTGGTGGGAGCCACATATTTCAATCATTAGTCAAATAGCATGATTAACCATCTTAAATCTCATTTGTATTTATTTTTGGGTTCATTTAGGTTCATGCATTGATTTTATTTTTTTGTTTAGTTTGATTTTAATTTGTTTTGATTTTATTTGATTTTATTTTTGATTTAGGGAATTTTGTGGTTAAGTTAATTGGGTTGACCATCCCAATTGCTTTAGTTTAAGCTCAATTTGATTTCAGATATTAATTAAAATGTGTTTAACTTAACCACTTTTGAGTTTAATTTTAAGTTTAGTTTAGATTCACCTAATCCTTATTGAGATTAGTCAAATCCTAGAGAAGTTTACTAGGATAGCATAAACCATAAGGTATTGAGTTTGATTTACTTTCTAAATTTTGGTTTAGATTTGTTTACATATTTGGTCACTAAGTCTCTAATTAGAAAATTAATAATCTAAGATTAGGTATCTTAATTACTAGGATTAGAGCTCATGTTAACCTCATTCAAAAATGAGGTCAATAAGAGTACCATTGTTGATTGGAATGTTGAAGTGAAGAGTCCTTTGGACTGGTAGTGGGATTGAAGAGGTTGGTGCCTATATTGATAGAGCTAATTAAAGGCATGAGAAATGTCAGGATGAGTTATGGTGAGGTATTGTAATGAACTAATAAGTTGGCGGTATAAAGTAGGATTGTCAAAGGGAGACGAGGAGTTTGGAGTGGAGAAGGTTTATATGAGGAGAGTGTGCACAGAGACTTACATGCCTACATAATAAATTTTCATAGGAAGTCAGTGGCATATTGGTTTTGTGTGAGAAATAGAGTGTTGTTTTATGATGTACTTGAATGCCAAGAAAGTTGTTGATTTGGCCAAGGTGCTTCAACCGAAAAGATTGGTGGAGTGTATTTATTAAATCTTAAATGGCAGTTGGACTATTCCCAGTTAGAAGAATATCACCAATGTAAATAAAGAGGTAGAGACGGATGTGATTGTGCTAGTAGAGAAAGCGAGGTGGGTTTGTTGTACTTTAAATAAATCCTTCCTATAATAAATGATCATTGAATGTGGAAAATCATTATGGTGGAGCTCGTTTTAAATTGTAAATGGCTTTTTAAGTAGACATACATGTTGTGAATTTTGGGGATCATGAAAGCTAGGGGACTATTTCATATAAACAATTTCATGGAGATGACCCTGAAGGAATGCATTGGAAACGTCTATTTATAATGTAAAATAATAGTGAGAAATATTTGAATAGCGGACATCTTAACAACTAGACTAAAGGTCTCTAAATAATCTAAACCAGGTTCTTGGCTAAAGCCTTGAGCAACCAAGCAAGCTTTATGATGAGCTGTAGTATAATCTAACTTTAATTTGGTGTAAAATGTCCACTAACAACTTAGGACATTGTATGTGGGAGAGGATGGAATCAAACTCCAAGCACCTTGTTGTTGGAGTGCATTGAATTTTTGTGACATTGCTTGACGCTAGTGAGAATCTCTTATGGCTTTAGAAAAGCAAGTAGGTTTAGTTGGAAAGATCAATGACTGATGTAGATCAAAGATGGGTATGGGGTTGAGAGATCCAGTTTTTGATCGGGTAGTCATGGGATGTGTAGTTGGAGGTGCAAGTGGTGGTTTGGGGATAGGGGCTAAAGTGGGTGGTAGGGTAAATGAGGTGCCGGAAGTTGAAATTAACATTGTTTGGGTAGTTGTAGGAGGTGTAAGAGAGGTTGGAGATGTAGTAGTTGGAGAAGGTGGAGAGCTATTTGAGGTGAATACTTAACTAGGCATTGGAGTGAGTAGAATGAGTGGTGTCGAAGTAGGTGATGTTGACTTTAGCATGGTGAAGGATTAAAACAGATATGTGTGTTCGCCAAAGACAACAAGATGGGAAACAATGCTTTTTCTAGTGGTTGGACTATAGTATTTATAGCCTTTTTGAAGAGCTGAATAGTTGGAGCTAGTTTGTGTGGTGTGTAAGGTTTAAGCCACGAAAAATGAAGGCACCCAAAGACCTTAAGACGTGTATAGAATGGTTGTCGATCGTATGATAGTTGGTAGGGAATTTTTTAGTTTTATTTTTGGAGGGCATTTGGTTTATTAAATAAGCTGCAGTGAAGAGGGTATATGCCCACAAATAATAGGGTAATTTGGCCTCATGTAAAAGAGTACAAGTAGTTTCAATAATGTGTCAATGCTTTCTTTCAATGACACCATTTTATTTTAATGTTTAAGGGCATGTGTATTGATGAATTATGTCATTAGTTGATAAAAATTGGTTAGGATGAGTGGAAGTGTATTCACCTCCAACATCTGAATGAAGAATTTTGATGCGAGTATCAATCTAAGTTTCAATGATGTTTTTAAACTAAATAAATTTGTTTGTAGTTTTTGATTTATGTATCATGGGATATATTCAACAGAAATGAGAGTAGTCATTTATGAATAAAGCGTAATATCAAAAACTTTTGTATGGATGGGACTGAAGAGGCTCCCCAAACATCAGTATGAATGAGCTCAATGGGTGCATATGTTTTTTTGTTTGATTATAGGAAAGGTATTTTATGACATTCTTATTGTAGTATATGATTCAAAAATGGGAAAAGAAGATGTAATACATAGAGACTTATTCTATAAAGAAATGAGATGGAAGATAGAAGGATTTGGGTGGTCCAGTCACTTGTGCCATAGAGTTGTTGCAAAGAAGTAATTGAGGAGGGCTTGATGTGATTATTGCGAGTTGAAGAGGCTAGAGTGTGTAGAGTCCATTATTATTGGGACCTTGAAGGAGAGTTTGATTGGAGAGATTATCTTTGATGAGATAGCTGGAGAAGTTGAACAATATGGATCAATTGATCACAATGGTTAATTAGTGAACTAAAAGAAAATTATGAGAGATTTGGGGAGTATGAAGTAGTTTTGAGAGTAAAAACTTACGAGTTGGTGTTGGTAGTATGCCTTGACTAGTTGTAGTGATGGAAAATTGTTCACGGTTTCCAACCAACTTGCTCATTGCCATGATGGAGACTTGATTGTTGCAAGTTGTTGATATTAGAGGTAAGATGAGTGAAACCCTCAGTTGTTGACTTCATGAGCCCCATCTGATATGAGATTGATTTTGATGATAAAAAACACATGTTCAAATGTTATTAATCAAGTTAAATTCAAGTATGTAGGAAAAATTCTTCAGCTCATTATTCTTGAGTTATATCAAATTGCTAAAGCAACTAGACATGAACTAGGTGAGAATTTTTCTATGAATTACTATATTAAGGAAAATAAAAAGTTTACTAAATTAAAATAAATAATTCCTTCATTTTTAGATTCACCATTCTAAAATTATTTATATTTTTCTATATCTTAATATTACAATTATTCATTAAGTTATCCATTTTGCATAGTATGAACTAAATGTATGATATAAGTTCCATTAAATGTGTGTTAAAATAAATAAATTATGTTTAAACTTCATTAAATTATTTCCATGTTATTCATAATTTTTCTTCATAATTTTTAGTGCATGAAAATTAAATTATTCCAAAATTATCCTTTTTCCACCTATTCTCTCTCATATTATTCTTTCTTCTCTTTCTTATTATCATTTTCATCTTAGCATTATTTTGGACAAATTTTTTAATGTATTTTATGTAATAAATTGTTTTAATTTCATTCAAAACATTTTCATATCATTTTCCTTCATTTTTAATATTTTAAAGTTCATTTATTTGAATTTTTGAATTTGAATTATTTTTGAATTATTCTTTAATTCAAACTCCTTTATGCATGACATCTACTTGCTAAATCAAATCAAATTTTTAATGGAATATGTTGAACATCCCAAGCATAATTAATTATAATTATTTAGAGCCTAATTAATGTTTTATAGTTTTTTTAATTTAAATTCAAACTAGCCCTCTTTTTCAAAATAATTTCTTTCCTTTCTCCAATTTGACCTATTTTAGGAAAGTTTAAGGGAGGCCAGCCACAATGCTTTAAATTTATTAAATTTATATGTTATTTAAACATTCAATAAGTTTAGAATACAATCAGTTTTGATTTAAAATTAATTCATGCATTATTTTAAGAAAGTTCTCTTTTAGGAAACCTCTTTGGCCGAATTCTTTGAAGTGGATTTTAATGAATTTATTTTATTCAAAACTCCCTCCTTCATATCTAAACTCCCTTGGCCGAAATTTCTATGAGATTTTCTCCTTACTTGGCTATGATTCACATAGCATACATTCCATATTGGGTTTAAACAAATTTGTAAAGGAGCTTATGAATGATCTCTTTGGCCGATCCCCTCTCCTTTGATTTTGAAATTCAAATTGATGCCAAATCAATTTCCCTCTCATCAGATCAGTTTTTGGCCGACCTAGACTCCTCCCTCAACTATTTAAGAGCCTTGTTTCAACTTAAAAAAGGTTCCAAAAAGTTAAAAACTCTTTTTTGCTCTCTTGCTCTCTTGTCACCCTTGGCCGATCCTTGTAAAATCATTTCTTGGAGATTTTTTGTGATACAAGTGCAAGCTTTCCTCCTCATTCTTCCCTTTACCTTGGAAACTTATTTGGCTTGAAGATTGATTGGGAAAATTGAAGGTTTGGTGTGATTCCACTCTTGGTCGAAAACATCATCTCTTTGGTGTTTATTTTCTAAGGTGCTAAGATCTTAAACTTGTTTTATTTCTTCTTGGCTTTGAAGTTTATAAGGTTATGTAAATTATTTTCTATTTATTAATGACATTATCTTTAGATTTTGTATGGCCAAGAATAAATATAAGAAGATCAATTTGTGTGGACTTTACCTTCTTGATAATCTTTTGATTTCTTGTTTGGTCTAAAGCTAACATGAGGAAATAAATTTATTTTGTGCTTAATCAGTGAATATTTTTTGTGTTTTTAAATTGGTTGAAGTATTTTTAAAGGTTATTAATTTCCTAAGTGCTTAATCAGTTGAATATCCATTGTTTATCCCTTTGGCTTAAAGTTTCATATAGGTTACTTAAATTTGATTATGTTTAAAATCTAATTACCTCTCTTTTTTACATTTGGCAGACAACAACACATCTTGCATAAATTATTTTGTGCTTATTGATTACTCATATTCAATTGGTTTATGCATATGTTATGTTATAGCTTTCATGTGATACAATTCAAATCCTTATTCAAGTGATTGTTTAGTTATTCAAATTGCAAATACATTTATCATTTGAATGCAAGTTAGCATGTGTGAAAAAGAATTCAAAGTAAATTTTTCATAATTGCATTTTAGTTTGCATTTCAAAGTCATTCAAGAAAATCATTTCATACCTTTTGAAGATCATTCAAGCAACATTATGTTACTTAATTGCATTAAATATTTGATTAAAAATTTATTTTAATTTCATTTAAAATTAAAGTGAGTTCTTTTTTCATTAATATTCAATTGCCTTAATATTAGTATAGATTGGGTTGTGAGTGCAAAAATATTTTAAAATTGAGAGTTAGACGTGTATCTTTCTCTTTTCCTTGTCTTGATTTCTTGTTGGGTAATACTTTCCCATTAAGAAAATTATGTGTTGGGTTGTGCTTTCCCATTAAGAAAAGTATGTGTTGGGTTGTACTTGTCCATGAAGGAGAGTACGGAAGATTTATTATAATCTCAACTTTAGTACGCGTTGGGTTGTGCTTGCCCATTAAGAAAAATATATATTGGGTTATCTTGGCCCTGAAGGAGAGTACAAGAGATTTGTTGTAATCTCAACTTTGATTTAGTGAATTCCTAGCTTGGGTGGGTAGGTGTGGACGTAAGCCAGCTTTTGAGGTTTGGTCGAATCACGTAAAAATTTCAGTGTTCTCTTTCTTTATTTTTAAGCACTTTACTTTTTTGTTATTACTTTTTCTATTACTTCATTTACTAAAGCATTATTATTTAATATTTAAGTCATGTACAAAAGATAAAATTAATTTTCTGAAAGTTATTTTAAAACCAATTAACCTCCGCACTTGTGTCTAGTGTCCATCGAGTTGTTCTCTTACATAGCTATAGTGTAAGCCATAGGATTGGTTAATGAAGTAGATGCTTTGTAGTTGAGGTTGTAGTGATGCAAGCAAGTTAATATTGTGTGCCCAATTTTTCCACATTTTTGACAATTTATTGAGTAGAGTGCAACTCTGTTAGTTTTAGTGGAAGCTTGGGAATGGCATCCACAGTGAGAATGAAAACATCCAGGACCTCGATGTGTTGACTGAGAGGCATGAATGAGAGATATATTGAGAGTGAGGTGTGAATCAGCTAAGGTAGTTAATTTGATTTGATCACTAGCTATGTTAACTTCTTCACCACAAAAAAAAGTAGAGTAGAGATCGTCTATGCTAATTGGTGTTAATTTGGTTCTAATAGCTATCTTGAAGGCTTGATAGGACTAAGGTAGGCCATTTAGAATGTATAAAATTAAATCCACATGATCAATATGTGACCTAGTTACCCCAAGATTGTCAGCTAGAGTGTTTATCTTTGATAAATATTGAGCCATGGTTTGGGCGGGCTTCATGGATATATTATGCAATTCATTTTTGAGTTGGATGAATCTAGATCAATTGGTAGATTAAAGGCATCATTCTAGAGTAAGTAAGATTTCTAAGCAGGTTGTGAGAGATAAGGCATATGGAAGTATGGGTATGGTGATAGTAGAGAGTAAAGTAGCAGCTAAATTTTGGTCTAAGAGTTGCTAAAGTGTATAATTGGGATTTGGAGTTGGTAATCCTGAGGTGGAGAGTTGTGTTTAGTTGGACAGGGTGTATATACATCTAAAAATCCTTTTAGGCTATTATCTATGAATAATTTAAGAATTTGGCATCTCCATATGAGATAATATTCATTGTTGAGGTGAGTGGAGACTATGTTCTTAATGTTTGTCATCAAGAATTTGAGTGAAAGAGGAATGCTGACATTGTTTATAGTGAGAATGTTGAGATTCTCACTATTAGCTTTCTAGGTAGAGGAGGTTTGTGTATTGTCCATCTTGAAGAGAAGATACAATATGATTAGAGAAGATGGTAAGCTATCAGTTCTGATACAATAAAAATTGGAAACTAAAGCTGAAGATAATAAAGCTTCAATGAAAACTTACAGAGTTGATGTATCTGCATTTCATGGTCTGAATACACTACAAAGCTCTGCTAAGGGATGTTTTTATAAGTAGAAATTAGACAAAGGGTATTAGAGTTATTATGCAAAGATGGTTCTGATTTGTATGCTATTATAGAAGGATGACTGAGATGTGTTTATCAGAGATGGTAGTGATTCCAATTGACTTGGTTGTTGTATAGCATATGATTTATTAAGATCTAGCTATAAGTTTCTAACTCTTTCCAATTATTAATAATTTGTTATAGTATTTTAAGTATTTGATGAAATGCTTTTATGTTGTCCATCACCAATATAAAGGGTGAGATCATACATTTGGGATTATTTAAGGCCATGAAACTTCATACATGTAGTGATTTGCTCAAATTTTGAATGATTAACTTTAACTTGTAGTTGTTTATTTTAATTGAATAAAAAAATTGAAGTCCTAAAGAGCTTAACAAAAGTTAAGCCACATATCAAAGCATCACATTTTAAGAAATATATGAAAAGCATTCAATATCTATTGTGTAAACAAAAATAAACACATCAAACATTCAACTAAATTAAAGGAATAATATAAGGTTGGTGCAGCCAAGTTTCACTATTGACCCTAGAAAAAAAAATTGGCTTGCTTAGCTCAACTTTTATATAGCCCATGTTGACCTCATTTTTGGATGAGGTTAATATCATTTTTAAAAATAATAATTAGGATACCTAATCCTAGATTAGGTGCCTCCTAATTAAACACCTAGGATACTATATCTATTGACCTAATGCATCTTCCTTGAGTTTGATCTAACTTAATGGTTTAGGTAGACTCAATCCAAACTTGAATTAAATCAAAATAAATCCAAATAAATCAAAATGAATTCAAATTAAATCAAATGAATGAATCCAAATTCAAATCAAAGTCAAATCTAGTCAATCCTTTTTGACATAAGTTTCACTTATATGGGTTCCTCCAAGTTAAAGGTCAACCCACTAAAATTTGACCAAATGAAATCATTCCAAATGACAAAAATAAACATGTTTAAACATGAATCTAAAGAAATTTAAATTTATTTAGGTCCTACTTAAGTTAGTTAGACCACTTAGTCTAAATGATCTTAAATGTGTCATATTGGTTCAAACCCAAATCAAATTGAAATAAACTCAATTTGCCTACTCAAAATAATTTGAAAATGATAATGAACCCATCATTAGGTCCAATTTGGTCAATTTGGTCATTTGACCCAAATGAACCTAAGCTTAACTCACTAAGCCCAACTTGGGTCAAGTACCAATCTTTGACCACCTCTTGGAAGATGATTCTCAGGCTTGGAATCAAGTAGCGAGCCTTCAAGCAAAGGAGGATTTGACTTCCTCCATGAGGGATAATAAAGAAAAAAGCAAGAGAACTCCCATGAGCACTCTCTCAGCCAATGAAGGAAAAGGGAGAAAACAACTTCCTCCCCTCAAACATCTTTTCCCAACACACTCATAAGACCAAGAGGGACTAAACCCACCCTCTGGCCAATCCACTCACCTCTTGTTGTTGGAATCCACCTAGAAGCCTTCATATATGGCTCTCAGCCATGTATGGAAAGAGAGGAGGGAGGCCCTCTCATCTTCCTCTTTTCATCCCAAAACATTCACAAGGTGAAGATAAGAAGAAAAAGAGCATTCCCCCGACCTCTCACCATCGACAAGCTAGAATTTGGCCAAAGCCGGTGGCCAATCTCTCAACCTCCAATGGAAAAATGAGAGGGGGAGTATTTCACCTTGAATTAGACATCCCAACACCTTCTAGAGGTCAAGGCGACCTCAAACAAACCTTCACTAAGGCTCGTCGCCACTGGCGAGCCAGAGAATGGTCAAACTTATTTGGAAACATCTATAAGTTGGTCTCCAAGGTGTTTGGTGGAGAGGCAGGACACTGAATCACATCCATAGCTTCGTCAATTGAGATTAAGGTGCTCAGAGTAGAGTGACTGTTGGGGAATACCGCCAATGAGGTATGCCTCAAAATTGACTTCTATAGCATCTTAGGTTGGTCCTTTGTGAAGGGAATTTGATCCCCATGAGGATCAAACCATATAGGCTTTGAATAGGAATTTCTTACTTAATCTCGTTTAGCTTCCAAAAATAATTCTTTACACTTTGGATCATTCTTAATTAATATTTCAAAATATAATTCCTTTGAAAACCAACTTAGAAGTCCATAAGAATAATCACTTATTTATTTAATCAAGAGTATTCTTAGGAAGAGATGCTTCATTCCTAAGATACAATTAACTATGAGGGCTTGCCCTTATAGGGAATCATGAACCTAGTTTAAAATAAATCATGTTCTACTTCTCATATAATTCAAGGAAAACTCTTTGTTACATGAAAGACCCATTAGCATTAGGAATATTTTATTAAATGATTGAATCCATTATAGGATAATATGTTTATCTTTCAAGATAATATGTTTGCTCCTTAATGACACATTTGATCACCCAAATAAGAAATTCCTAAATTCTATGTGGTGTCATAAATTTTCCCCATATAGATATTTTCTAACAACTATGCTAGAGAATTTTAATGTGATCATAATTGCAAAATGATAAAAGATTGATTTATAATTGATCTGTATGGTTTTATTCTCTTGGGGATCAAATTCCCTTCATAAAGGACCAAACCAAGATGCTATAGAAGTCGGTTGTGAGGCATACCTCATTGGTGAAAATCCTCGATGATCATTATGCTCCAGCACCTTTGCCTTGATTGGTTGAAGCCATAGATGTGATCTGGTGGCTTGCCTCCCCGCTAAACACCTTAGAGACCAACTTGCAGCCATTTCCCATTAAGTTTGACTGTTCTCTGGCTTGCCAACAGTGATGAGCCTTAGTGATGGTTCGTCGAGGTCACCTTGAACTCTAGAACATGTTGGGATGTCCAATTCGAGGTGAAATACTCCCCCCTCATTTTTACATTGGAGATTGAGGGATTGGCCACTGACTTTGGCCAAATTCTAGCTTGCTGGAGGTGAGAGGTCAGGGGAATGCTCTCTTTCTTTTTTCTCTTCACCTTATGAATGTTTTGGGATGAAAGGAGGGAGAGGAGAGGGCCTCTCTCCTCCCTTTCCATACATGACTGAGAGCCATATATGAAGGCTTCTAGGTGGCTAGATTCCGGCCATCGACAATGAGTGGCTTGGCCAGAGGGTGGGTTTAGTCCCTCTTGGCCTTGTAAGTGTGTTGGGATAAGAAGTTTGAGGGGAGGAAGTCATTTCCTCCCTTTTCTTTCTTTGGCCAAAAGAGTGCTCATGGGAGTTCTCTCTTGCTTTTTAGTTTGCTATCCCTTATGGAGGAAGTCAAATCCTCTTTTGCTTGAGGGATGACTACTTGATTCCAACCATTGGAATCATCTTCCAACGGTGATCAAAGATTGGGTAAAGTCCAAGGGAGTTTGGATGATGGGAGGAGGAATTAAAAGACATCATTACTTGGTATATTCTAACTCATCTCTCTTTGACTTCACTTATGGATTTTAGCATCACTACCATAACCTTTAGGCTAGTGTTTAGCTGCCCAAATCAAACCCAAAGTGAGTTTGTGGTTAAATCCAAATCCATTTGAGTTAGATTGGAGGTTTGAACCCAATTTATGTCATTTGGATTCAAAGTGTTTTGATTTAATTCATTTAATTTTGAATTCAATTATCTTTAATTGATGATTTATTAAGTTTTGATTTAATTAGGATTTGAGTTGATTTTTGAATTTATTTCATTTTAACCTATTTAGGCTTAAATGGTTAAGCTTGATTTCAATTGAGTTCAAATGACCCATTTGACTTAACCAATTTTTTTTAGACTCCAATCATGTTTGATCACATGCTTGATATGATTTGGAGTGATTAATTTTATTTGATTTCAATTTGAACCCATGTGACCCAAATTGAGCTTAATGGGTTAAGCTTGGGTTCATTTGGGTCAAATGACCAAATTGGTCAAATTAAACTCAATAATGGATTGGATTATGTTTGATTATCATTTCCAAATGATTTTTAGCAATCAAATTGAGTTGATTTCAATTTGATTTGAGTTTGAACCATTTAGGTTAATTTAAACTAAGTGATCTAATTAACCTAAGTAAGGTCTAAATAAATTTTAATTTTTATAGATTTATGATTAAAAAATGTTTATTATATCATTTGGATCATTTAGACTAATTTCATTTGATCAAATTTTGTTGGGTTGACCTTTGACTTTGTGGGACCCATATAAGTCAAACCTATGTCAAAAAGGGTTGACTAGATTGGACTTTAATTTGGATTTGTATTCATTCATTTGACTTAATTTTAATTTATTTTGTTTTATTTGGGTTTATTTTGATTTAATTCTAGTTTGGATTGAGTCTACATAAACCCATTATGCTAGATCGAACCCAAGGAAGAAGCATTAGGTCCTTAGATACAGTGTCTTAAGTGTTTAATTAGGAGTCTCCTAATCTAGGATTAGGTGTCATAATTATTAATTTCAAAAATGATATTAGCCTCAACCAAAAATGAGGTCAACAATGCTTCTCACATAAAATTTCTTCTTCTTCATGGTATGAATATGTATTTCATTCATTTTCATTTTTTTATTATTTCTTTGACATGAATCAATGTCTTATCAGGCCTTCTTTACATTCAATAAAGTTCAAGATATTCCTTTAAAGCTTTCAAAAGTAATTGAGAATCAAGGTAAGAAAACTCTTAGATTCTCCTAAAGATACTTTTGTTTTATTCTTTTGTCCTTAATCAATAAAGGAATTGAGATGGCTAACTTGTTAGAAATTAAGATTCTCCTGATATTTTGAAATCAATTTTCTTATGTTGATTTATTATTATTTAAAGGTTTTATTGAATAAAATTTCATAGATGGCTTTAATTAATTCTTGTTTGTGTATTATTTTGATCCTTCTAAATTCTGCTACAAGTTCCTTAAAATTATCTCAAAGGTATATTTTGGGAACCTGCATATAGTGATATGATTATTTTCTAATCACAATGAAGGTTCTTTTCTTTTCTTTTCTTCATCCATTCATTTTTAGCAAGATTTTCAATATAACACTCCATTAATTGAAAGTGAGGTTATCGAAATCTTAATCATGACTCTTTGATAAATTATCTCAATATTTTGAGACTGAATGATATGACTATGTAATAGAACATTCTTATAAGGATTTTAAATATCGTATCATATGCTTTCGATTCTCTTCCTTAAAATTATATTAATTTGATAATATTTAGATAAGTTATCCTTAATGAGGATAATCTTATGCATGAAAATATTTTGATTTTGAAATGAAGTATGAGTAATAAGAACTCATCTTCAAAGTAAAGATTTTATCTTAGTCCTAAGATATGGCTCATGTGGATTTAATTTTTTCTTTTCTTCTTCTTTCTTTCTTCTTTTTTTATATTCTTGTTCTAATGATGTTAGCCAACCAAGAAGAATGTTTTCTTCTTATGTAAGGCCATCATTGACTAACTTATAGTATAACAATATTTTGCTTTTCGTTTGAAGTCTTACCACATTTGTCAAGGGACTTGCATCAAGCCTGAGTTTATAAAGCACTACATCTAGAGAATATTTCAAATTATTTCCAGATAAAGTAGTCTTTAAACTTTTAAGAATAGCTTGATTAAGTCATCAATATTCAACTCATCAAAAAGTTAGATTATTAATATTAGTTGTAAATCCACTTTTATTTGTAGATGTATTTCTTTTAGCTTGAAGAGAAAATCAGGACTCTGACTATTTAATATTTTTTATCTTGCAATGGCTCTGTAATACTAAATTTTAGACTAACTTATGGTTTCAATTTCTTGAATGGTTCATAATTTTTCTTGCTTATGTCTCTTATATATAGGCCACTTACAATGGAATCAAATTATACTCAATTGAATCTTTGACATACGAAGGATGAGGATTCTTGAAAAAAGAAGATCCATTAGCGCAACATGACAAATGTCCTGATGACAAAGTATGAGACATAAGGTTGTTTTAAGCTAAGGGTTATTCTTGACTTCTAACCCCACCATTTTATTTTGATGTAGAGGAGTTTAAGTTAACATGCCCACATACTCAAAAATATCAGGCTTCATCCTTTTGCTTTTGGATATAGTTCTTCCATCCCTTTAATTACTTTTGTTTCTTTCTTTTGTAAACATTTCTATAATGCTTCAACTCTTTGTAAAACATTGCAGTTGATAGTTTTCCAAGATATAAGATTTACTAGGACATTGGACACATTTGATCCTTTGTTCGAATACAACATTTGATGTGACTCAATCTTTTTTTTGTATTTTGATTGATTGATCATATTACAAGATATGATATTTTCTAATTATTTGATTGAATACAAGACTTAGTGAGGTCAAATAGGATTGATAAAATGACATTCCTAAAGACTGCACTCATGAATATAGATTGGATATAAACATCATTTTACAATAATTATTACTTCTCCACTTTTTCTTCTATTTCATTTCATTTTTTTTATTTGGGCTGGATAGAACCATCCAAAAGCATTAAAGATGTTCTGAATTCCTAAGATTCTTTTCTAATATTTGAATTCTCATCTTCAATCAATAAAGTGATTCATATTAAGTTTTTATTTTAAGTAGAGTTTTCAAGATTAAAGTTTTATTGAATAATAGGGATTTCCTCTTAAATAACATGAATATCCTCTATATCAAGAGCCCATTTTACAATTATATAGACAAAATTAAAGTAAGTCATGGGGGTCTTCATCTTTATTTATTCTTTGAAGTCTTAGATTCTTCAAGCATTACAACATCTCCTAGGTCTATGCCCTCTAATCTCTACTCATCCTAAACCTCATGGCTCTTATCCTATTCTATTACAAAAATATATTTGAAACTCAAAAAATAAAATTCTAGGTAAATATACAAAATAGAGGTTAGCTATAATACACATACACACTAAGTAGTTATATATCACTTAATTTGACTCTAAACCATGAGTGTTAAACCAACTTATCCTAATGGGCTATGCTAAAGATGCAAGCAACACTTGTAAGTAAAAGCATTTAATTTATTTTTATTTATGTAGTGGTCCCTTTAATTAAGCATAATCCCCAATAGAAATATCATTAATGTAATAAATAATTTCTTATTATCTAAACTATCATATAAACAATCCTAACACTTAGTTTAACAAATTACATCATAGAATAATAAAAGTAATACATCATATCAAAGTACAACAACAACAACAACAACAACAACAACAACAACAATAAGCCTTAATCCCACTAGGTGTTACATGAATCCTTGTCTCCATTGTGTCTATTATGTGTCAAATTCTCATTTAATTCAAGTATACTAAGATCATTTTTTTGTACATCTTAACCAAGTCTTTTAGGTCTACCTCTACCTTTCTTAACATAAGGCAAATCTAATGCATCTACTCTCCTCAACGGGGTAGATGCTTTATGTGGCCAAACCATGTAAGGTGACTCTCCCTAATCTTATCTACCACTGGAGCTACTCCAACTTTTTCCCGAACATACTCATTTTGCATTCTATCTCTAAGAGTAAAGCCACTCATCCACCTGAGCATCCTCATCTCTGTAACACTTAACTTAGTCTAATGCTTCTCTTTTATTGGCGAACATTATGCAGCATAAGTCATTGCAGTTCTTACCACCATCTTATAATATTTTCCCTTAAGTTTAAGTGGAGCTTTTCTATCACATAATAGACCAGATGCATTCCTCCACTTCAACCATCCAACTTGAATTCTACTAATAACATCTCCATCTATTTCACCATTATTTTGAACAATAGAGCCTAAATATCACAATCTCACTCTTATTAATGACTTGATCACCTAAAGTCACAACACTACCACTAAAACTTCTACAACTAAAATTACACTCCATATATTCAGTTTTAGATCTACTTAAACAAAACCTTTAGACTCTAAAGTTGACCTCCATAATTCAAGTTTTGTTGGACTCCTCTAGTCTTATCAAGAAAAGAATCTCATCGAAAAAAGCATACACCAAGGTACATCTTCTTGTAAATGCCTCGTAAGAACATCGATAACTAAAGTAAAAAGATAAGGGCTTAATGTTGATCCTTGATGTAATCCAATGAAATAGGAAAATATTTTGTCAATCCTCCTTGTGTTTTGACACAAGTAACCTAGTATACATATCCTTAATGACTTGAATATAACTAATATTAACTCCTTTCTGTTCTAGAACTCTCCAAAGAACATCTCTTGAGACTTTATCATAAGCTTTCTTTAAATCAATAAATATCATATGTAGATCATTCTTACTTTCTCTATGCTTCTCCATCAAACCTCTTAACAAATGTATAGCATCTATAGTAGATCTACCGGCATGAAACCAAGCGATTGTGAGAAACTTATGTATCACATTGTAACCTATGCTCAATCACTCTCTCCCATAATTTTAATGTATGGCACATTAACTTAATTCCTCTATAATTTTCACACTCTTGTGCATCACCTTTATTCTTAAAAATAGGAACCAACAAACTCTTTCTCCATTCATTTGGCATCTTTTTAGTCTTTAAAATAACATTAAAAAGATTTGTAAGCCAAGAAATTCCTTGATCTCCTAAACATTTCCGCACATCTATTGGAATATTATCCGGTCCTACTGCTTTTCCACATTTCATTTTCTTTAAAGCTTCACTAACTTCAAATTTATTAATACGATGATAAAAATAAAATTCTCTATTTTTGTTTAGGGTATTAAGGTTGCTAAAAGCAATCGTACTTTCAGATCCTTCATTGAAAAGTTTATCAAAATATCTCATTTACCTATTTTCAATATCTTTTTCTAAGAAAAACACTTTATTATTTTCATCCTTAATACCCCTCACTTGAATTATGTCTTTACTTCTCCTATCTCTTTAGTTGGCTAACTTATACATACATCTTTCACCTTCTTTGGTATCTAATCTATTGTATAAATCACTAAAAGCTAAATTTTTTGCATCATATATTACTTTCTTAGAATCTCTACAGGCCACTTTATATCTTACCCAATTCTCTGAGTTTTCACATCTAAACCAAGTTTTATAACAAAGCTTCTTATTTCTTATCTTTTCTTGCACACTCTGACTCCACCACCAACTATTCTTATTAAAAGAAGCTTTTCCTTTTGATTCTCCAAGCACAACTTTAGCAACTTGCTTAATTTCACTTGATATTTTTTCCCACATAACGTTAGCTTCCTTATGAACATCCCAAATTCCAATTCCTTGTAGCTTACTCTTAAAAATATTTTTATTTGTGTTCTTTAAGTGACCCCATCTAATCCTAGGACAAAAATTTAGTTTATTTTTTCTCTTACAACCTTTCATCTTAAAATCTAAAACTAATAGTCGATGTTAGGTACTTAAAATTTCACTTGGAATGATCTTACAATCTTTACAATCTAAACGATCTATTTTTCTTATAAGAAAATAATCAATCTGTGTTTTACTTGATCCATTTTTATAAGTAATAATATGTTCATCTCTTTTCTTAAATAAAGTGTTAGGAACTACAAAATTATAAGCTAAGGAAAAATCTAATATAGTCCTACCTTCTTCATTAGTCACTCCAATTCCATAACCACCATGAATACTTTTAAAATCTTCTCCCACTCTACCAACATGTCCATTTAAATCTCCTCCAATAAATACTTTTTCTTCAAGAGGTATCTTTTGTATTAATCCCTCTAATTCATTCCAAAATTTTCTTTTGAGTTTACCTCCAAATCTACTTGAGCATAAACACTTATAACATTGATAATTTTAGTATAATAATCTTTAAAGCTATAATTCTATCTCCACATCTATTAATACTTATAATATTATCCTTCAAACTTTTATCTATAATCATGCCTACAACATTTCTAGTTCGACTTTAATCTGAATATCAAAGTTTAAAACCTAAACTATCAATCACCTTGGCCTTCTCACCAGCCCATTTAGTTTCTTGAACACATAAAATATTTATCTTTCTATGAACCATAATATCTATTAATTCCATTAATTTACCTGTAAGAGTACCTATATTCCAAGATCCTAACCTAACCTAAGTCTAAAATCAGTAACCTAATAGTCCTTTGTGTGTGCAAAAGTTTGTGTGATATGATAAAATTAGGCTTTAATGTTTACGTTATGGATTAAATGATAGGTTCAAGTAATTAGTCAAAAGGGTGGTTTTGATTCAAGTGATAAGTGATTTAAGCATTAAAATATTATTTTACAAATTCAATTTTATTTGATTTGTAATTAGTGTTTCAAAGAATGTAAAGATTCATAAGTTTCACTTAGAGCGAAACTTACTCCTTTTCAGCACCATAAATTAAAGTTAGATCTAAAGGTATATTTTATAGTTTTAAATCCTTCTTAATAAAGCATTAAGACTATTGACCTCACTCTTGGAGAGAGGTTAACTGTCCCCTTCTTAGATTTAGGGTTCATCTAGGCACTAAAATTATTCTAGTGCTAAGACACTTCTAGTGATTAGGAGAACACTAATTTAAAGCCAAGAGACTTATAGAGTTTAGCCCTAAATTTAGACTCTGGCTTAGGTTAGACATGACCCACCTACCCTAAATCTTGTTAAGCCACATATTAAACCAAACTCCCAATCCCAAATTGAATGACCACAAATCAAACCTCAAATAACACCAATTAACCTATACTTAACTTGAGCCATTATGGTTTAATTTGGTCAAGTGGCTGAGTTGGCCTAATGCAACCCATTTGGGCTTCAGAGGGCTAAACCCAAATTCAATCCAACCCAAATAATATTTAACTCACCTAAACTCATTCAAACTTCAATTAAAAGTGGTTGAGCTTTGATTACAACCAAATTGACTCTAATTAAACTAATTATCTTGTAACTCTATATTTGAACCCTATAGGGCCAAGATTCAATTCAATGTGATCTAAGCTTTTGATAATTCTAGAAACTTAATTGAAAATTTCAATTCACTCCAACACACTCAATTCCATCAATTAGTTCAAATAACCAAACTTGACCTATTTGACCTAAAGAGTTCAAATGAGCCAAAAGTCAATCTAGTCCAAATTGATTGTAATCAAAGCCATCAATCAACTCTAAATCCATCATTGAATATATCTAAATATTTAATTAGTCCCGATTGAGCCTAACCACACCAATTAGCTCACTTGACCCAATTTGGCCTTAAAGACCAAATTGATTCAAAATCTAGTTCAACTACAATTGGGCCAAATCAACTCATCCAATCTCTTCCAAAATGATTGTTGATCATGATCAATCATCCAATTACAACCAATTGAAACCAATTAAGTCAATTTGACCACTTAACCTAACTTGACCTAATTTGACCTAAAGGACCAAAATTCATTATAATCCAAATTGATTATAGCTAATCCTCTAATCAATATTAAATTGATTATTAAACACTCTACGACTATTAATTAAAACCAATTTGGTCAAACCAACCCAATTGATCCATTTAGCCCAATTTGATCTAAAGAACCAAATCAAGCTAAAACATATCCTAACCCTAATTAGTTCAAATCAAAATCACCAATTACTTTCAAATTATCAATCAAACATAACTCAACCCCTCATCTAATCCAATTTTTCAATTGACCAAATTGATTAACTTAACCCATTTAACCCAAATGAACCCATATGAACCAAATCCAAATCCCCTTCAAATTGAATCAAACTAATTACACCAATACATTCTAAATAATAATTTTTTCTAATTTGATAGCTCACCTAATTTAGTCAATTGGTCAACCAAACACATTTTAACCCAAATTGACTTGGGTCAAATTGAGTTAAACCCAAACAAACGATGTCCAAACCTAACCATCCTTAAGTCCCCCTTGATTTGTCTAAGTGAACCCAATCCATGGTGAATTTAATTTGACCCAAACTAAGTGATCCAAGCATTCCAAATAAGAAAAAATCACCATTAAGATCGGCTTACCCACTCTCTTAGCCCATGGTAGGTACCTTTGGCCCTCATCGGACATAAGATCACTGGCCTAACCTAAAGACCTCACCAATCCCCTGCCATCTTTACCACCTACGTTTTCGAGACTGCTGCCAAAGGCTGAACCTATCTCATGGCTTGGTTCACTTGGGGAGGAGAATATACTCCTCCCCTCACATTCAAAACTTATGGACATTTTCCTTAGACCCAAATAATCAATCCCAAGCTTCCTTAAAGCTCCCCATATGCCATATCACTGATGATACCAATGCCACCTCAAACTTGAGCCCCCCTTCTGTCCAACCTCACCAAACTCTCACTAAATCTAAATTAAACTTACCCGGACCTTCCTCTAGCTCTGGCTAGCAAGGATGAATTGATTCCAACTCGATTCGATCACAAGAAGTCCAAGTTTGATCAAAGTTTGATAAGCGGGGAAGGAGCTTAGTCTCGGGAATGATCGGTGAGGAGGCAAGGGAGGATCTTCTCAACAAGGCTTTGTATCTTCAAGGTGAAGCTCCATCGATTGATGCACCATGAGTCTCTAGCTTGACAAGGTAATCCCCTCAAACTGTAGTTCATGCCACTTAGGTGCTGGACTTTTGTGAAAGAAATTTGTGTGTGGCATGAATCAAGCCGTAAGATCCCTTTAAAATGCTCCCCTAATCACTTTAGAATTGATTTCACCATCGAATGAGCTCTGATAAGCTCAAATCAAGTAGTGAAAAGTGAACACTCCATATTTGACCGGAGGTAGATGATAGATCATCAACCATTCATTCGCATGCCTAGAACGAATGGTCATGATTAATCATGATAGATATTTTAATTTAGACTATGGGATTAAGCTTTACCATTGGATATGTGATCAGACAATTTAGGAGAAAGTGAGCTCACCATTGCTAAGTCAGTAACCATGCAAGATTATTTAAGTAACCAATATTGCAGCACTATCACGTTAGCATCGACGTGGCATCAACTGCATTAATTGATTAATTAGGGTCTAAAATGTGATTTAATTAGCCAAAACCTAAAAAAATCATAACTAACAATAGAAAATTCTAATAAATAAGTTTTGTTGAATGAACAGTGCTTAATTGCATTTTGAAGATTTACTTAATTAGCCTATTTAAGTCCTAATTTCTTGGTCAAATAACTTGAGAATTGGTGTGATTATTTCGAGGATGACCTATGCCTCTCTAAAATTTTTCCAAGATAATTTGCTAAGTAATTTGAAAAATCTTGATTTTTAAGCCTTAATTAGCTATTTTATGCATTTTATAATTATATAAAATTAAGAAAATTATGAAAACCCAATTAAACATTGAAATAGTAAGAATGACTTGGGAAATTAATAGGACCTCTAGTTCTAATTATTCATCAAAGTCATCCTAATAGGACTTTTATTTTATTAATGAAATCATTAATTAACCTAGAACATAGAAAAGTCATAGTAATTATCATGGACTACTAAAAATTCTAACCAAACCCTCTTTGTGCTCAACTAACAAAGAGGTTTCTAATGAAAGTAAAATTCCCAATTGGTTTAGGGTATTTTGAGTGTAATGGGTGATTTTGGGTTTTCCCCATTTATTTAACTAACCATTAATTATAAGCCTAATTGCATTAGAGCTCTTTTAAGGACATATTTATTTTATATTCATGTATTTCCAGTAGTTTTATCATGATTTTTGAGCTTATATTCAAAGCTTAATTAAATTTATGAGTCTCTTTGGGCTTGATTTGATTTAAATTTTGATTAACCCTAATTAAATCATATAAATCACCTAAGTCATTCATAAACTACTTAATGAATAGAAGTGGGTTAAGGCATAAAATTTATTATTTTATCTTCTCTTTAAGATTAAATGATTGAAATCCCTAAAATCAACCATTAATAAATTTGATTAGGCTTAAATGTGTGTCTTAATTTGAATGTCCTTAGAAATTAATGAACCAAATGGGCTATTTGATGATGTTTAATTACTTTGCTTAAGTTATTCCTAATTTTTTTGTGTTTCATATGTTCATGCATCCATGTTTCAAAAATAAAAATAAAAGATTGCATTAATCACATCCATTTGAATTAAATAGTGTGGCTATTATCCCTCATTAATTTTAAATTATTTTCTTAATTAATAGTTATAAATCTAAATATAAATTAATATAAATAACTAAAGCTTAATTATAATTCCTACATGTATGAGCTATGATTTGAAAGGTATATAGACTTGAAACTTGAGGTCGTAGTGCTATTAGTGTAAAGCAGGTCTTGATACCTCATGCCTCTGGTATAACAATGACACATGCCTTGAGATTTATAGTAAATTACATTTCAAGGATGAACTATTTTTTTAATTAAATTTAATAACATTTCATAATTCCATCCTTATATCCATATATGTGTGCATATGCATATGAATCAATAAGTATATAGTCTGGGTATCTCAAGAACATGAGAATTTAAGTTATCCCAAGGAGGTCTCTGATTACCTCACTTCCTAATTCAATAATGACACATTCTTATACAAATTCAATATTCATATATGTATGTCTATGCATAAAATTAAATCACCTTTTCTATAAAAAATTTCATGCATCATATAACCATAACTTATGCCAAATATTACCAATTGAAAACATACTAATTCATTCATGTATCAAATGTGAAATAATTAAATGATATATGTGCTTATATGTTCATTAAATCTAATTATATATATATATATACACACACACACACACACACACACACACACACACACACAATATTATAAATGAATATTAAAGAATAATAAAGTAAAGTTAAGAAAACATCATCAAGTTAACTATGTTTTAGTTTTATTAATATTAAGATATCTTTTATAATTAAGATAATCCTTTTTAAGTGGAATACAAACATAGATTTAAAAAGTTTTATAACACTTCATTAAGAGGATTAAAAGTTACAAAATTCATCTTTGAGGTCCAACTTAAGGTTAGGGATTTAGTGGGTTATATCCCTTTTTTCTATCTTTATAATCCTAAGCCAAGATAAAACCCAAAATAATAAAAAAAATGAAATTAAAAGTCTAAGTGTAAGAAATCATCTCAAATTGTTAATCATGTAAACTGTAACCTCTCTGCGCAATCGCCCCCCGTTCAAACACTAAAGCCCAATCATGTCATACCACATCAAACCTAGCACACACATTAGAATACTAAGTCACCAATCTTAGTCTTAAATAAAGACCATTTTTATTATGGTGATGTGATGTTTTATTTTATGATGTGTTATTTTAGACTAAATATTAGGATTGATTGTTTATAGTCTGGATATTGGGATGATATTACACTAATGATATTTTTTATTAAGAGATTGTTCTTAAAGGACTAATGTAATAATAAAAATATTAATGCTTGTTACTTAGTGTTGCTTAAGTTCTTAAGCATAATCTATCAGGACAGGTGGACTTGGTGACCCAAGACAAGGTGCTAAGCCCAAATGTATGAAATATAACTGCTAGTGTGAATAAGTGTTATGCTAATTTATCTTTTCAAGATATAGTTAGATTTATATTTTCTTTAAATGTAATTTTTTGTAATAGACTTAAGATTAGAGCTATGAGGTTTAGAATGAGCAGTGGCTAGAAGGCATAGACCTAAGAATCCCTGTGATTTATGGAGTGTATCAAGTCCATAAAGTGGAGGTAAAGATGAAGAATTCGAGACCCCTATAGCTTTATTTTTTTATGAATTAATTGTAATATGAGTTTTATAAGGGTAGAGCTCGACTACTCATTTCTTTTCTTTTTTGGGATGTATGGTGGTATCCGACTGCATTAGCCTTTTATTATTTTAAGCAATAAAGGTTTAATTATTGTGTTTATAACAATTATGCAATAGGGATGACATGCTTTTTCATAGATATCTTAAAGTTTGATTGTTTGAATTGTGGGCTAGATGTGGTAGGCTCTTTTGAAAACTTAATTTTTCTACTTTAAGTAAATAACTTCAATTAAATTTAACAACTCATAATCTCACTTTAAAGTCTAAGATTTTAATAATAAAAAATAAAAGATTTTCCAACCTTTTAGTTGTATGGTTGTATGCTCTAAGAACATGCATGCATATTATTTCTTCCTTGAATATAAAGGGTCTCCACTCTTGCACGATAAGGGACAAGGTTTGGCCTGTGAGAATAATCTTTGAAGTGGAGAACACATCTTTCCTCTAATTTAGCTCATGAACTAGTTTCATCATGCATTTTATCATAAGCTCTTCTAAGCTCGAGTCTAAAATAATGAGTTAAAAAATGAAATAAAATTTGTAAATTTTATTGCATTAGTCTAAGTCATGATTTTCATACCAGTCATGATCTAGTCTCTTAGAGAATGAGTTTAGGACTTTAGATTCTTTTCTAAGAAAATAACATAGCTATCTTATATTTATATAAGACTGACCCACTTGGTTTTAAATCATAAAATGTGTTAGCTGATAGTCACTCTATGTGACTATAAGTGTAGAAGAGTTGGGACTTCACTCTCTCTGGTGGAAGTGAACCAACATATCAAAATTTTATCGAGTATAATTAGGTCAAGCTCTTAGCTTATGGTAGAGTACTTTAGATGTAGGTTTAGAGGTTGTTTGTTTCTCTTTTGCTATAGACATAAGTCCTCACCTTTTAGGCTTTTCCCAACCTTATGTTGTCAGAATCTAAGTCCTAACATTCTAATAAAATATCAACTCAATTGAAAATAATTCTCTCCTTCAAAAATATAAAGCCTCATTATAAGATAGATTGAAGCACTTGTGGAGAAAATTTATGAGGCACTACATAGAATTTTAGGAATTTCTTATTTGGATGATCAAATGTGTCATTAAGGAATAAGCATGTTATCTTGAAAGATAAACATGTTATTCTATAATGGTTTCGATCATTTAATAAAAGACTCCTAAGGATAATAGGTCTTTCATGTAGTAGATTTTTCTCCTAAACTACATGGAGCATAGAATAGGGTTTATTTTAAACTGAGTTCATGGTTCCCTATAAAGGCAAGCTCCTATAATAAATCACATCTTAAGAAGGGTCTCTTTTTAAAAATACTCTTGATTAAAGAAACTTTGTTATTTCTAAGGATTTCTAAGGTGGTTTTCAAAAGATTAATTCTTGGAATTTTCAATTGGGAGCATTTCAAAGTGGTGAGTTATTTTAGATTACAAATGGGATGAAGTAGAAAATTCCTATTGATATTGGGATGCCTAATAGAAATTTCAACTATCCTATAAGTGGGCTTTAACTTTATGGATTTAATTTAAATTTTGAGTTGACATTTTCTTAGTTGTCTAGGACTTTGATTCTAGCAGCACAATACTAGAAATGACTAGGGTTGAAGACTTATTCCTAAAAAGGATGCTTTAGAACCTAATCAATAGATGCTCAATCAAATTTTATTTTGGGAATTACATTTCTTTCACTTGAAGGAACTAACTTATTTTGACTCTTCTGGACTTACAACCCGGAAGAGGCTACCAGCTAACACGTCTTAAGCACATTTTAAACTCTTGATGCCAAGTTTTATGAATGCAAGATGGCATGGCTGTTATATTTTTAAGAAAGGAATCTATGAACCTAGACTCACTCCCTAATCGTTAATTTAATGTGAGGTATGAAATGTATCTAACTAATTCACATTATTTAGATTTTTATAAATTTTGACTTGATAATCATTTTAGGCTATGGGTATGCAATTTTTGCTTACATGGTATGAAATTATAAGAAAATCTTGGGTCAAATCAATAATAGAAGGCAAGCTTTCCCAAGAAGGTATTCATCCTCACATGTCGATGCCCGTTATGTGCAATGGGAGAAGTTGCTCAATTCAAAGATTGGAGCAATATGATTGTATGATTTTCAAAAGCTAATTAATTTCTAATTATTTTAAATTATTCCCTATGACTTCATTTATATTCAATTTCAATTGCATTTATTTTTATGTTTGAATTGATTAAATCTAATTGGGTAGAAAATTTAGTTTTTCTATGAGCCTATGTCCAATATATTCATAACAGAAAAGCATGATATAGAAAGAAACCTAGAAAACAAGTTGATTATATTGGGCACCCAAATTAAATCAAGCCAATTTAATTTATAAAATATAATGTACTTTGTACACCTGAAGAAAGAAAAAAAAAAACTACCTAGAATTACAAATCTATATCTATGGGTTTTCTTTCCAGGATCATCTCCTTCTTCAGGGACCTCCATTGGGCATCCAGGAGACCTCTGCACCATCTCCTAATTGTATCAACTTTTGATAATCCTAAATCCCATAGATCTTAAACTAATTATAAGCTCAAATTTATATTTTCAAATTCAAAAGTAAATCTTAAGCCGTTCAAAGTAAATATCAGAAAATACAAACAACACACAACAATTATATTTTTCAAATATATGGGCTTAGTATTAGTTGATTTCCAAGCCCAACTATCCTATGGACTATGTTAAAGGACATTTCAACACGTGCAAGTAAACAATAATTCAATAATTTTTATTTATGGCAACAATCCCTTTAACACCTTTAGAAATAACATCTTACCATCCAGACTATCAACAATCAAGCCAAGTCAACCAATCTAAAATAGTATACCACAAGATAATAAAAATAATTTTCATCAAATTATAACAAAAATTTATAAAAAATCACAGAACATCCTATCCTAATTGTAGGATCTGTGACCTATAATTCTTGTGTGTGAAGAAAAAGGTTTGTGTGGCAAGACATTACTAAGCTTTATGATTTTAGTTTATATTTCCTTTGTCTTGAATGCTAGTTTATTTACCTTTGGTCGATTTCAATTCAAATTATTTACTAATTTATCTTTATTTTAGGTACATTTTATTATGTTAACATTAAAGTAATTTTTTAAGTGTGAAGAATGAAATGGATCCCATTCTATTCAACACCCTAAATCCTAATATGATGATATATTTATTCTAAGGTAAAGATTCATCCTAAGGATCTAACTAAAATCCTATGTATTTTAATTTGAACTTGAAATTAGAAGGTTTGGCTTAGTTTAGTTTATTTCATTTTGTTTTATATTTCTTTATTTAGGCATTTTATTATTTTGGTTTAAACTAAGTTATTCTATTTCTTGTTATGATTTAATTTAATTTTTTAAGTTAATCCATTTATCATTATAATTTGAGATTCTTTTAATTTCTTTGATTTAAGATTGTGATATTGATATATATCATTTATTCCTTAAGTTTGATTTATTTACATGTTTACTTAGTTGATTGTGATGACTTTTAGTTTGTATTTAATTCATTTTTGATTTAATATTTATGTTTGTTCATTCACTTTAATCTATTTGATTTAAGGTAAAATTTAAATGTAGGTATTTTCTTTATTTAAGTTAAGTTAATGTGAAACTTTTAAGTTAATTTCATTTGTTTATTTTCATTAATGTTTATTAACCTAAATAAAGTTATATTCAATTTATTGTGTGTGAGATTATTCAATTTATTACATTCCACTTTTATAACTTATTCATATTAATGATTCTTTCATTATGGAATATTTCTAAAATGATTCCAAGTTGTTCATTATAAAAGGATTCCATTTCTCTTAATTATTTTATAACAAATAGAAAGATCTTTATGTCCTTTTGAAAAGAACATTTATCTTAATGTAAATGTATTCTATGACTTAATTGATTACAAGAAAGATTATTCCTTGGTTTATTAAATATGCTTTGTTACTTTCTCATTTGAAATTTTAATTCATTCTACTTTATGGTTTTAATTACACTTAACCTTTTTATATTTACATTTCTTATTCTTATGTTTGCATACTTATCTTTTTATGTTCACATTTATACCATTTTATTTCATTCTGCAAATGATATTAATGTATTGATACCTTATATGTTTCAGAAATCAATGATCTCTTTATATTTATGTTTATAAAATGAAATTATTATGATTTGAAGACTTATCATAATTAAATATGATTTAAGTTTCATATTTCATTTGGTTACGATCTTTAACTTAGAGTTATTTGAATTATATTGTTTTTAGTTGACTTATATATTTTATTTAAGTGTTTTGATATTAACTATAATGTTTTAAATTTGTATTATGAATTTTATAATTTCTGTAAATTTTCTAATTTAATATTTTCTTCTAAATTGACCTAGAGGCTTGGAAATTCAAATACTCCCAATCTAGAGGTCAAATGAATCTAAAATATTTATGGAAGGTGGGGTTCCTTGCCTATGTAATTTCCCTAAAGTTTCACTTTGTTCAAATATGTGGTTAAAATGTAATTAAGGTTTTAATTATTTCATTAAAACTTAAATTAGAATTAATTTAACAACAATTATTTAATGGTTTTATTTTTCATTTAAACCCCATCCAAAGAGGGTTCATTCATAATTTTTGGTGCTTTGGTTAATTTATTATAGTTTATTTACATTTAGGTTGGTTAATTGAATTAATTAATTCATTTAATAGCCTAATTAAGCCATTTTATAAATTATTGTGTTCTTATGGGGTTTAATAGTTTATTTATGATCATTAGAGTATATTAAGATGTTTTAAATCATTTTGATCAATTTCCATCATTTATTAATAATTAATTTCATGAAAATTAAGGCTAATTTCTAATATTAAGATTCACTAGTCAATAAATTATGAAAAATTTACATAATATGTGTCTTAACATCAATTTTAATCTTCCAAAGTTTCATTTGGATTGAATTGTTTGAGAGTAATTAAGGTTTGAACCTTTACATTCAAACCTAAATTATGGTAAAAATACCCAAAATAATTTGGAGATTTTAATTTTGATAGATTACTCTCATCAAGATGAATCCATAGAACCCAAGTTTATAATTTTTTGGATTTATAGTTATTTATTATGAATGTTTAAAGTTTGATATTTTTAATTAATTATATATGGGGATTTACTTGTTTTATAACGTCGAGCTGATGTGGCATTGCCGTGGTGCCGTCATCATGTGGCAAGGCACGATTTGGCCATGTAGATACTACATGGCAGCTGCGTCAAAATGGTGCTACATGGGACAATCCTTGACATTCCGATCGAAGATCAGATGGTCTCGATTTGATCTGTGGTTCCCTTTATCAATTTATTCAAAGATCCATCTAGATCTCGACCATCCAATCCTTTTAAAAGGAATGGATGATGGAGATTATGTCTCCTACGCCGACAGCAGAAACGAAGAGCCAACCATAATTTTCGCATGATTTCTGGCCATCCAACCACTAAAATCACATGATTTTGATTGTAAATCCATCAGTGAATGCAATTAAAAGGATATAAGTGGTTCGATCTCACTTCAGATCAAACTTTCTTTAAAAAACACTTACATCGAAGGCTTAGAGGAGGTCATTAATGGCATACCTCGGTGCCGATGATCTTTAGCGATAGGGTCAATTCCAATAGCTACGAAATGATATGAGGAGCTTGTGTGCCAAAAGAATTGGATTTCCTCCCTTTGGATTGCTCCCTAGACCAACCTTGGTTTGAATTTTGGTGGCGTTGGCTGATCTCTAGTCTCCTGAGGGTGAGGGAAGTGGAGGAAAGTTTGTTTCAACTTCATTTGAGGTTTTAAAGGTGATGGGAAAGTTGTTTGCACTTTAGAATTGCTCTATGTTTGTATCCTTTTTGGCCATGAGGTCTTAATCTATATTTATCCCTTTGTTGGTTGATTGAAGCTAACCATATACTTTGGGAGTTAGTTACCATGCCTCTCAGCCATCTTACACCTATCTAGGATGAAGAGGTGGAGAGGGAATTGAGTTATGCAAATGGAATTTGGTTTGTCATCCATTTGACAAGTCATGGCATCCTTTGATTTGGATTTATGTAAAGGGTGCTTAAGTGACTTGATTAAGGTTATGAATCATCATTAATGATGTCTACAATGAATGTTTAATTAACATCCTAGGTGGATTGGTTGAAGATGGGATTGAAAACTTTTTTAGGTTAATGAACGTAATTACTCTTTGCGTTAGGTTAATTTAGGTCATCCCGATTAATTGATTAGCCTTGGTTTAATGCTTAATGTATGTGCATTACATCATTAATGGACCTTTGGATAAAAGAGTACCAATAATTTTAAGATTTATGGAGTATTTGGGTTTAAACCCAATAAGACCCATTTATGCCTATTTAGGTTAAATAACTTTATTAGTCTAATCATGACCACATTGAACTTATATATTTTTTTTTTAAAAAATTCATGTTTAAGTGTGTTCATATTATCATTCCAACCAATTTTAAATGATTTATTTGGTCAAATTTTAATGGTTTACCTTTGACTTGGTAGGACCCACATAAGTCAAACTCATGTAAAAAGGTTGACCAACCTTTGACCTTTGGATTGGATTTAGATTCATTTAATTTTATGTTTTTGATTTCATTTTATTTGGATTTGTTTTGAGTTTAATTTTAATTTCTTTATGTGGTAATAAGCTTAATTAAGGTTACTAGGTTTAATTTCCTAATCAAACCCTAACCTAAGCTTAATTAATTTTACATTTAAAGTAATCTATGTTTAAGTTGATTTGGATTGGATCTAACTAAACCCATTAAGTTAGATTAATCCTAAGAAAGTGCACTAGATCACTAAGTGTGATGACCTAGGTACTTAGTTAAAAGCTTCTAATTTAGGATTAAGAGTCCTAATGAATGCCTTTGGAAGAAGTGTTAACCTCATCCAAAAATGAGTTCAACAACACTCACAAGGCTTTCTAGTATCATGAATGATTCCTACTTATCCTCCTTTGGAATCCATAAAGAAGTCTCTCTATTTAAACTCTGTTGCTTGATTCCTAATAATTAATAATCCTTTCACATTGAACTTTGAAATCCTTAGAGATATTAGTTGACTACTTTAATTGAGTGTATTTTTAGGAAATTATTATTTCTTAAGATGTAATTAACTATGGATGCTTGCCTCCGTTGAGAACTAAAGAACCTAGCATAAAAATAAACCTTGGCTTTCATTTATCCATGAAAAGTACGAGAAAGATCTCTGGTATATGTAGATTCATCTACCTTAGGAGTCCCTATTAGATGATTGAGTCTATTGCAGGGTGATATTTATATTTACTCGATCATTTTAATAAGTACCCTCTAAGATTTGTATGGTGTCCCTACACTCAAAATAAAAGCACCACAAATTTTTCTAGCGACTCCACTCTGGAGATTTCTCTTTCCATCTTTAATAGTCAATCATTATCTCCAAATATTGATAGTAAACTTGTGTTTTACATAGGTCAAGGCTACCTCTCTTTTGTTGGATATTTAAAGCATTTCATCCTTGGAAAAGTGTTGCCAACATCTCCTTTGCCTCTAAAACCTTTCTCTAATAAGATGTAGGACCCCTATTGGATCTGCAATTGGTGGTGTGAAACAAAAGGAAAAAGAAAAAAAATCAATCATGCAACTTTAAGAAGAAATGGTCAAGTCATTGAACCTATTGTCATACCCAAATATTGATTACTCCAACAATTCATTGAACCCATTTCTTCATGAGTTTCAAAACTAAAGTCTCTTTCAAAATGAAATATGTCTAAATTATTAACCCAATATAACATAATCAAACTTGTTGAATGGAGATTCAAATCTAAACTCAATAAATATAAATAAAGTTCGATTCCACTAACCCCTCACCCTCTTTTCAAATAGAGACAAAAGCTTCCAATCTCTCTCATCTTCAAGTAGCAACATAACAACATGTCATTTGGAAAGCTCATCTTTCTTTGGCCTCTAGTGTGGATTTGGCCATGGATTAGAACATACTCATCACGGCTCCCAACATTAAGTTTGGCATGGGTTTTGAGAACTTTAAAATCACTTGTGATGGCCCTACCCTTAGCACCATCATCTAGGAGGAGGTGGCTAACAAAGACCCTATAGTTTGACATGCATTATGACAAAAGTTCATAGAGGTTCCCCGCTATTAACTCACTTTTTGAGTGAGGATTGGTCACTCTAATCCTAGGTTTAGGATTTTTTAGATACTTGGATTTCCTTAGTGCTAGGTCACTTAAGGGAACACTAAACCAAAGCTTAAAGACTTATAGGACATAACCTTAATAGAGCTTACCTTAGGAGAGGTGAAATCTCACATACCCTAAGACTCACCAAAACCCATGGTTAACTAGCTAATCTAATCCAAATCAAATGGTTGCAATTTGAGCTCCAAGCCAAACCAACTTAGGTCTTAACTCAAATTAACCCATTAGAACATCATAAGACCAAAATCCAATCCACCTTAAGTCAAGCCAACCAAACCTAACTTAAACTTTTGATAATTCCAAACAATCAATTGAGCATCAAAACTTACCTTGATTAGTTCAATCAAACCAATCAATCTATTTGAATCAAGTTGAACCAAGTTGACCCATTTGACCTAAAGGGTTCAAATGAGTCAAAATCCAATGTAACTCAAATCAATTGCAATAAAGATCATCAATCAACTTCAAATTCATTATTAGATGCATTCCAACATTTATATAACTTCAATCGAACCCAAATCCATCTAAGAAGATCACTTGACCTAAGCTGGCCTAAATAGCCTAATTGGATCAAACTTTAACCAAAATCCAATTGGATCAAATCAATCTATCCAATATTTTCATTGATGATTGTAGGTCATTATTGAACACTCCATTATAATCAATTGGACCAAACCAAGCCATTTTGGTTCCTTAACCTAAGTTGACCCAATTTGACCTAAAGGGCTAAATTGGGTCAAATCATGTTCTAAGAAAAATTGATTGCAATCAATGATTCTCATCAACCAAAAATTGAATATTGAACATGACTCAACCACCAATTAAATCCAATTAAACTTAAGCAAGACAATTTATCCATTAATCCTAGTTGACCAAATTTGGCTTAAAGGGTCAAATTGGGCCAAATCAAATCTTAAACCAATTTGATTGAAACGAATACTTCTAACCAATCACCAATTGAATATTGGACATAAGCAAACCTTAAATTGGATCCAATTGATGTAGAACATCATGTGGATCTAGAAATTAGAACTCAATGTCAATTTACAAGATCTCAAGCTAAAGCCCAAGAAAAATTAGGAAAGAAGAAGACTTAGCCCATTAGCTTGCTATGGCCCATTTTACGATTTCAACTTTTCTTTTTTAATTTTCTTCTTGAAACTCCAAGTTTGAAAATTTGAATTTAAAATTCAAAGCATGAAATGTGAGGTGGTTGAATTCACATAAAATAATAGCTTGTGAAATGGGTGGATGTCATAAAATAATATGCCAACTTAATGCTTCATATTAATGTGGACACCCACCTTTTCCTCCATGTTTTGAATTATTTTCTTTTGAAAGATGTATGTAATGGCTATTAATAGCCCCTTTGCTACAATGAAAAGAGATTTTTTTGGCAATTATAAATTATTTGAGTTATTCTTATGGTTTGAGAGCTTGGTAGACAAACCTTGGTGGGAGCCCTTGTTATCCAACATATCTTCTTTCTTCACCTACAATACTCAAGTTCTCTCAATCTCACCAAAAGAACACCCACCTCCATCAGATTTGGTATTAGGGCAATGCTTGGATAGATCAAATTTGGTGAAAAGTTTGGTTCAACAAAGGGAGCATCTCAAGTGGTGGACTTGTCTTCAAACTTATGAGTTTTCTTGAACTTGTGAGGTTAATTAATTTTTTTTTGTATGATAATTTAAATACATATTCGTAGCTTGGAAAGATATATATTGCTCCATTAAATAATTTAGTAATATAGTGAACTTGTCCCCTCAAAATGTAAGAAAAAACAAAGAGAACTTAGTGAGGTAGTGCTTCATCATAAATATAGCTTAACCATTAGTGCAAATCAAAATCTAATTACTTGCTTTATTATATTTGTTATTTTTTATGGATAATTTTAGAAGTTTCTTTGATTAACTTATGATAACTTACTTTCTAAAAAAAATTGATAAATTTGAGTAAACTCCATTAAAAAAATAAAAAAATTGCATGCATAATAATATAAGTGTATTAAACTTGGTGATTTTGGAAGCTAAATAGAACTTTATCAAATAAACCTAAACTATCTAAGGAGAGCTTGGGATTTAAGTGGTCTTGTATTCCCTCCTCACATGGAAGTTCTCTTAGCCTAAAATTTCACTTTGATTGCACAATTATATTATGCTTGTTTATTTTATTTTATTTTATTTCTTTGAACCCTTTTCATATATTTTTTTTTTTAAAAAAAATCTCATGGCACCAAAATTTATCTCTCAAGATTAAGTTGAAAATTTGACTAGAATAGTTGATACATTTGATCTTAGGATCCATGATAATGAATTAAAAACTCAACAAATATTAGAATAAAGTAAGAATCAAATGCAAGAACTTAAAGAATAGATGCAAACTTTTATATCTCATCTATAAAATAATAGAGTACTAACTCCTCCTCCAATATGTTCTCAGATTGTGCATATAGGGATAGACGAAGAAGATTCATATCCAAACAATATAGGAAACCAACCACTCACAAGACCACCAATTGCTAGAAATGGTGAAAGGGGAGAAAATTATTTTAAGACTATAAATGAATTTAATGATCCATCTCGAAGAGTTAAAGTCGAAGCCCAACTTATGAGAGTATACATGACCCAAATAAATTTCTCAATTAGTTAGTTCAAATGGATGACTTCTTTGATTGTTATAAAATGGATGATTATCAAAGGGTTACTTTTGCTAAAATGAAATTGATAGGACATGTTAAAATTTATTGGACAAATACTTTAGTTAAAGAACAAAGATTAGGAAGGACAAACCTCACTTGGATATAAATGAAAAAATGTTAAGAGCAAAGTACCGTCTTAGGCATCACAACAAGAAGCTAAATAATTAATTATTAACTTTGAGACAAGGTAATCATCTTGTAACTAAATACTTGAATACTTTTGAAGATCTAGTTTCTAGAATTGATTGTGGTGATAATTATTGCCAATTATCCAATAAATTTTTTTATTGGACTTAGGACTAATATTAGAAATGTAGTTGAATTATTTGACCTATAATCTTTAGAGGAATCATTTCATTATTCCTTATTGGTTGAACAAAAAAAAAATCTACTTCCATATTTAAAATTAAAAGTCAAGTACTTTCTATTTCATCCCATAAATCTATTGTTAGACCCACCCTTCCAAATGGCTCAAACCATTTGCCTAAAACTTCAATTGAAGAGAGCTTTAAGAGCACTAGGGAAGTAATATGTTTTAAATGTCATAAAAGGGTCTTATGCAAAATACATAAAAAGCTCAAATATTATTTTCAAAAGAATTTGAAAATCTAGATGATAATCTAGAAGAAGTTTATGATGACAACCCATTATCTGATGAAAAATTGAAATTAACTAAGAGTTAATGTTATGAGATATCTTACTAAATTAAAAATAAGGTAGAAGATTGGAGGAGAATGAACATTTTTAGCATGTATATTTTGTGTAATGAAAGAGATGTAGGTTAATTATAAATGGAGGAGTGCTATGAATGTCATTTCAAGACACACCTTAACTCAAGCCAACCTAAAATCTGAACCTCACCCTAAACCATTTCATGTAGCTGGGTAAATCATACATCTCTTCCCATCACTAATCGATGTTTAGTTCCAGTTAAAATAGGAAGCTATGAGGATCAAATTTGGTGTGATGTTCTCCCTATGGACATTGCTCATATTCTCTTAGGACGACCATGGATGTATGATTTGAATGTTATTCACTATGGTAGGAAATTACTTATATTTTAAAATATAATAATATGACTATTAAACTCTTACCAAGAAAGCTAGAAAAAAAAATACTATTCATAGCACCACACAAAACAACTTCTGACTTGCAACCTAAGCCTCTATTGAAGAAAATTGCTAAAGTTCAATTAATTATCATAAAAAATTCTACTATTAGGGTTAATACTACCATTTATGATTCTTTCTTTAAAACATCTATTCTTCCAAATAATAGGTTTTGGAGCCTTATGAAAAGAATTTTTTAATCTATTTATGCTTCACTTATTACATGTAAAAGAAGTCATACTAGACTCTAATGAGACTTTACATACCTGTTGTGGTCTCTTCCCTTCTTTCTGATTTTAAAGATATTACACCCAATGAGCTTCCTGATGAGCTACCTCCTCTAAGATACATTCAACATACTATTGAGTTTTACATGATTCTCAACTTTCTAATCTTCTAGATTATAGGATGAATCCTACCGAGCATGTTGAGATTAAAAGACAAGTAGAGGAATTATTAAAAAAGTGTTTTATTCAAGAGAGTCTTAGCCCTTGTGAAGTCCTAGCTTTATTAACTCCAAAGAAGAAGGAACATGGCGAATGTGTGTTGATAGTCAGGAAATAAATAAAATTACTATCAAGTATAGGTTTTCTATTCCTCGATTAGATGATATGTTAGATTTAATCTCAGGAGCAATTTTTTTTAAAAGATTGATCTAAAAAGTGGATATCATCAAATTTGGATTAGATCAGGAGATGAGTGGAAGACAACTTTTAAGACCTCTGATGGACTTTATAAATGGCTTGTCATGCCCTTTGGACTTTCAAATGCTCCTAGCATATTTATGAGATTAATGAATATTATTCTTAAGCCATATATAGGTAAATTTTTGGTGGCGCATTTTGATTATATTCTAATTTTTAGTTCAAGTGAAAATGTACATTTAGAACACCTACAAAATGTTTTTGAAATACTTAGATAAAAGAAATTATACATTAATTTAAAAAAATGTGTTTCTTTTGCAAGCTGAGGTAATCTTTTTAGGCTTTATTATATCCACTGTTGGACTTAAACCTTATCCTTCTAAAGTAAAAGAAATATTAGATTGGACATCCCATAAAAGTTTTATTGAAGTTAGAAGCTTCTATGGTTTAGCCATTTTTTATTGGAGGTTGTGGTGAAATTTTCATAAGTGTAATTTCTAAAGAATAAAATATATACTTCCATCTTCACTCTATGCGGGATAAAATGAAGATAAAAATATACATGTCCTTTTTGTATGCATTTTTGACACCACTTAGAATCGTAGATATTCTTATTGAGGGTGATCGAGTACGACAATGAAGAGAGGTGTACTATCCCTAAAGATAGAAGTCACCACCCTATATTGGACCTAATCACCTCAACATAGACTCCTAAGGACAATGGGTCTGCATATGTACCAAAGATTCTTCTCCCACTTAACATAAAAAAGTAAAGTAGGGTTTATTTTAAACTGGGTTTGTTAAGTTCCCTACAGAAGCAAGCCCCCATAGTTAATTACATCTTAAGGAATGAGATTCCCGGAATACTCTCGATTAAGATAAATGATCATTATCTCTAAAGATTTCAATAGGTAGGACTATCAATCGATTGGTTTATTTTGGAAGATCCAATGGGATTGATCAAGGAGAGAGTTATTATCGAAGCCAAAGGGAAATAAATAGGAGATGCTCATGATGCTAGGAAACCTAGTGAGCATTTCAAACTATCCTATGATTGGATTTTACATTTTTGAAATTGAATTATTCATTTGAGTTGACTTTTCAGAAGTTTAGGACTTATGATTCCATAACACAAGATTAAGGAAATGCCTGAGAGGTTAGAATTTATGCTTATGACCCAAAAAAAAGGGAGAAGCAACCTCATAACTTAAATCTAGGGAGCTTTGGTGAGGGCCAAAAGCACAACCTAAATTTGAGGCAAAAAATGGGTATTTGGTTTGCCTCCATAAGAGAGGATAAATCACCCGACTGCTTGGACTTACAATCACCTGGGGGTGGCCGCCAACTAACTCCTCCTATGATTTTAAATTCATGTAAGTCATATGCTTTATGCAAGATAGCTAGGCGATTATTTATTTAGAAAGAGATTAAATCCTTAAGCTCACTTTAAAGAGACTAGATCATGTAAGGGTATGCTTCAAATGACCTAAATCAAATGCAAATCATATTACATTTTATTTTCTTTTTTGGACAATCATTTGACTCAGGCATATAGGATTCATATGCCTAATCCATGAGAAGTATTATTGGACAAAATGCGGGAGGGGAGGTATTTTTCCACCATGGCTCTCGAGGTCAAGCCCGGGCAAAGGTGGAAGCCCTCCAATCAAGTGTGAAAATAATATGCATTTGTGCATGATGTTATAAAAGAAATCTTGATCCAAAGGGGTTAATTCTTTTATCTTGATTTTAAAGCTTTAGAGGTTCTTTATTTTTAATTTTGAATTATTAAATTTGGTAGAAGATTTATTTTTTCCTAAGAGCCTAATCCACATCCAAGCCATACATCAAGCAAGGAAGAAACTAGGAAAAAGATGCCATCTTAATTCACAAGCTAAATAAATCATCAATTAATTTATAAAGCTAACACAAAAGAATAAGAGGCCATTTATGGTTGGGCACCACCTCAAAAACCCGAAAAAAAATTGGGTAGCTTAGCTCTACCCTTATACAACCTAGATTACAAATAAATTCAGTATAATTAAGCAAGAAACTCATTTTTATGGAGGTCTTCAAGCTTCATTTCTTCATTCTTCTTTCTTCTTCCTTTCTTACTTCTTCTTTTGGTTTCTTCTTTTGGATGGTTGGAAGGTGATTGCTCCAAGGCTTCATATGGTACATCAGATGAGATCTTATGACCAATGCTCACCCTAATCCCTATAATAATCATTCCAAAATCCAAATTGCAAAAAATTACATGAAAAGGAAAAGTAAATCTAGCAAACACCTGCAAAACAAAGACTAGTAAATAAATCACACAAATCCCAAGCATGTATATTGGATTTATCACCCCACACATGTGTGACTAAGTCCACCTAGCCTATTAGATTATGCTTACGGGTATGAACACCTGCACAGCAAAAACATTTATATTTTTATTTATTGCAACGCCCCTTAAGAACAAGCCCCTATAAAAAATAATAATTAGACTAAATCATCCTATCATTCATTGTACACAAATTCACCCTAACATCTAGACTAAAACATATATTATAAAGTAAAAGCAAACATTAAATCATGCACCGCCCTAATCTAAAGCTAAAGGTAGTTACTTAGTCTAAAGTGTGTGCTTTTAAGGTTTGTGTGGTATGCTAAGCCATGGCTTTAGGTTAAAATTTTCTAAGTGTGAAGAATGTTCAACTTAGAGAAGGGTTTCATTTAAGTGGTTTAGTTATTTTGGATTGATTTTATTTTATGTTTTGATTGGTTTCAAGTGAATCCTACAATTAATTACTAAGTTGTAAAGAGAGGGAAAGAGAAGATAACTTCTCTTCCTTCCCTAACCTAAATAATTTCAAAAGTAGATTCATATTTTAATTTTTTTAGTAAATATTTTATTGTGTGTTTTAACTAATCCTAAGTTTAGATGAACTCTAAATCAACCTATTCAAAAAGAAAGGCATTTTAAGATTAAATAAAGTGAGTTAAGATGACAAAACACACATTACTTCATTTCTTTCCCAACATATATAACATGTATATGAATGAATCCTAAGCATATCTACACATACCAAATGGAAATGTTTAGCACACTTTATGATTCATGCTAAATAAGTTACTTAAGAAAATTTGAATATTTATGATGCATGATTTTCATTAAGTAGCAAAGGGGTTTCTTATCCAATTTTCACATGTACATATGAATGTATAAAAGGTATAAGTGAGTATGATGCCATTGTAAACCAGAGGTGTAAGGTACAAGACCTACTTAGGGATACTTAAAAGCTCGCAACCCTGAGGTTGCCCAGTCTAATATACCACTTTCCTTAAATGCAAGCATGTGTACAAAAGAAAGGAATGGAAAAAAAGATGCAAAAGTTGGTATTTATTTTATTTTGGTTTGTTTATGCAATTTATATGTGAAAGTATAGGTTTTTTTAAGTAATAGCATAGGAATGAATAAGAGATGGAATTAGGCAAGTGTTTGGTTTTTTTCAAATGAACTAAACACTTTACCAAATCCTATTCAAAACTATACCAAAAGAGAGGAGAAGGAGAACTACACTAAGCACATCCTTATATTTTACTCACATGCAAGCTTATAAATAAGATATAAGTAACATTTTTCAGTTTAATAATTGATTCATATATTTTGAAAATAATTTGGATTTAATAGTGATAATAGCACTCATATTCTTACTTTAGCCAAAAAACATGCAATTTGACAAAAGGAAATATTTTCATTTTAAATTTGATTTTTGAAAATCATGAATGTATTCAATCATATGACAATGATTTAGTATGTTAGAAAAGAACTAAAGTAATGAAAGCATGTAAACACATTCACCTTAATTAATTCTTAAAGACAATCTTATGAAATAAGAAATCTTAAAGAAAATCAAAGTTTATTTAAATGTGATTTTTATTTGATTTTGAGTTTGATTTAATTTAAAAAAAAGTGAGTTGAGTTTTCTATTCCTAACCCATTCCTATATGTGTTTGATATTTTTGTTCAATTTTTAGGTGATTAAATTCATTTTATATTTTGATTAGGTTAAGGTTTGAATTAAGCATGTTACTTATCCCTTACCTACACCACCTTAGCATAGTTAATCAAATAATTTTGAGCTAATGAGATGACATAAAACCATACCAAGAATTTAAATCAGCAATTCACTTAGAAGGAAAAGGGCCTAATGCAATTTGGCTCATGATTAATGATTAATTAAGCTAAGGGGTTTAACTTAAGTAATTTCAAAACACCCCTCACACATATTAGTTGAATTTTGATTTTCTTAATTGTACTTAGGCTCTTGAACACCTAAGCATCTACCCAAGAAGAATTAATTAAGTTTTGGAAAATTTTAGAATTTTATGAAATTAATTAAGGGAATAATTAGTGAATTAACCTTTAATTAAGGTAAGATTAAGGAATAAATGAATATCTTAAGGAATATCTTAAGGAGAGTATCCCAAAATTATTTCCTAAACCTCACATTCACTTAACCCTTAATTGGCTCAATCAGAGGGCTAAACCACTAATTATGCCCTTAATTAAGTCTAATTAAATTAAGGGAGTGATTAAAGAATAAACTAGCAATTCTCCTAATTAAGCCACCAATAAATCCCAAGAAAATTAGGGAAGGTAGAAGTCATCCCTCTAATTACACCCAATAAATTTGAGATTAATCAGTGGATTAATTAGAGAGTAATTAGCAAATTAATATTTCTAATAAAATCTAAATTCAGAAAAGAGAACTATTCAAAATTAATCAATATCAATTTTATAATATTTTATGTTCACTTATCTTTCTAATGTAATTTATTTCATATTTTTTTATTTTTCTACATTAAGATATGAATTTTAGAAGTTTAGGTGATTAATTAGGAATTAAATAATTCTCTAATCCTTAATTATGCATGCACGTAAATGCGCATGCTTACATGACATTGCCTGATTGGATATTTAAAATAACACATCGTAGCATCGGTGTATTTTCTCGACCATCGATCAAGGATTGAGAGATTAAAGTGGATTAGAGGAAGATATAAATATATTATCTTAGTCCATCCAAAATGCACGGATGGACGGCCAGAGATCCGTCCCTATAATTCCCTGTGGGAAAGGGGATATGTCCATCTTGTAGGCCATGATCCAAGCTCAATTGAGCTTGGATTGGGCTAGAATTTGGCCCACACCTTCATCATGCATCCTAGATCACATCTAATGGCCAAAATCCTATGCCATGAAAATTTGTTTCACAAAGCTCCACACCACATTGAGTTTAAGCACGAAAAATGGCTAACCTCACTAGAGATGATCACCAGTGCTCGATTCTCTTGGAGAAGCTTCATCTAGTTGAGACAATGCTTTGCTAAAAATTTGAGGGGTTGAGGTTGAGTAACTTCTCCTATGAACCAACTCCCCCTCCAAGTGAGCTCGGCTTCGGTCAAGGTGACTCCTCCTTTGCTTCAAGAACTTGAAAGAGAGCTTGGGCAAGCTTGATTGGGGTCCCTAAGGAAGTGTGCAAAGGGAATTGGCTTAATTTTAGGTGTGGTGTAACATGGACTTTTGGTGGAGCTCGTCAGTTCTCACTTTGTGAAAATTGAGAAATGGGAATTTGTAAATGCTTGAGAGAGCTTGGGATCACTGAAAAATGACTACTCTGGCTTCCTAACACTCAATCAATTCATGAATAGGGAATATATCTCCCCTTTACCAAGCATGGGCTTTCCATTTTGATCCAATTTCCCTAATTTAGATGGTTTGTTATGCTATTTTCAATTGCACATGGTTCAATTTGGGTTAGAGAAGAAGTGGAGAAGTTTGCCATGTGCTAAAATTGAGTGGAAGGAAGATTCCCATGTGGCCATTTCAAAGCATGTGCTCTGTTTGGCCATTGGGTTAGTTGGTCATCACCTCCCTAGTGTTCACTTGATCCACTAGGAGAGTATCAATTGGGTATGAGGAGGATTTGACCAAATTCCAAATGGAATTGTCCAAAATGTATCCCATGGACTAGGGGTAAAATGGTCATTTGGATGATTTTTGAATTTGGGTATATTTCATATGTTGAGAAAATAGGTTTGGCCAAGTTTCATTAGATTTGGAGTTCATTTGGTATGATTTTGCTCATGTTGATCCATTTAGGTCAAAATGGGTCAACTTTGGTCAAGTTGACCAATTAAATTGGCTCAAACCAAGGGTTGGGTCAAGTTTATATGACCATTTGAAATGTTTTGGTGGCTTTTGTTTGATTCAATTTGGTTTAGGTTTGAATTTGGTTCATATGACTTCATTTAGGTCAAATGGGTCAAGTTGACCAATTTGATGCATTTGACCTATTTGAACTAGGTCATGGGTAGGTTCAGGTTTGGTTAGTCATATTAAGTGGATTGGTATCTTTGTTTCCAATAAATTTTGGTCAAGTTTGAATTTGGCTCAGTATGACCCTTTAGGTCAAGTTGGATTCAAGGTCAATTGGGCTAGGTTAGTTCTAGTTGGCCAATTAAGGCTTTAGTCAAGTTCAACGAGTGACTTAGAATGAACTTGACCCTCAATTTGGCTTAGATCAAGTTTTGACACATTTTGACTTTTAGGTCAAGGTCAAGTGGCCAATTGGGCTAAGATTAAATGCAAGTTCAAACATTGATCATGAATGAACTTAGATCATTTCAATCAGCCTATGGTTTTTGGCTTTTGTTTTATTTTTTTAAGTGTTGACTTACCAACTTAGGTTTGATTGATCAATTTGATCATCTCACGATTGATCATGAGACTTAGGTGAGTTTGATTCAATCAATTTAGGATTAGAATTTGGCTTATAAAGGTATTTTAGGTCACTTTGAGTCAAGTGAACCTAAGTGGGTCAAGTAGCTTGTTCAAAGCTTGATTTGAGTTTGATTGAACTATATGGACTTATGATTGAAATATAAATCCATTTGTCAAATGGGTTTTGATTCATTTAACAATTTCAAGTTCAAAGGGTGAACATGAAATGGATTTTGGCTTGACTTTTGAATTAAGTTTTGGTTAAGTGATTGAAGTTTGTATTTATATTTGGATTCATGATTGAAGGATTGATTGAATCATGAAGGAAAATCAAGTGTTTGGCTTGATTTGAAGTTGATTTGGCTAAGTTCAAGAATTTGACTTGAATGACTTAGGTTGGATTTTGAATTAGGAATTTGAACTTTGGATTTGGTTTTGGTTGTTTGAATTTATATTTCATTTATATATGTGAATATAAATGAGAATATAAATGGGTCATGAGAAAATTTTATGAGTTTGAATTGATTTGAAGATGGTTTTAGGCTAAATCCTTAAGAGGGAGATTAAGGACTCAGGAAAAATTTATGAATTGATTTTGAATTTTGGATTTAGTTTGATTGATTTGAATTTATATTTCATTTATATATATGAATATAAATAAGAATATAAATGAGTTATGAGAAATTTCATGAATTTGAATTGATTTGAAGATGATTTAGGCTAAGTCCTTAAGAGGGAATTTAAGGACTTAAGGAAATATTTGGGAATTTCAACATGGAATTCAATCATGGATTTCAATCATGTGGCATTGATTTGAGCTTTGGAATTTGACTTGAAGGAAGAAAGTAAGGAGAGTGGTTCAAGCTATAGGGTAGGAAAATTTTCCTAACACCCATAAGGCATAACCTACTCCTATGGCTAACTCTTCTAAGTCTCTAGGGTTAGGTTGAGTGTCCACCTAATAACTAGATGTGTCTTAAGACTAAGGATCTCTTAAAGTCTAGGAGGAGTCCTATGTCTAAGATGGAGGGGTTGAGAGCTCATTCTAAAAATTAGTTCAACAAAAGGTGCCCAATGGGCGTGGTGTGACTTACAAGGAACACCGCACGTATTGGTGTTGACCGCAATGATCAACAATACCTAATGATCACAAGCATTAACAGAGATGATCTGCTCCTAACCCAAGGTGTAGGGGAATCTAGAACTTAATGAAAAGTGGCTCTACTTATGTCAAGGACATAAGAGAGGGAAGGAGGAATCCACTAGGGATAGAGTATGTGAACCTTCCACTAGGGAAGCAGGTTCAATTAATCCACATGGGGATGAGAGATTTGATTTGATTTGAGTCTCGCTAGGGAGAAGGTTCCTCTGGGGAAGAGGGTTGAATTTATTATAATTTTTAGATTTGGATTTTTTTGAGATGGACCTTGTTGATTTGCGATGGACTGCACTGAGTAGGAGCCACGGAGGCTTAGACCTAACTCAGATTTACCAATCCAAAAGGATAGTCTACTAAACACCTAGTAGGACTAGCCAACCAAAGGGGTGCCTTTCAGTATGCAACAACTGTACTAGGAAGAAAGTATAGTAGACTTACATCCTCCAAAGTTGGGACCAGTTGCTGTGGTAATCTATTGGAAAGGCAACAGGTTGAACCCAACCTAGGGCTGACTATTGAGTGAATGTCGCTGGGGGACTTATATCAACTCAAAGATAGTCAAGATTAATTTTATTTTTAGATCTATTTTTATGGATTCCATTGATTTGCAATGGATCACAGTGAGAAGGAGCTTATATCAGCCTAAACCTATCTCAGATTTATTGAACCAAAGTGAGTAGCTTCCCGACCGATGGGAGAACTATCCGACCAAAGGAGTGGCTTTCAGTTTGCAATGATGAATGGAAGGGAAGAAAGCTCAGAGACTCACATCTTCCACTACAAAAGACCATTGGGGTGATCGGTTGCTTTGCACAATAAATCAAACCCAACCTAAGGCTCCCCGATGGTTTGCGATAATCATGCTAAAAAGAATGCGTCATAGTCTTACATCTTCCAAACTGAAATGACTACTGGGGTAACCTACTTGTAACAAAATAGATTGATCCTACCCTGAGGGCGACTATGGAGTGAGTACCGACCCAGGGATTTATATCAACTCAGGTAGTCAGGCAATTCCTATAGGGAGTTCTGCTGACACTACTCTAAAGATAGGATGACTGCTTGGAAAAGGGGCCCTTTGGGGGCTTGAATTATTAATCCACAAGCGAATTAATTTGTTTGTTTTGTTTAGTTAGTTTATCGTGGATTCTGTTAGTTTGCGAGGGATCAAATTGAGAAGGAGCTTATATTAGCTTAGACTTATCTTAGATTTACTAAACCAAGGGAGAATCTATGCATCCGCTGAATAAATTCTCCAACCATAGGGGTAGCTACTAGGAATGGGACTGTCCAATCCAAAAGTAACCTGGGTAGTGTCTAAATGGGGTCGCAAAGGATGTGACCCAAATAGAATGCCCACAGGGGGTGGGGTTGCTTAGGGCTTAATCCAAAACCCTGGAGAAGATGACTTGGCTAGTCATATATCAAATAGGTATTCAGTGGCCAACTTAAGGAGAAAGTGCAGGGACTCACATCTACCAAGAGTAGTGTATCCACCAGGTGAGTCGCTGTCAACATAACGAACATCAACCAACCTAAGATGCCCATCGAAAATCGCCTTAGAAAGAAAGCTCGGGACTCACACATCCTCTATAGATTGCTGGGATAGTCTGTCTTCAACTATATAGGTGTTATCTGACCTAGGGTGACTATGGAGTGAATGCCACTGGGAGACTTATATCAACTCAAATGTAGTCAAGAGGAAAGGAGCCTCTAGGGGACTTATCCTAAACCTCAAATATACTCAAAGTAGTTAAATCATGATGATTAATTCAAGAAGAAAGCACAGGGAATCACATCTTCTTAAATAAAATCAACACGAGGTAGCTTATTGGCTGGGCAATGAAGAATACCATACTAACAAGGAACTCATTGGTTTGCAATGGTCAAGATAGGAAAAAAGCGTGGGGACTCACATCTTCCAAACAAGTGACCACTAGGGTGACATACTAGCAAGGTACATGTAGACCCAACCTAGAGCAGCTAATGAGTGAGTGCTAAAAGGGGCTTGCTCCCATAACAAAAATAGCTCGAGATAAAAGATTTGTATTTTTTATGCATGTGTTAAAAGGTATAGGATGCCTCTAGGGGAATCTTACACCTACCTTAAACACACTTGGGATTCAGACTGAAATGATGCCATGGATGGCAACCAAATTTCCCACTAAGAAAGGATGTTGCTTGGGTTCTCTCACACCTAACTTAGTTGTGCTAATCAAAATAGGATGCCTCTTAGGTTCTCTTACACCTACTCTAATAATGCTGGGAGATTATGTTTTGTTGTGAAAGAGGGATAGGATGCCACTGGGGATTCTTACACCTACCCTAAACACGTCACGACGGATTCGCAAGACAAGCAAACAACACTTCGAAAGAAGAGAAGATTTTAATGAAATAGAATCAGATTTTTGTTGATTGATATAATTATTTTCAAACACAAGTTTTTTCATGGGTAAGATTTCTTTTGATAGAGCCCATTAATTGGAAGCATCGGGTGTTCCCCTTTACAATCAATGAGCTGATAAGATCCTTGTTGACCTCATTTTAGAATGAGCTCTCACCCCCTCCATCTTAGACAAAGGACTCCTCTTAGACTTTAAGAGTTCCTTAGTCTTAAGACACATCTAGTGATTAGGTGGACACTCAACCTATCCCTAGAGACTTAGAAGGGTTAGCCATAGGAATAGGTCATGCCTTAGGGGTGTTAGGAAAATTTACCCACCCTTAGCTTGAACCACTCCTCACCTTCCTTCCTTCAAGTCAAGCTTCAAATCAATCTTATTTGATTTTATCCAAGCTCAAATTAATTCCATATGATTGAAATCCATGATTGAAACCAAATTCAAAATTTCAAACTCCAATATTTCCTAAATCCCTTAATTTCCCTTTTAAGGACTTATCCAAAATCATGATCAAATCAAAATTAAATCCTTGAGATTTTCTCAAAACTCATTTATATTCTCATTTATATTCACATATATAAATAAAATATAAATATAAATCAATAAATCTAAATCCAAAATTCAAATTCCTACTCCAAAAATTCCCAAGTCCTTTAAATTTCCTCTTAAGGACTTATCCAAAATCATCTTCAAACCAATTCAAATTCATGAGATTTTCTCATAAATCATTTATGTTCTCATTTATATTCACATATGTAAATGAGATATAAATTCAAATAAATCAAATCAAATTCAAAATTCAAGCTCCAAACACCAAAATTTCACAAGTCCTTTAAATCTCCTCTTAAGGACTTATCCAAAATCATCTTCAAATCAATTCAAATCCATGAGATTTTCTCATAACTCATTTATATTCACATATATAAATGAAATATAAATTCAAATCAATCAAACAAAATTTAAAAATTCAAATTAAAAATAATAATAATTTCCAAATCTTTTCTAAGTTCCTTAATCTTCTCTTAAGGACTTAGCCTAGATCATGTTCAAATCATTCCAAATTCATAAAATTTTCTCATAATCCATTTATATTCTCATTTATATTCACATATATAAATGAAATATAAATTCAAACAATCAAAACCAATTCCAAAAATCAAACTCAAATCCATTCAAAATCTAACCTAAGCCTTTCAAGTCAAAATCAAGCCAAACTCTTGACTTTCAAGTCAAAATCAAGCCAAATCAATTTCAAATCATGCCAAACTGTTGATTTTCCTTCATGATTCAATCAACCCTACAATCATAAATCCAAATATAAATACAAACTTCAATCACCAAATCCAAACTCAATTCAAAAATCAATCCCAAATCCAATCATGTTCTTCCTTTGAATATGAAATAATTAAATGAATCGAAACCCATTTGACTTTGAACCACTTGTAAATGGATTTATATTTCAATCATAAGTCCATATACAAGTTCAATCAAACTAAAATCAAGCTTTAACCAAGCCATTTGACTCACTTAGGCTCACTTGACCCAAAGTGACCTAAAGTACCCTTATGAGCCAAATTCTAATCTAACCAAATTGAATTGAATCAAACTCACCTATGCCTCTCATCATGATCAACAATCATCATGAGATGATTAATCACCCAAATTGGGTAAAACCAAGTCAACACTTTGCCAAAATGAAGCCTAACATGGACAAAATCTACTATAGGCCAAATTGATTGAAATAATTGATCTAAGTTCATTCATGACCATTGTTTGACCTTGTCCAAGTTAACATTTGAGCCCATAATACTTGGCTAAGTTGACCCAACTTGATCAAAAAAGTCAAAATGTGTCAAAACTTGATCTAAGCTAAATTGATTAAGACCAATGGGTCAAGTTCATTCCAAATCACTTATTGAACTTGACCAAAGCCTTAATTGGCCAACTAGACCTAACCTACCCCAGTTGACCTTGAACCTAACTTGACCTAAAGGGTCATGTTGAGAAAAATTCAAACTTAACCAAATCTAATTGAAAATAAAGATACCAATCCACTTCATATGACTAACCAAACCTAAACCTACCCATGACCTAGCTCAAATAGGTCAAATGGGTCAAATTGGTCATATCAACCAAATTTAAACCTAAACCAAATTGAATCAAACTAAAGCCACCAAAATATTTCAAATGGTCATATGAACTTGATCCAACCCTTAGTTTGACCCAATTTGACCAATTGGTCAACTTAACCCAAGTTGACCCATTTTGACCTAAATGGGTCAACATGAGCCAAACCATACCAAATGAACTCCAAATCTAATGAAACTTGGCCAAACCTATTTTCGCCACATACCCAATATATCCAAATTCAAAAATCAGCCAAATAATCAATCTAATCCTAGGCCATAGAACAAAATTTTATTAAATCCATGGGAATTTGGTCAATTCCTCTTCATACCTACTTGATAAATAGTCCAACTTGACCCATGGCCAAAACTGAGCACATGGTTCAAATTTTCCACATGAGAATCATGCTCCCACTCAATTTAAAGCACATGTGGAGTTACCACTCCACTCCTTAGCCCAAACTAACCATGTGCAAACCTCTAACAGAACAAAAAACCCACTGCCTAAGGTCAATTGAATCAAAATGGAAAGTGGAGCTTCGGCCATTCGATTGCCAAAGGGAGAGATATACTCCCTATAATTAACTTCAATTCCAAGAGAGGCTAATTTAATTGAGTAAGGGAGAGTGTTAGGAGCCATTAGCAAGAGTTCCTAAGCTTCTTAATTGGCGATTCTCGATTTTCCCTTAAGCAAAAATAGGGGAGCTCCAAAGATTTGCCAATTTTCTCTACACTCCAATTCAAGTCAATTCACTTTACACACTCCCTCAGGGGACCAAGTCGAGCTTACCGAAGATCTCTCTCATTCCAAAGGCAAGGGGAGATCTACTTCAATCAAAGCCTTAAGGAAGCTAAGGAGGGGTTGGTCCATAGAGTTATCCACTTAACCTCAAGAGCTAAGACTTTCACCAAAGCTTTGTCTTAACCACGAAGCTCCTCAAGGGAATCAAGATGGTGATCACCTCTGGCGAGGTTAGGTATTTTTTGATCACTAAACTCCATGTGTGTTGGTCCTTTATGAAAGAAATGTTAATGGCATGAGATTCAGACTGTTAGATGTGCTTTCCATTAAGGTTAGATGGTGTGTGCAAAATTTCATCCCAATCCGAGCTCGATTGAGCTCAGATCAAGGCCTAGAACATGGACAATCTCCATGGATCACAGGCTTTGGCAGTGATAGATCTCTGGCCATCCATCGGTTTTTGGATGGAGGACTAAGATTAAACACACGTTTTATATCCTATTTCATTCTTTTAAAACCATGGATTAAATCCCAACCATTTGATCCTTGATCGAACGGTGGAGGCCAAAGCGCATAGCGATGCCACCACACAGTGCTATGACATGACATTTAAGTGGGCACTCAGTGCTTACCGAGTGTAAAGCGTATCTAAGTCAGCCGCTTGCATGGCACACTAATTGGATTAAGGGATTAATTAAAGTATTATATAATTCTAATTAATCCTCTAAACTTCTAAAATTTATATCTCTCTAAATAAAAATCAAACAAATATGAGGTAAATTTCCACTGAAAGATAATTCAATCTAGAATATTTTAAAATTGATTTTAATGGATTTTGAATATTGTCTTCCTCTAATTTTGGGTTTTATTAGAAATCTTAATTTGCTAAATTACTAATTAATCCAATTGATTAATCACAAACTTCTTGAGTGTATTTTGGGGATGACTGCCTCCCCTAATTTTCTGGGATTTATTGGCTTAATTTGAGAAATTGCTAATTCATTTCCTAATTACCCCTTTATGTAATTAAGAATAAGGGTTTGATTAGTGTTTTAATCCTTATTGTTGATTAAGGTCTGATTCTGAATGGGAGGTTTAAAATAATTTTGGGGCATTTCCCTAAGCTATTCCATAAACCCCTTTTCTTTCTCAATTCACTAATTCACTAATTACCCTCTTAATTAATTTCATAAAAATATAAAATTTTTTAGAACTTAATTAATCTACTTTGGGTAGATGCTTAGGTGTTCAAGAGCCTAAGTTCAATTAAGGAAAATAAAACTCAACTCATATGTGTGAGGGGTGTTTTGAAATTACTTAAATTAAACCTCTTAGCTTAATTAGTCATTAATCATGAGCCAAATTGCATTAGGCCCATTTCTTCCTAAGTGCATTACAAATTTAAATTCCTTGTGAGGTTTTATGTCATCTCATTGGCTCATAATAATTTGATTAACTATGCTAAGGTGGTGTAGGTAAGGGATAATTAACATATTTAATTCATACCTTAGCCTAATAAAAATATAAAATGAATCTAATCATCTAAAAATTAAAAAAAAATATCAAACACATGTGAGAATTAGAACAACAAACTTAATTCACATTTTCAAAATTAAATCAAATTCAAAATCAAACAAAAATCATACTAAATAAACTTTGATTTACTTTAAGCTTTCTTATTTCATAAGATTATCTTTAGGATTTAATTAAAGTGAATGTGTTTACATGATTTCATTGCTTTAGTTTTTCCCCAAAATGCTAAATATGTGTGTCATATGGTTTCATGCATCCATGCTTTTCAAAAATCAAATTTAAAATGAAAATGTTTCCTTTATGTCAAATTGCATGTGTTGGATAAAGTAAGAATATGAGTGGCTATTATCACTATTAAATTCAAATTATTTTCAAAATATATGAATCAATTATCAAAATTGAAAGTGTATGGCTTATATCTTATTTATAAGTTTGCATGTGAGTAATATATAAGGATGTGCTTAGTGTAGGTTTTCCTTCTCTTCTCTTTTAGTATAGTTTTGAATAGGATTTGGCAAGGTGTATGGTTCATTTGAAAACAATCTAACACTTGCCTAATTCCATATCCTATTCATTCCTATACTATCACTTAAGAAAGATACCTATGCTTGCACATATAAATTGCATAAACAAAAATAAATCAACTAACACCAACTTTTGCATTCTTTCTTTTCCATTCATTTATTGTACATTTGTATTTAAGGAAAGTGGTATATTAGTCTAGACAACCTGGTTGTTGAGGATTTAAGCTCTAAGTTGGTCTTGTACCTTACACCTCCTGGTTAACAATGACATCACTTATGCCTTTCATACATTCATATGTGCATGTAAAAATTGGATAAGAAACCCCTTTGCTACTTAATGAAAATCATGCATCATAAACTTTTAAATTGTTTTAAATAAATTGCTTAGCATGCATCATAAAGTGTGTTAAACATTCTCATTTTTGTGTATATATATGCTTAGGACTCATTCATATGCATGTTATACATGTTGGGAAAGAAGTGGAGTGATGTATGTTTTGTGAATTTAGTTCATTTTACTTAATTTTAAAATGCCTTTATTTTTGAATAAGTTTATTTAGAGTTCATCTAAACTTAGGATTAATTAAAACACTTAATTAAAACATTTACTAAACAAAACCAAAACATGAATCTACTTTAGAAATTACTTAGGTTAGGGAAGAAGCTTCTCTTTCCCTCTCTATAACTTAGTAATTAATTGTAGGATTCACTTGAACCTAATCAGAACATAAAATAAAATCAACCCAAAATAATTAAATCACTTAAATGAAACTCTCGTCTAAGTTAAACATCCTTCACATTTAAAAAAATTCTAACTAAAATCCATAACTAAACATACCACACAAACCTCCAAACCACACACATTAGGCTAAGTCACCACTTCTAGCCTTAAGTTAGGGCAGTGCATGGTTTGATACTTACTTTTGTTTTATGATATATGTTTTAGTCTGAATGTTAGGATGTATGTGCGTAGAATAAATGGTAGGGTGATCTTAATCTAACCATTATCTTCTGCAGGAGATTGTGCTTAAGGGGCATTGTAATAAATAAAAATATAAATGCTTTTATTGTGTAGATGCTTATACTCATAAGCATAATCCAATAGGCCAGGTGGATGTAGTCACCCTTGTATGGGGTGATAAGTCCAACATACATGCTTGGGATTTGGTGGTTTATTTAGCTAACCTTTATTTTACAGGTGTTAGCAAGATTTACTTTTCTTTTTCATATAATTTTTGTAACTTGGATTTTGGAATGATTATTATGGGGATTAGGATGAACATTGGTCATAAGATCTCATCTTATGCACCATATGAGCCTTTGGAGCATCCACCTTCCAACGATCTAAAAGAAAGAACCAAAGAAGAAAGAAGAAAAGAAATAGAAAAAAAAGAATGAAGAAATGATGTTTGAAGACCCCCATAAAATGAGTTTCTTGCTTAATTGTATTTAATTCATTTGTAATCTGGGTTGTATAAAGGTAGAGCTCGGCTACCAAATTTATTTTTGGGTTTGTGTGGTGGTACCCAACCATAATGGCCTATTATTCTTTTACAATTAGCTTTATAAATTGATTGATGATTTGTTTAGCTTGTGCATTAAGTGACATCCTTTTCCTAGTTTCTTCCTTGTTTTATGTATAACCTAGATGTGGATTAGGCTCTTAGGAAAAAATAAATATTCTACCAAATTTAATAATTCAAAACTAAAAATAAAGAACTGATAACCTCACCTAAAGCTTAGGCTAAAAATCAAGGTAAAAGAATTAGCAATCCTTACTGGATGAGTACTTTTTTATAACATCATGCACAAACATATTATTTTCACTCTTGATTGGAAGGCTTCCACCTTTTCCAGAAACTTGGCTTGACCTTTGAGAGCCATGGTGGAAACACACCTCCTCCCTTCTCGATTTTGGCCAATAATCTCATTTGTCATGCACATATATGAATATTATCGAGTCAAAATGATTGTCCAAAATGAAAATAAAATAAAAATCTAATTGCCTTAGATTTAGGTCATTTGAAGCATACCTTACATGATCTAGTCTCTAGGGAGTGAGTTTAAGGACTTAGTCTCTTTCAAAATAAATAATAACCTAGCTATCTTGCATAAATCATTTGACTTGCCAACATGAATTTAAAATCGTAGGAGGAGTTAGTTGGTAACCACCCCCAGGAGGTTGTAAGTCCAAACAGTAGTGATTTGTCCTCTCTTATGGAGGTAAACCAAATACCCTTTTTCACCTTAGATTTAGGTTGTGCTTTTGGCCCTCACAAAAGCTCTCTAGATTTAGGTTTTGAGATTGCTTCTCCCTTTCATGGGCCATAAGCATAAATCCTCATCACTTGGGCATTTCCTTAATCTTGTGTTATGGAATCATTGACCTGAATTTCTAATAAAAAAATTCAACTCAAACAAATTAAATCAATTTTGAAAATGCAAACCCCAACCATAGGATAGTTTGAAATGCTCTCTAGGTTTTCTAACATCATGGGAATCTCCTACATATCTTCCTTTGGCTTCGATAATAACTCCCTCTCTTTGATCGATCCCATTTGATCTTCCAAAATAAACTAATCAATTAATAGTCCTACCTATTAAAATCTTTGGAGACAATGATCATTTACCTTAATCGAGAGTATTCCTAAGGGATATCATCCCTTTGGATGTAATTAACAATGGCTTGCCCTGGGGGAACTTAACAAACCTGGTTTAAAATAAACCCTATTTTACTTTTCATAAAGTGGGGAAGAATCTTTGGTACATATGCACCCATTGTCCTGAGTCCTTATTCTGGATTATAGGGTGGTGACTTCAATCTCTCAAGATAATACACTTTTGTCAATGTCATACTTGATCACCTTAATAAGAACATCTACAGATCTATGTGGAGTCCCATCAAGGCATATTTATATATTCCTATTTTCATTTATCCTCTTTCTGAAAGGGAGGGGGATAGATGAAGGCAGAAATGTATAGAATAATTTCACCTGATTTTTCTAGATCCTCTTTGGTAGGACTTCTCTATGACAGGGGCCTTTCCAGGTGGGTTCAAACTTACCTCCCATCTTTCGATGGGCAACAATTGGTCTCCTTAAGACTAACACAATTTCTCCTACTCGGAAAGACCTAGGGCGGACTAGCTTGTTATGAGCTTGAATTATTTTGGCCTTGTACAACTCGAGATTCTGGTACACTTGTAAGTGACTCTCCTCCAAACCTTCGATCTCTTCTAATCATAACTTTACATTCTGCTCTGTAGTGATCTTGCTACCCAATGCTATCCTTAGTGACAGGAGTTGAACTTCTAAAGGTAGAACAGCTTCAGACTCATATAATAAGGAAAATGTGGTAGATTGAGTTAGAGTTCGGTACGTGGTGTGGTCGGCCCACAAGGCTTCAACAACTGCTCATTCCACTATTGTTTGTTGTCATCAAGAGTCTTCTTTAGTATTTGGATGAGAGATTTATTGAATTCTTTCACTAAGCCATTTGCTCTAGGATAGTAGAGGGTGGAGTATCTCCAATCTATACTGTGTCTTCTAGTGAAGCTGTTGATCTTGGTGATTTTGAATGTAGTACCATTATTGAATATAATTCATCGAGGCACCCCGAACCTATATAATTTTAAAAATTATAGCACATCTGTGAGCTCTCGAGTGGGATTGCCTCCGCCATTTGGAAAAGTAGTAATGGTTAAGATGAACCGATGACCCTTGGAAGAAAGAGGATCGAGGACCCATAATGTCGACCTTAACACTGAATGGTCATGTGTACAAGAAGGGATTGGTTCTGGAACTCAAGTTCACCTTATGAGAAAGCATATAGTGTCGTAACTTTTGAGATATGAAGATCAAAGCTAAGCAATGTTTCTCAATACATGGATAGTTTTCTTCAGCAGGAATAAGATGATGATTGAGATAGGAGAGAGTATTCTTCCCTTTGTCATTGGTTTGGTCCAATAGAGCACCAAGAGAGTCATCCAATGCAGCAGTGTAGAGGATGAGTTCCCTACTCGGGATAAGGGATGCTAGAACTGGTGGCTTCACCAAATACTACTTGATGTCTTCAAAGACATGCTGGCACTTATCATCCCACTTAAACTTGGCATCCTTTTTAACAAGTGCTGAGAATGGCGTGCATCTCCTCGAAAGGTTGGAGATAAAGCGTCTTAGATATGCTAGCTGTCCTTGGAAGGATTTGAGTTGAGTTAAACTCTTTGGAGGTGGCATTTCTAAGATAGCTTTAATTTTTTTAAGATCTATTTCTATTCTTCAATGTAAGATAATAAACCCAAAGAATTTCTCTGAACCTACTCTAAATTCACACTTCAGGGGATTCATTTTGAGGTTTTATTATATTAACCATTTGAAAACTACTCTCAAGTTAAAGAGATGATTGTCTGAACCTACTCTTAGGAGGTGGAATTTTGGTGCTACAACAACTTTTCTCTGCGCTTGACTACTAGATCATCAATGTAACAGTCAACCTGATGATGGATGAGTTCATTAAAGATCTGAGTCATGGCCTGTTGGTATGTAGCACCAACAATTTTAAGGCCAAAAGGCATGAACCTATAAAAGAAGATTCTGATCGGGGTTCAAAAAGTAGTGTTTCTTTCATCTTCAGAAGACATCTTGATTTGGTTGTAGCCAGATGACCCATCCATGAAAGAGAAAATTGCATGAGATGAGGTGATGTCCACCATTAATTCTAGTATAGAAAGAGGAAACTCATCCTTAGGACATGCCTTATTTAAGTCCCTAAAATCGATGCATATGCAAATTTGGCCATTCTTCTTCTTAACTGGTACGACACTAGCTAACCAAGTAGGATATTTTTCTTCCCTGATGAAACCAGTATCGATCAATTTCTTGACTTCGTAAATGACCTGTTGTTCGATTTCTAATCACATGGGCCTAGGAACTTGCTTAATAGGGGTAGCATTAGGATTTATTGCTAGTTTGTGGACTGCTATGTGAGAAGATAATCCGAGCATTTCTTTATAACTTCATACGAAGCAATCTTCAAACTCAGTCAATAGCCTAACTAACTCATTGGTTTCTCCTTCATTCAGCAATGAACTGATGTATATGGGCATGGATTTTCATCTATCTGGAGGTTGATTTCTTTAAGCTTATCAATTGTTGAATGGATCTCCTCTTTAAATTCCATCAGTGCATCTTTGATTTGAAGATCATCTAGATCTTCTGAGGTTTCTAAACACACATTCTCATAAGAGTTGGTGTTGTGTGAAAAGAACTTATCAGATTCCAAATGATTGGTAACAACTAAGTAAATCAAGTCATCGATGACCCATCGTATCAATCCTACTCTAGATTATGCTTCCCTGCCTGTATTGTTCCATAGCTTCTCAAAGTACTCTGACCTATATCTGGGCCATGTGTGAGGAACCAAACCTTTCTGTATAAGATTATGAACACAAGGTAAATAAAAGTTAAATGGTAATTCCATTAATTCTTTAAACGTATCTTCCTCAAGTTCTATATCAACTTCAGGACTTGAGAATGATGATCCCAGAAAGAATCTCTTCAGCTTCAAATCACTGGAAGACTTAGGGGCTTCCTTAACTACAAACCTTCAACTTTTTGAGATGAAAGTGAGGTTAAAGCTAAAGTTCCTAGTTGCTGCCTGATAGTTTCACATAAACTTAATTCAAATACTTTGATTTATCAGGAGTTCTAGTTTTTGTCTCTGGCCAGATCGAAAGTCACCTCCAATGGAACCCACTGAGAGGGGTTGGCTGGTATACTATTCACATTAGACTCATCCTCTGAGTTGGATTCCAAGTATATGTGAATAGTAGGGGTACTCCTATGAACTGAAATAAGACCTCTATTGGCAAATAGCCAAGCAGGGGGTTTTCCACCTCTTGAACTACCTCTATTTCTACCTCTGCCTCTGCCTGGTGGAGGTTGAGTCATCCTACCCACATGTCCATGTGATGGAATGAACTATGGGTGGAATGTGATATGCGGAGCTATTTCTTCTTTAATTTCTATTTCTTGGTCACTTGGATTTTCATTTTTCTTTTCTTTCTCTTTTGTCTTTTCTATTTCTTCATTTTCCTTTTCTTTTGATTTTGAGTTTTGTCCAAGTGAGAGGAAGATAGTAGGTCGGATCCTCATAAATCTCAACCTCTCTAACTGAAAATGGTTATTCACCTCCATTAACGGTGTTCAATCCCATCCTTTTTGAACTTGATACATTGATGGAAGGAGGATGGAATTATCTTGTTCTGATGTATCCAAGGCCTACCGAGCAAAGCAATGAATGAAGTATTCAAATCAATGATGTTAAACTTGGCTTCAGTCTTCAAGTCATCTATCTCCAAAGGCAATACTATGGAACCTAAAGCCCACTCACCTTGTTCATTGAATCCTCTCAACATCATTCGATCTCCTCAGAGTGTGAAGATGTAGATCCTCAAATAGGCAAGGGTCTTTAGACTCATAATGTTCACTGATACACTTGAATCAATGAGAACTCTAGCAAGTCTGAATCTGCCCATGTCAAATGTGATGTAGAGGGGATGGTTGTGCTCTAAGTCCATTAGAAGAAGGTGTTCATCTATGAAGGTGATCCCTTGAGCCTCTTTTGTACTGTGCCTCCTCACCTATAGTGGTCACCTGAGCTAAGCATATCTTAGGATCAATGATAGTCTTGATTAATGATTCCCTCATCTCTTTGGATAATATAAGGGCATCGTATATGCTTAGCTTAGATAACAACTTTCTTAGATGAGAGAGGACATTATAGTCCACCTTGGGCTGATCCTCCATAAGCATATCCATGGGAGGAGCATCCTAGAGGGGCTTCTTGATCCTCTGTACCATTGACTTGTTTCCCTCTATCTTGAGGTGCTATGCTAGGAGGTAGAACCTTGTCACTACGGAGGTTGACTTCGGTGATCTCTTGTGGCAGGGTAATGGAAGGTTCTACCTGCACATCAAGCTCACCTACAACTTCTCTTATGGGACCCTCAGAATTGGATGATTCCAAGTCTATCTCATGAGGTGAACCCATAGTATTCAGAGTACGGAAGTCCAACTCTGAATTAGAAAGAGGAAGATCAGAATTATTATAGTTATTTTGACTTGAAGAGTTATCATTAATAATAGAAGTAGAAAACCCATCGACAATGTATAATTCAAGCTTTATTTTTTTAATTTCATAGATTTTATAGGTGGTACAAAGTAGAAATAAAGTAAGTGGATTTGATGCCCTTATCCATCGATACAAGAGTTCTACTAGTAGAAGAAGAAGAACTAGGTGAAGTAGAGGAAGTCATCGATGTAGTAGCTAAAATGGTAGACTGGAGGCTAGACTTGATCTGTGGTTGCACTACTGGGCTATCTCGGGCCAAAACATGCTACTACTGCTGCTGCTATTGAACTCCACATTTCCCTGAGTTGGCACTGGCAACCTGCAAACCTTCCTTGATGTTGGAGGTTTGAGTTGACTCAAGCACCTGCAAGAAAAGTTTCTTAATATTTTAAATGATCTTTTTAGAGGTTTTGGATAAAGAGATATCCTAACCTTCTTTGGTTTTGGAAGGATCACAAGTATCCCCAAGGATTACCTTAATGGAACTGGATGGTTGTTCCACATGGTATTCCTTCGAGATAACTACAGCACTGGTTTGCTATGTTCTAGCCAATCCTTAAATGTGAAGCAATCCATCAAAACATGACCCAAATAGAAAAAGTTAGGATCATGGCTTTTCTCCTCTCCAGCTCGAGTAGCTAAAAATCAAGCTTTTTAAGAGATTCTTAAAGATCTTCCGATTACCTCCTCTTAAATGAATAAGGTTTGTTGCTTATCTAAAGAGTAGTGGACCATAACCACCGATGGGTATGTGCCGCCATGCGATGTATGGCTGAGGTGTGGGCCGGGCAATGAAGGCTGCTATGAAGGCCGGTAGGGTTACCTCGGCTGTGGTAGAGGAGGTGGAAGTGAAGGCTGCTGAGGTCATGGTCTCTCAGACTAATCTTTAGCTGGTTGCTTGCCCTTATCTACCACTATCACTGTTCCTGACTTTTTCACATAGACTTTTTGTGGCTTTGCTTTGGGCAACTGGTCTTGAAAAGGTAACTGTTTGGCCTCTCCTTGTAGACTAGCCGCCTTGTTGATTAGCTTCTCAAATATTTTGATAATGAAGCCCTTAAGTATGAAGGTGATGAGGCCATAGATATTCTTTAGAAGAATCTTAATAATGGCATGCTACCAGCTTGTTTTCATACTCGTGGTTATTGAGAATTTAGTCAATAAGGGACTCACCTAGGTGTTGTTGTGCTACAACGAGATCACCAACAGTAACTCTTTACTGAACTTGAGAAAATCTCTTGATAAAGAGTTTTTCTAATTCAACAAATATATTTACTGAATCATTAGGAAGTTCAGCATATCAATCAAAAGCTATCCCTGCTAGGCTACTAACAAAGAGGCAGAATAGTAAAGCATCACTGCCACCGACATTGCAATAATTGGCCCTGAAGTGTGCAATATGCTGCCTTGGGTTTCTATTACCATCAAAGCTCTTGAAGGAAGGTGGCACAAAACCCTTGGGATATTGGATTGCATCAAATTCCTCCATGTAGGGTCTACCCTTTGGAACTGATGATCCTCCCTGGGCTTGAGCCAATGCTTCCTTCACCTATTGCTCAACCATAGATCTGATGTCCTTCTCTTATCTGGAGGTACTTTCCACTACCTTTTTATAAATGCTAGTGTTACCTTGCTCAACGGGAGGTAAGGAATTGGCTGGGTCCAAGACATGCACTAACTCTAATTAATATCACTAAGTTAACTATCTCAAGTACGAGACTACTGCTAACAAGTCCTCAAGCTACCTCATCATCCTATCTATTTGTTTGTCTTTCTACTTTAACTGATATCGGAGGTGTTGGGCTAATTGGGCTGTGTCTTCTTACTCAACCTCATCACCTTCCATAGCCTGCTGCTCTCTGAGGAGGGATCCCCTGGTATCTACCATACAAACCTCGGCTGAGTCTCCCAACAAATCATCTTCATTAGGATCAAAGCTGATCTTCTCCTCATCAAACCAGTCATACCCCATAATTTCCTCCTTCATTACAAGATAATGTGCCACTACATCCTCAAGAGAATGATCAATTTGAATGGGTACAAATGATTTTAAATGGGATCAGCCATGTGTAAGAGTACACTCCCCCTACTACCGGAGAATCAATCCTATGAGGGTTGTCACTAGAAGAGACACACCCCTAACTTTCAAACTGGGGAAACACTAGGAGGTTCTACTATCATCGGAATCACTATCATTTGCTCCATCTACATGCGCCACCATCCTGTCCTGATGGTGTTGGTGAAGGGACATCACTATGCTTGGGTCGCCATTCCTCACACCGGGGCGTAAGGTCAATGGAGAGCTCGACCCCATAATAGGCAAGGTGATGGAATAGGATCCCTCGACCATAGCCAGATCACTTTTGGGGTATGTTTTTCCCCGGATGTGGCCTTCATGGTCTTTGGTGGAACTGGAGATGCTGCGAGGTGAATAGGTGATGACGGATGGGGGGTAGAGCGGGTGGAGACACCATAGAATCTCTCAAGACAGGGACCATCTTCCTATGATGGGTCATCCCTGTAAGCAAAATTCTATCTGTATGATTGATGTGGGTAACATGCTGATCAAGGAAATCAATGAGTGCAGAGGCCACTGACTGCCGATCAAACCTCTGTCTCTCTCTATTAGTGATATGTACTGAAGTACATGCCTCTCTGGCCCTCTCATTTCATAGGTGTTTCCCCACATTACGGGGAATAACATATCTCAAATTGAACTAAGCTCAAGACTTAGAACATCCGTAAGCTTCACCAATGCTAATCCAGGGAGCCTCCGCCTCGGCGAATCAATGGTGCTTAACCATCAAGTGTAATGATCCTCCTAGCATCCTCTCTATTTCTGAGAGGATGAAATGGGTTCACAAACTGTGGGATGATCAGGGTACCTCCTCCACATGAAAATTTTGTGGAGAAAAATTTCTATAGAGGGAGTCACCTTCCAAATCTATTGGTGAGAAATGAAAGAGGCAACACCTATATAAAAATTCATCTTGGTAAGATGCCACATAGATTCACAGATGTACTTATTCAAGTGATCGAATACATCATCAAGGAAATAATATTCTATCTCGAGAGATAGAAATCACTACCCTTTAATGGAACCAATCACCTCAATAAGAACTCCTAAGGATGATGGCTCTGCATATGTACCAAAGATTCTTCCCCTACTTTACATGGAAAAGTAAAGCAAGATTTATTTTAAATCGGGTTCATTAAGTTCCCTGTAGGGGCAAGCCCCTATAGTTAATTACATCATAAGGGACGGATCCCTTAGGAAAACTCTCGATTAAGGTAATTGATCATCATCTTTGAAGATTTCAATAAGAAGGACTGTCAATCGATTGGTTTTATTTTGAGGATCAAATGGGGTTGATCAAAAGAGGGAGTTATTATTGAAGCCAAAATGGAAGATAAGTAGGAGATGCCCACAATGTTAGAAAACCTAGCGAACATCTCAGACTATCCTATAGTTGGGCTTTACATTTTTAAAATTGATTTATTTTATTTAAGTTGAATTTTTCATTAGAAATTTAGGACTTATGATTCCTTAACACAAGAATAAGAAAATGCCTAAGAGGTGAGGAATTATGCTTATGGCCCATAAAGGGGAGAAGCAACCTCAAAACCTAATTCTAGGGAGCTTCAATGAGGGTCAGAAGCATAACCTAAATCTAAGGCAAAAATGGGTAATTGGTTTGCCTCCAAAAGAGAGGACAAATCACCCTACAGCTTGGACTTACAACCTGGGTGCCAACTAACTCCTACAATTTTAAATACATGTAGACAAGTCTTTATGTTTATGCAAGATAGCTAGGCTGTTATTATTTAGAAAGAAGCTAAGTCCTTAAACTCACTCCCAAAAGAGACTAGATCAATGCGATTCAAATTTTATTTTATTTTATTTTTGGATAATTATTTTGACTCAGACTAATAGGATTTTTATGATTAATGCATGAGAAAGAAGATTACTAGCCAAAATCAGTGAGAAAGAAGGAGGTGAGTTTCCACCGCGGCTCTCAAAGGTCAAGCCAAATTCTCTAGCAAAGGTGGAAGCCCTCCAATCGAGAGTGAAATAAGATTCATTTGTGCATGATATTATAAAGAAATGCTCATCCAGCTAAGGGATTGCTAATTCTTTTATCTTGATTTTAAACCTAAGCTTTATGTGAGATTATGAGTTATTTAATTTGAATTTGAATTGTTAAGTTGGGTAAAATATTTATTTATCTCTAAAGAGCCTAATCCACATCCATGCCATACATAAAACAAGGAAGAAACTAAGAAAATCATGCCACTTAATGCAAAAGCTAAATAAATCATCAATCAATTTATATTTAATCAAAAAAAGAATAAATGGTCGATGGTGGGCACCATTATAAATTCGATAATATCAAATGTGGATTGCCGAGCTCTACCCTTACACAACATGGATTACAAATGAATTAAATTACAATTTAAGCAAATGAATTCAATATTATGGGGGTCATCAAGCTTTATTCTTCTTTAATCTTTATTTTTCTTCTTTCTTCTTTGGGTTCCTTCTTTTGATGCTTGGAAGGTGGATGCTGGCTTAGCATAAGATAGATCATGACCAATGCTCATCCTAATCCCCATAACAAATCATTCCAAAATCCTAATTATACAAATTTTTACATGAAAAAGAAAAGTAAGAATCTAACTAACATCTTTTAAAGTAGGTTCAGTTACATTATTGCTCATTTAGGTAGATGTTACATCTTTTAATTAATCCTAAGTTTCAATAAACTCTTAACAAACCTATTCAAAAAGAAAGGCATTTTAAGATTAAATAAAATGAATCAAAATTCACATTAAAATGAATCAAAATTCACATAACACACATTACTTCATTTCTTTCCCCAACATATATAACATGCATATGGATGGACCATAAGCATATATATACATGCAAATGAGAGTTTTAACAAACATTATGATGCATGCTAAGTAATTCATTTAATAAAATTTAGAAGTTGAATATGCATGATTTTGCTTAAGTAGAAAAGGTTTTTTTTTTATCGAAAATTTCACAAACATACATGAAAGTAAGAAAGGTATAAGTGAGTATAGTGTCATTATTAACCAGAGATGTAAGGTACAAGACCAACTTAGAGACTTTAAGCCTCGTAACCTCGGGGTTGTCCAGACTAATATATCACTTTTCTTAAATACAAACATGCATATAAAAGAAATGAAATAGAAAAGGAATATGCAAAAGTTGCATAATGGATTCATTTTTGTTTATGCAATTTATTCATGAAAGTATAGGAAACCCTTCATAGATGATAACATAGGAATGAATAGGGCGTAGAATTAAATAAGTGTTGGGTTCTTTTCAAATGAACCCTATATTTTACTAACTCTTATTCAAAACTATGCTAACATAAGAAAGAAAGGAAACCTATGCTAAATATGCTTTTATAATCCATCACATGCAAGCTTATAATTAAAGTATAAGTAGCACACTTTCAGATTTGATATTTAATTTATATATTTTTTGAAAATAATTTGGATTTAGTAGTGATAATAGCCACTCATATTTTACTTTAGCCAACACATGCACATTTGACATAAAGTAAATAATTTCATTTTAAAATTTGAAACATGAAATTATGAATACATGAAATCACATGGCATACAACTTAACATGTTGAGGAAAGATACAAAGCAATGAGAGTATGTAAACAAACTCACTTTACTTAAATCATAAAGACATTCTTATAGAATAAGAAAATTTAGAATAAATCGAAGTGAATTTAAAAATGAATTTTGTTTAGTTTGAAGTTTGATTTAATTTTGAAAGGTTAGATGAGTTTGTTGTTCCTAACCCATTCCCACATGTGTTTTGTATTTTTGTTTAATTTTAGGTATTTAGATCCATTTTTATGTGTTGATTAGGTTAAGGTATGAATTAAGTGGCTTAATTAACCCTTTACCTACACCACATTAGAAGAATTAACTAAGTAATTATGAGCCAATGAGATGACATAAAACCCACAAGGAATTTAAAGTTGCAATGCACCTAATAATGAAAAGGTCTAATGCAATTTCGCTCACAATTAAAAGTTAATTAAGCTAAGGGGTTTAGCTTAAGTACTTTCAAAACACCCTTTCATACATGTGAATTGGGTTTTGATTTCCTTAATTGAACTTAGGCTATTAAATATCTAAACATCTACCCCAGATAGATTAATTAAGTTCTAAAACTTTTTAGAATTTTTAGAAATTTATTAAGGGGATAATTAATGAATTAACCATTAATTAAGAGATTAAGGAGAGAAGAGGGGGTTTAGGGAATAGCTTAGGGGAAATGCCCCAAAATTATTCCATAAACCTCCTACTTACTGAATCTGACCTTAATCAACCCTAATCATAGGTTAGAATAACTAATTATACCCTAATAATGCTTAATTACATAAGAAGGGTAATTGAAACCATATGAATTACTCTAATCAAGCCTTAAATCCAAGAAAATTAGGGGAGGTAGGTCATCCCTAAAACTTACCCAAGAGATTTGGGATTAATCAAACTAATCAAAGAGTAATTAATAAAATACACTTTCCAATAAAACCCAAATTCAGAGAAAATTAGAGTTTAAAATTCATCAAAATTAATTTTAAAATGTTCTTGGTTTACTTATCTATCCATAGGTTTTTATTTCGTATTTTTGGTGATTTTTTATGAAGAGTTATGCATTTTTGAAGTTCCATTGATTAATTAGGAATTAATTAATACACTTAATTAATCCCTGGTTAATCCCTAGCTCACATCGTGATGCATGGTGGCAGCGGTCAGTAGGCTTTACATGCGCCGCACTGTGAGGGCACAACTTAAGTTGTCACCTCATAAAGGTAGCGGTGGGACACACACTTATATTCTCGACCATCCAATCAAAGATCAGATGGCTAAGGATTCCCCCGTAGTTTATGAAGGATAATTAGATTTCTAAACATGACAAATAATCTCAGCTGTCCATCTAAAATGCATGGATGGACGGCTGAGATGAGACAAGTTCTTTCCCTTGATCAACAGAGACCTTCCATGATCAAAGGGAAGATCCAAGTTTGATCTAGCAAGGAATCACACGAAAACCTCGCTAGAGGTGATCACCAGTGCTCGTGATCGATGAGGTAGCTTTGTCTAGTGGAGATGAAGCCCTGTTGAAATTCCTAGGCCTTGGGATTGAGTGGATCAATGGATGGACCAACTACTCCTTGCTTGGGCTTTGACTTTGATTGAATTTGATCCTTCCTTGCTTGGGGAATAGAAGCTTAGGCAAATACTTAGCTCCTAGATGAAGTGTGCATGAGCAATTGGAAGGAGATCAAGTATGGAATAAATTCACTAATGGATTGAGCTCCCTATTTTTTCAAAGCGAGAATTGAAATTAATCCTCTCTAGAAGCTTGGGAGTGCCTCGATGATTGCTAGTTCTAGGCTTCAATTGCAAGTGAAAATTTCATTGAATTATGGGGAGTATATCTCCCCCTATGGCAATCGGATGTTCAACATCTCCCTTTCCATTTTGATCCAATTTATGAGATTTTGATGGTTGTTTTGATTTTTTTGAGTGTGCACATGGTCGGTTTGATCCAAGGAATTGATTGAAAACTTCCCATGTGTTGAATTTGAGGGGTGAAAATTCAATTTGTTCTGGGGTGGTTTGGTCTAGGGACCAAATGGGCTGACCCAAACCCATTGGGTTGGGTGTACCACTCATCACTAAGTCCCCTTGAGTTTTTAGAAAAGCCTCAAGTGATTGTGAAGAGTGTATGGCCAAATTACCCATGGGTTAGGCCAAAATTTGTTCTATGTCCTAGGGGTAGAATGGTCATTTTGTAATTTTCCACTTTGGATATGTTGGGTATGTGAAGAAACTAGGTTTGGCGAAGTTTCATTGGATTTGGAATCCATTTGATACGGTTTGGCTCATTTTGACCCATTTAGGTCAAAATGTGTCAACTTGGTTAAGACCAATTGGATTTGGGTGAAAACAAGGGTTGGGTCAAGTTCATATTACCATTTGAAATATTTTGGTCACTTTGGTTTGGTTCAATTTGGATTAGTTTTGAATATGGCTCATATGACTTCATTTAGGTCAAATGGGTCAAGTTGACCTATTTGACCCACTTGACCTATTTGAGGTAGGTCAAGGGTAGGTTTAGGTTAGGTTAATCATATGGAGTGGATTGATATTATTATTTCTAATCAATTTGGGTTAAGTTCAATTTTGGCTCAACATGACCCCTTTAGGTCATGTTGGGTCTAAGGTCAATTGGGCTAGGATGGGTCTAGTTGGCCAATTGAGGCTTTGGTCAAGTTCCAGAAGTGATTTGTAATGGACTTGACCCATTGGTTCCAATCAATTTGGCTTATATCAAGTCATCCTTTAGGTCAAAATGGGTCAACTTGGGTCAAGTGGGCCAATTGGGCTAGGTTTGGCTCAAATGTTGGCTTGGTCAAGTTCAAACATAGGTCATGAGTGAACTTAGATCAATGGTTTCAATCAATTTATCCTATGATGGAATTTGGCTATGTAAAGTTAAGTGTTGACTTGGTCAACCCTTAGGTTTGACTTGGTTTGACCCAATTTGATTGATTGATCATCCCATGATGATTGTTGATCATGATGAGAGGGATATATGAGTTTGGTTCAATCCAATTTGGTTAGGATCAAAAGTTGGCTCATAAGGGTACTTTAGGTCACTTTGGGTCAAGTGAGCCTAAGTGGTCAAATGGCTTGGTCAAAGCACAATTTGAAGTTGGTTTATCTTGTATATTGACTCATGATTGAAATATACATCCATTTACAAGTGGTTTGAAGTGAAATGGGTTTTGATCCATTTGAAAATTTCATATTCAAAGGAAGAATATGAAGGGGTTTTGGGTTTGATTTTTGATTTGGGTTTTGATTGAATGATTGAAGTTTGGATTTATATATGAGCTCATGATTGTAGGGTTGATTGAACCATGAGAGAAAATCAAGATTTTGGCTTGATTTGGAAATGATTTAGCTAAGTTCAAGATTTTGGCTTGAAAGGCTTATATTTGATTTTAAGTTGATTTGGGTTTAATTTTTGGAATTGGTTTTGATTGTTTAGATTTATATTTAATTTATATAAGTGAATATAAATGAAAATATAAATTGATCATAAAAAAATTTCAAGGATTTCAAGTGGTTTAATCATGATTTAGGTTAAATCCATTGAAGGAAATTTAAAGGATTTAAGGAAATTTTTAAATTGAAATTTAATTTTTTTTCCTTTGATTGTATTGATTTATATTTATATTTCATTTATATATGAAATATAAATGAGGATATAAATAAGTTTTGGGAAAATCCCAAGAGTTTGAAATGGTTTGATCATGATTTAGGTTAAATCCATTAAAGGGAATTTTAAGAGAATTTCAAGGATTTTAAATTTGGAATTTAATTTGAGGGTTTTATTTGATTGATTTATATTTATATTTCATTCATATATGAGAATATACATAAGTTTTGAGAAAATCTCATGAATTTGAATAGGTTTGATCAAGGTTTAGGGTTGATTTTGGCTAAGTCTTTTAATGGAAAATTAAAGGGACTTAAGAAAATTTTCATGAATTGATTTTTAATTTTGAATTTGAATTGATGGGTTTGACTTTATATTTCATTTATAAATGTGAATATAAATGAGAATATAAATGGATCATGCGAAAATCTCAAAGATTTGAATAAGTTTGAATCATGATTTTGAATAAGCCCTTAAGGGAAGCTTAAGGACTTTAGCAAAATTTGGACTTATGAATTTTTGATGGATTTTGATGGATTTCAATCATGAAATTGAATCATGGAATTGATTTGAGTTCAATGATGGAATTGATTTGAGTTTGGAGAAAATCAAATAAAATTGATATGGAGTTTGACTTGAAAGAAGGAAAGTGAGGAATGGTTTAAGCTAAAGGGTAGGAAATTTTCCTAACACCCCTAAGGCATGACCTATTCCTATGGCGAATCCTTCTAAGTCTTCTAGGGCTAGATTTGAGTGTCCACCTAATCACTAGATGTGTCTTAAGACTAAGGAACTCTTAAAGTCTAAGAGGAGTCATATGTCTAAGATGGGGGAGTTGAGAGCTCATTCTAAAAATGAGGTCAACAGGCCTCCATCTCCCTAACAATACGTGTATGATACCACTTAATCATGTGGTTTTTATTTCTCCTCTAGGGATGAGTGGGTAAGAACCCAGACCCAAGGGAGGAAATCTCGAGATCATAGGAGCCCCTTAGATGGTGCCAATGAGTGTGCTACTTGGGAAGCACAGAAACCATGGGGGCACACATGTCCTATCACATGCTTGATGGGACTTATGCTCCTTTTTTAATGAGGGATGTCATAATGGTAAATCGATCCGATGATCGATTTCTGGTCTGATCATGCCAACAATTGTGAGGGGAGTGCCATCACAGGTGATCCTCACCCCCCTCAAAACCTCTGTCGAAATGGATGATATGGGTGTGATTAGCTAAGGGGAGATTGGCCTAATCCAAGGCCAAGTCCATGCCATAGGGGAAAGTGAACACAAACTTTTGTGAACTTGCCATTTATAATCAACTAAGCAAGAAGCACTTCCGATGAGAATCTCCAATGTTGGGAAGAAGCTAGGATGAGATTTCTATTTTGTTGATTTATGAATTTGAATTTAAAATTTAAACTTAAATCCAACATCTTGGAAGTGTTAAGTGGGGTTCAAATGGATTTAGAAGATTTAGAGATTTGATTGGAAAGAGAATGAATCCAACTTCAACAAATTTGGGTATGTTGAAAAGTGGATTCAAATATTTTAAAAAAGATGCTTCCATAGGTTCATGTTTGAAATTAAATTTTGATTTGAGGATCCTTTCCTTTAACAAATTTGGGTATGTTAAAGTAAGGGTCAATTGGTTTTATTTTTTATTTAGAATTTTGGAATTCACTCACTTAGTAAATTTGGGTATGCTAAGTGAAGTGTTTGAAAATAATTATTTCTTTTTTCTTTGTTTATTTTATCTTATGAATTATTGTTGATTTTAAAAATTGGAATTCCCTCTTAACAAATTTAGTTATACCAAGTGAAGAACCCAAGTGTGTTTTATTTTTGAAAGATTTTTGAAAATAGGATTCTTAAAAAATTTGAGTACGCTAAGGAAATCCTCAAGTGTTTCATTTGTTTTGGATATTTTGATTTTTACAAAAGTAGGATCCTTAGCAAATTTGGGTATGCTAAGGAAATCCTAATGTGTTTCCTTTTGTTTTTAATTTGTTTTTGAAAAGAGGGTTCTTAGCAAATTTAAGTATTCTAAGGGAATCCTAATGTGTTTTCTTTTTGGATTTGATTTGTTTTTAATTGAAAGTGGAGACTTCACTTTAGAAAATATGGTATGCTAAAGATGATGTTCCACTTAATTTTGTGAAATGGAAATTTCACTTAGCAAATTTGAGTATGCTAAATGAAATTCCAAAAGATGTGTTTGAAATTTTTTATGTTTTGGTTTAGTTTGAAAATGGAGGCTTCACTTTAGCAAAATTGGTATGCTAAAGAGTAAAGTTCCAAAAGTGCTTTTGAAAATTTTATGAAGTGGAAATTTTATTTATAAAATTTGAGTATGCTAAATGAAATTCCAAAGGTGTTTCAAATTTTTATTTTGAATTTTGAAAAAGGGAGATTTCATTTTAGTAAACGGGGAATGCTAAATTGAAATTCCAAACATGTTTTTTGGAAAAAAAAAATTTTGGGATTGATATTTTACTTATCAAATTTGAGTATGCTAAATGAAATTTCCAAAAGTGTATTTCAAATTTTATTTTTGGAAAAGAAGAGACTTCATCTTAGAAAATGGGATATGCTAGAATAAAATTTCAAATGTATTTTGAAAATTTTGTTTTTTAAATTTGGAGACTTTACTTAGCAAATTTGAGTGCACTAAATGAAGTTCCAAATATATATATTTTTTGAATTTTAAAAATATGATTATTAAGTTTTGATTTTCGAAAAGAAGGCTCCCATCTAACAAATTTGGGTATGTAGGAATGGAAGTCAATCCTATTTTTGTAATGTAAAAATTTTGCTTTGTGTGTGATTGTTGTTTTTTTGAAAGAGGGAATTCCAACTTAATCATATATGGAATATGTTTAAATGGGATTTCCAAATGATCTTACTTTTATTTGGAAATGAAGTTTTTATTCAATAAATTTGGGTAGATTGAATGGAGACATCCAAATTTAGTTTTGTTTGAAAATGAAACTTCCATTTAATAAGTATGGGTGCATTGAATGGAAAGGTTCATGTGTGCTTTTATTGAAAATTATATTTTTGATTTTATTTGAAAATGAGACCTAATGTGAATATATTAATTGGAGAGGTTCATATGTGCTTTTTGAAAATATGAAAATTCCAACCTAACACATGTGGAATGTATTAGGTGGAAGTTTAAAGTTATGATTTTTCTTAAAGAAGTAATATCCATTCAACACATTTGGGTGTATTGAATGGAAAGACCTATCTTCAAATTTTATGCTTTTGAAAATATGATTGTTGGAATTTTGTATTTTTGTTTGTAAAGATAATCATCACATATAACAATTATAAAGATTATTAGATGAAGATAATTTAGGAAAATTTTGTGCAAAATATTTTATTAAGTGCATTTTTGAAAGAGTGCTTTTTGAAAAGCATTATTTTTGATAAGGGTTTGTTTTGTATTTATTATTTTAAAATGAACCTTTTTTTTAGGAATTCTTTAAATGTTTTCTTTTTTTATTTAGCTCTTTTTATTTTTACCCATTGGAGAACCCAATGGGGTTTTAAGACTAGCATGGGGTGAGGTCCTAAAACCTAAGGATGTTGGATAGCTTAACTTAAGAATGAAATAAGCTAACTACCAACGGAATGAAAGATAGTCTTGGATTCATACAAAGTACAAACCCACTATCGATACTTGGAGACAACAATCATTTACCAATGATGGAGAGAGAAACCATCCCCAGCGGAGTCGCCAAAAAAATCTATGGTGAAAGTTTCATGTGTAATTTCTAAAGAATAAAATATGTAGTTCCATCTTCACTCTATGCAGGATAAAATGAAGATAGAAAATACATCTCCTCTTTTTATGCATTTTTGACACAACGTAAATCCGCAGATGTTCTTATTGAGGGAGATCGGGTGCGACATTGAGAAGAGGTGTACTATCCTTAAAAATAGAAGTCACCACCCTACAATAGACCTAATCACCTCAATAAGGACTCCTAAAAATAATGGGTCTGCATGTGTACTAAAGATTCTTCCCCCACTTTACATGGAAAGGTAAAGTAGGGTTTATTTTAAATCGGGTTCGTTAAGTTCCATACAGGGGCAAGCCCCCATTATTAATTACATCTTAAGGAATGAGATTCCTTAAGAATACTCTCAATTAAGGTAAATGATCGTTGTCTCCAAAGATTTTAACAGGTAGGACTATCAATCGATTGGTTTATTTTGGAGATCAAATGGGATTGATCAAGGAGAGAGTTATTATCGAAGCCAAGAGAAAATAAATAGGAGATGCTCACAATGCTAGGAAACCTAGCGAGCATCTCAAACTATCCTATGATTGGGCTTTACATTTTTGAAATTGAATTATTCATTTGAGTTGATTTTTTATTAGAAGTTTATGACTTATGATACCATAACACAAAGTAAGGAAATGCCTAAGAGGTGAGGATTTATGCTTATGGACCAAAATAAAGAGAGAAGCAATCTTAGAACTTAAATCTAGGGAGCTTTGGTGAGGACCAAAATCATAACCTAAATCTAAGGCAAAAAATGGGTATTTTGTTTGCCTCCATAAGAAAGGACAAACCACCCAACTTCTTGGACTTACAACCGCCTAAGGGTGGTTGCCAACTAACTCCTCCCATGGTTTTAAATTCATGTAGGCAAGTCATATGCTTTATGCAAGATAGCTAGGTTGTTATTTATTTAGAAAGAGACTAAATCCTTAAATTCACTCCCTAAAGAGACTAGATCATGTAAGGGTATTCTTCAAATGACCTAAATGTAATGCATATCATATTACCTTTTATTTTTATTTTTGGACAATCATTTGACTCAGGCTTATAGGATTCATATGACTAATGCATGAGTAAGATTATTGGCCAAAATTAGCGAGAAGGAAGGAGGTGTATTTCCACCATGGCTCTCAAAGGTCAAGCCAAGTTTCTCTGGCAAAAGGTTGAAGCCCTCCAATCAAGAGTGAAAATAATATGCATTTATGCATGATGTTATAAAAGAAATACTCATCCATCTAAGAAGTTTCTAATTCTTTTATCTTTATTTTAGCCTAAGCTTTAGGCGAGGTTATGAGTTATTTATTTTAAATTTTGTATTATTAAATTTGGTAGAAGATTTATTTTTTCCTAAGAACCTAATCCACATCCATGCCATACATCAAGCAAGGAAGAAACAAGAAAAAAGATGACATCTTAATGCACAAGCTAAACAAATCATCAATCAATTTATAAAGCTAACATAAAAGAATAAGAGGCCCTTTGTGATCGGGCACCACTGTACAAACCTAAAAATAAATTGGCTAGCCAAGCTCTACCCTTATACAACCCAGATTGCAAATAAATTAAGTACAATTAAGCAAGGACCTCATTGTTATGGGGGTCTTCAAGCTTCATTTCTTCATTCTTCTTTTCTTCTTTCTTCTTCCTTTCTTCTTTCTTCTTTGATTCCTTCTCTTGCATGGTTGGAAGGTGGTTACTCCAAGGCTTCACATGGTACATAAGATGAGATCTTATGACCAATGCTCACCCTAATCCCCATAACAACCATTCCAAAATTCTAATTATAAAAAATTACATGAAAAGAAAAAAGTAAATCTTGCTAACAACTGTAAAATAGAGATTAGCTAAACAAATCACATAAATTCCAAGCCTATATATTTAAATCCACCTGGACTATTGGATTATGCTTAGTGGTATGAACACCTACACAGTAAAAGCATTTATATTTTTATTTATTATAGCGCCCCTTAAGCACAATCTCCTGCAGAAAATAATGATTATACTAAATCATCCTATCATTCATTCTATGCACATTCACCCTAACATCTAGACTAAAACATATATAACAAAATAAAAGGAAACATCAAACCATGCACCTCCCTACCTAAAGCTAGAAGTGGTGAGTTAGTCTGAAGTGAGTGCTTTTAAGGTTTGTGTAGTATGCTTAGCCATGGCTTTAAGTTAGAATTTTATAAGTGTGAAGAATGCTCAACTTAGATAAGGGTTTCATTTAAGTGGTTTAGTTATTTTGGGTTGATTTTATTTTATGTTTTGATTGGGTTCAAGAGAATCCTACAATTAATTACTAAGTTGTAAAGAGAGGGAAAGAGAAGAGAACTTCTCTTTCCTTTCCTAACGTAAGTAATTTGTAAAGTAGATTCATGTTTTAGTTTTGTTTAGTGAATATTTTATTATATATTTTAACTAATCCTAAGTTTAGATGAGCTCTAAACAAACCTATTCAAAATAAAGGCATTTTGAGATTAAATAAAGTGAGTAAAGATCACAAAACACACATCACTTCATTTCTTTCCCAACATGTATAACATGCATATGAATGAATCCTAAGCATATCTATACATACCAAATGGGAATGTTTAGCACACTTTATGATGCATGCTAAATAAGTTACTTAAGAAAATTTGAATATTTATGATGCAAGATTTTCATTAAGTAGTAAATGGGTTTCTTATCCAATTTTTGCATGCACATATGAATGCACGAAAGGCATAAGTGAGTGCGATGCCATTGTTAACTAGGAGTGTAAGGTACAAGACTTACTTAGGGCTACTTAAAGCCTTGCAACTTTGGGGTTGTCTAGACTAATATACCACTTTCCTTTAATACAAGCATGTGTACAAAAGAAATGAATGGAAAAGAAAGATGCAAAAGTTGATATTTATTTTATTTTGGTTTGTTTATGCAATTTATATGTACAAGTATGGGTATCCTTCTTAAGTAATAGCATAGGAATGAATTGGAGATGGAATCAGGTAAGTGTTAGGTTCTTTTCAAATGAACTAAACACTTTACAAAATCCTATTCAAAATTACACCAAAAGAGAGGAGGAAAACTACACTAAGCACATCCATATATTTTACTCACATGCAAGCTTATAAGTAAGATATAAGTAACACACTTTTAGTTTTGATAATTGATTTATATAATTTGAAAATAATTTGGATTTAATAGTGATAATAGCCACTCATATTCTTACTTTAGCCAAAACATGCAATTTGACATAAAGGAAACATTTTCATTTTAAATTTAATTTTTGAAAATTATGAATGTATGAAATCATATAGCGCACACACATTTAGCATGTTAGAAAAGAACTAAAGTAATGAAAGCATGTAAACCCATTCACCTTAATTAATTCCTAAAGATAATCTTATGAAATAAGAAAGCTTAAAGCAAATCAAAGTTTATTTAAATGTGATTTTTATTTGATTTTGAGTTTGATTTAATTTGGAAAATGTGAGTTGAGTTTTCTATTCCTAACCCATTCCCATATGTGTTTGATATTATTGTTCAATTTTTAGGTGATTAGATTCATTTTATATTTTGATTAGGTTAAGTATGAATTAAGCATGTTAATTACCCCTTACCTACACCACCTTAGCATAGTTAATCAAATAATTATGAGCCGATGAGATGACATAAAATCACACAAGGAATTTAAATCAACAATGCACATAGAAGGAAAAGGGCCTAATGCAATTTGGCTCATGATTAATGATTAATTAAGCTAAGGGATTTAACTTAAATAATTTCAAAACACCCTCACACATATGAGTTGAATTTTGATTTCCTTAATTGTACTTAGGCTCTTGAACACCTAAGCATCTACCCAAGAAGAATTAATTAAGTTCTGGAAAGTTTTAGAATTTTATGAAATTAATTAAGGGGCTAATTAATGAATTAACCTTTAATTAAGGTAAGATTAAGGAATAAAGGGAGGGGTTGTTTAAGGAATATCCTAAGGAGAGTATCCCAAAATTATTCCCTAAACCTCACATTAACTTAATCAAAACTTAATTGGCTCAATCAGAGGGTTAAATCATTAATTATATCCTTAATTAAGTTTAATTATATTAAAGGAATAATTATGGAATAAACTAGCAATTTCCCTAATTAAGCCACCAGTAATTCCCAAGAAAATTAGTGGAGGTAGAAGTCATCTCTCTAATTACATCGAAGAAATTTAAGATTAATCAATGGATTAATTAGAGAGTAATTAGTAATTTAATATTCCCAATAAAACCTAAATTCAGAGAAAAGAACTATTCAAAATGAATCAAAATCAATTTTAGAATATTCTATGTTCAATTATCTTTCTAATGTAATTTATTTCATTTTTTTATTTTTCTATGTTGAGATATGAATTTTAAAAGTTTAGGTGATTAATTAGAAATTAAATAATTCCTAAATCCTATTATTAATCCACCACATACGGCGTGACAACTCGACATGGCCGATTGGATATTTAAAACATCACATCATAGTGTCGGGTTGTGGCAGCCCTATGCGCTTTCTCCTCAACCGTCCAATCAAAGATCAGATGATTGAGATTAAAGCGGCGGATCACAGGATTATATATAAATATATTACACATTTTAATCTTGGCCGTCCATCCAAACTGTGGGAATGGACAACCAGAGATCCGTCCCTATAATTCCCTGTAAAAAAGGGGATTCATCCAACTTCTAAGCCATGATCCGAGCTCGATTGAGCTCGGATTGGGCTAGAATTTGGTCTACACCTTCATCATGCATCCTAGATCACATCTAACAGTCAAAAGCCTATGCAATGAAAATTTATTTCACAAAGCTCCACACCACATTGAGTTTAAGCTGAGAAAATGGCTAACCTTGCCGGAGGTGATCACCAGCGCTCGATTCCCTTGGAGAAGCTTCATCTGGTTGAGACAAAGCTTTGCTGAAAGTTTGTGGGGTTGAGGTTGAGTAACTTCTCCTATGGACCAACTCCTCCTCCAAGTGAGCTCGGCTTTGGTCAAGGTGACTCCTCCTTTGCTTTAAGAACTTGAAAGAGAGCTTGGGCAAGCTCGATTGGGGTCCCTAAGGGAGTGTGCAAAGTGAGTTGGATTAATTTTAGGTGTGGAGTAAAATGGACTTTTGGTGGAGGTCCCCTATTCTCACCTTATAAAAATTGAGAAATGGGAATTTGCAAATGCTTAAGAGAGCTTGGGATCACTGAAAAATGACTCCTATGGCTTCCTAACACTCAATCGATAATGGCACTATGTAGATTCAAATGAATTAGGGGGAGTATATCTCCCTTTTGGCAATCAGATGATCAAGAATGGGCTTGCCATTTTGATCCAATTACCCTGATTTATATGGTTTGTTAGGCTATTTTTAATTGCACATGGTTTGGTTTTGGTCAGAGAAGAAGTGGATAAGCTTGTCATGTGCTCAAATTGAGTGTAGGAAGATTCCCATGTGGCCATTTCAAAGCATGTGCTCGATTTGGCCATTGTGTTAGGTTGGATTGACCCCCATTGGGTTGGGTGCACCACCCTCCCTAGTGTTCACTTGATCCACTAGGAGAGTATCAAGTGGGTATGAGGAGGATTTGACAAAATTCTAAGGGTGAACATGATTTGGATTTTGGCTTGACTTTTGAATTGAGTTTTGATTATGTGATTGAAGTTTGAATTTATGTTTGTATTCATGATTGAAGGATTGATTGAATCATGAAGGAAAATCAAGAGTTTGGCTTGATTTGAAGTTAGTTTGGCTAAGTTCAAGAATTTGACTTGAAAGGCTTAGGTTGGATTTTGAATTAGGAATTTGAATTTTGGAATTGGTTTTGGTTTTTTGAATTTATATTTCATTTATATATGTGAATATAAATGAGAATATAAATGGGTCATGATAAAATTTCATGAGTTTGAATTGATTTGAAGATGATTTTAGGCTAAATCCTTAAGAGGGAGATTGATGACTTAGAAAAGATTTGTGAATTGATTCTAAATTTTGGATTTAGTTTGATTTATTTAAATTTAAATTTCATTTATATATGTCAATATAAATGAGAATATAAATAAGTTATGAAAAAATTTCATTGAATTGATTTGAAGATGATTTAGGCTAAGTCCTCAAGAGGGAATTTAAGGACTTAGAAAATATTTGGAATTTAGAATTTCAACTTAGAATTCAATCATGGATTTCAATCATGTGGCATTGATTTGAGTTTGAGTTTGACTTGAAGGAAGGAAGTAAGGAGAGTAGTTTAAGCTATAGGGTAGATTTTCCTAACATCCCTAAGGTATGACCAACTCCTATGGCTAACTCTTCTAAGTCTCTAGGATTAGGTTGGGTCTCCACCTAATCACTAGATGCATCTTAGGACTAAGGATCTATTAAAGTCTAGGAGGAGTCCTATGTCTAAGATGGAGGGGTTGAGAGCTCATTCTAAAAATGAGGTCAATAGAGATTTATCAAGAATTTTTTTACCATTATTGCTCCCATAACTAATATACTAAAATTAGATAAATTTTGTTCCTAATGCACAAAAGGCCTTAGAGCAAATTAAAGTTCTTATCACTTATGCACCAATCCTTAGGATTCCATTTTTTTTAAAGCCTTTGAAGTGACATGCGATGCCTTAGGAATTGGATAGGTGAAATTTTAAGTCAAGAGAATCAACCTATCACATTCTTTAATGAATATTTAAATGAAGCCAAACAATGATATTGCACTTATGATAGAGAGTTTTATGTTGTAATTTAATCCTTATGGCATTGGCAACACTATCTCTTGCATAGAGAATTTATACTTAATTTTGAACATAATGCCTTAAAATTCATTAATACTCAATGAAATTAAATCATAGGTATGCAAAATGGGTTGAATTTTTATAAGACAACTCTATTATTCTAAAGCATAAGCCTGGAATTAAGAATAAACTTGTTGATGCCTTATCCAGGGTAAACCTAATGATTTCCTCCTTAGAAATTAGAATCCCAGGATTTGATAGAATTAAAGATGATTATATTGTGTGCCCTGACTTTCACCTAATTTATCTTGAACAACTAAATAAACCAATAACTTTACAATGAACATTCTTGATAATAAATGGATATTTATATAAAGGAAAACAACTATGCATTCCTCGATCTTCTCTTAGAGAATTCCTTATCACTGAGCTACATGCTGGAGGTGTAGCTGGTCATTTTAGAAAGGATAAGGTCATATGTTTATTGGAAAATAGGTTTTACTTCCCTTCATTAAAATGAGATGTTAAAAAATTAGTGGCTCAATGCTTAATTTGTAAATAGGCTAACTATCAAACTAAGGTCTGGACATTACACTGCCTTACCTATTCCTTGTAGACCTTCAGAAAACCTATTAATGGATTTTATTCTAGGATTACCTAGGATAGCTTAAGGACATGATAACATTTTTGTTGTAGTGGATAGGTTCTAAAAAAATGTCTCATTTTTTACCTTATTAAAAAAATAAATGATGCTCATATAGCCAAATTATTTTTTAAAGAAATAATGCGACTCCATGGCCTCTCTTTAACCATTATTTATGACAGAGATGTTAAGTTTGTCTCATATTTTTGGAAAATATTATGGAAATTTAGGTACCAAATTTAAATTTTCTTCTACCTTTCACCCACAAATTGATGGATAAATTAAAGTAGTCAATCATACCTTAGGAAATTTGCTTAGATGCTTGGTAAGTAAAAGTTTAAGAAATTGGGATTTACATTTACTCTCCTTAGAATTTGCCTATAATAGTACTATTTTATAACGACAAAAAAAAATCACCATTTGAGATAGTATATGGCCAAAACCCATAATAACTAATAGATATAGCAAACCTACCATCTCATGTATTTTCTAACATAACATTCTCATTTGCTAAAGATTTTCATAGCCTCCATGAAGATATAAGAATGCAAATTACTATAAGTAATTTAAATTATGCTTTTGAGGCAAATCATAAGTGTTCAATGAAAGAATATAAAGAAGGTGATTATGTATTGATTTACATTCAGAGCATTATCAAACCATCAAATATAAAAATTATATGGATGAGCTTATGGTCCATTTAAAATTCTTAAGAAAATTTGGAATTAATGCTTATCACCTTGATTTGACTGCTGATATGCTCATTCATCCAGTTATTAATATTAAAGATATTCTATCATATGAAATAATTAGCAAACCTCTACTTATTAAGTCTAACTCTTTAGGAGGAAATATAGCACCGTACTTGCAGAGCCTTCTTTCTTTAAAGTTGACTATATTATCACTGAGGAAGCACCCATTAATCTAGTTTCTGAACATCATTTTCTACTTCGTTGGAAGAATAAGCTACCAGTTGAAGACATATGGTTGACTCGTACTGATTTGGATACTCTAGCCCCACAATTAGTAGAAGACTTCTTAGATTTTAACTCTATGGAAAAAAGTTCAATTGAGCACAGGGGAGTTGATGTAGAATATCATGTGGATCCAAAAATTAGAGCTCAATGTCAATTTATAAGATCTTAAGCTAAAGCCCAAGAAAAATCAAGAAGAAGAAGAAGCCAGTAGCCTACTAAGGCCCAATTTATGATTTCATCTTTTTTTTTATTTTCTTAATTTTAAATTTTCTTAGAAACTCCAAGTTTGAAATTTTAAATTTAAAAATTCAAAGCATAACATATGAGGTGGTTGAATCCACATAAATAAATAGCATGTGAAATGGGTGGATGACATAAAATAATCAAAGCAACTTAATGCTTCACATTAATGTGGCCACCCACCTTTCCCTCCATGTTTTGAATTCTTTTCTTTTGAAAGATGCTTGTAATGGCTATATATCCCCTTTGTTATAATGAAAAGAGATATGTTTAGCAATTATAAATTATTTGAGTTGTTCTTGTGGTTAGGCTTGGTGGCCAAACCTTGGCAATCTTTGGTGGGAGTGATAATTATCCAACATATATTCTTTCCTCACCTCCAATACCCAAGTTTTCTCAATCTCACCAAAAGAAAGAACACCCACCTCCATCACCAATTTGGTCAATCCAACCCATTTGGCCTACTTAGCCCAATTTGACTTAAAGGGTCAAACTGAACCAAATCACTTCCTAATCCAAATCAATTCAAATTAACTCTTCGATCAATCACCAATGACCAATTAAACATAGGCCTAACCCATATTCAAGCCAATTTGGCCAATTTGGTCAAATATGTCAACATGACCCATTTGACCCAAATTGAATCATATGAACCAAATCTAAGTCTAACCCCAAATTGAATCAAACCAATGGCTATAATTCATTCTAAATTACTAGTTGAACTGAATCAAACCCCCACTTTGACCTAATTTTCCCAAAATGGTAATATGAGTCAAATTACGCCAAACCCAACCAAACTAGGCATGACTCATCCTTGGGTCACCATGGGCCAGCCCAAGTGGGCCCAACCCAAGGTGAACTCAGGTTGGGTCAAACCCATTAAACCAAGCCATCCAAATGAGATAAAATTCACATTTGGATGGGTTCTCCAACTCACCCACCCCTTGGCACCACCTTTAGCTTTTCTTGGATAGAGGACCACTGACCCAACCTAACCCAAGGTTGTTGGGTTTAGCCTTTAGCAAGAGATGGTGAGTTCACCCATGGGCAACCATTGGTCCACTTAAGGAAGAGTGTACATTGGCATCCGCTATACTCCCTCAGCCTCTCACACACATCCACCTTAGCAGTCTTGTGCCACCTTGGGCTACCCACTCTGGCTAGATGACTACCAAAGGATGACCTAATCTTAGCCTTTGGTTCAACTGGGGAGGAGAGTATACTTCTCCACATCCATTCAAACTCAATAGACACATTCCTTAGAGCCTCCCAAGCAGTCCCAGAGCATTTCCTGAGCTCCCCGTGCACCCTATCATTGGCGAGACCATGCTCCATTCACACCCGAGAGCCCCATCCATCCAGCCTCAACAAACTTTCACCAAAGTCAAATTAATTTTTCCCGTTCCTTCACCACACTCTGGCAACCCAAAATGAATTGATTCTCGGTCGATGCAATCACCATAAGGCATCCCTTGACCAACTCTAATGACTTTTGCGATGGCATTTGGTCCACAGATTGATCAGCGGGGAGGCAGCTTGAGATCTTCTCAACAGGCCTTTGTCTCTTCAAGATGAAAGCTACTTTTATCAGCGTAACACTAGTCTTTAGCTCTGTAGATTTGACCCCCAAAGTATTGGTCTTTTGAAATGAATTCTATTTCCATGCAATTTCCACTGTATCATCTCCATAGATCACTTCCCTGATCATTTTGGAGTCGATTTCACCATTAAACTAGCTCCTTTGAGCTCAAATTGAGTCATAGAAGGCAGACGACAATGCTCATTGGATGCCAGATCAGCAGCCATTAGTTTGAAGTGATTAGAATGAATGACCATGATTAATTGATATAGAAATCTTGATTTAATCCCTTTGGATTTGATGGTCTGTATGAAAGTGCCACGTGGAAAGCACTACCACGTCAGCGTCCATGTGGCAGTTTAAAATGATTAATTTGGCTTAAAAATTCAATTTAAATAGACAAAACTTAAAAAAAAAACCTTAACTAATTATAGAAGAATAAAAAAATGCAAATAAACTCACTTTTGAAAGCATAAATAGAGGAAAATTTAATAAAAATGAAATCTCCAATTAATGTCTAATGAATAGGGCTTAATTAAAGTTTGAAGCTTAGTTAATTACCTTAATTAAGGCCAAATTACTTGGCTAATTAATTCTAAATTTGGCATGTTGACTCTATGGGATGTCCTCTCCCTCCCATATATTTCTTGGAATTATTTCCATGCAATTTGGGAAACTCCAAATTTTTAATCCTAATTGCCCCTTTAAGTGATTTAATAATTATTAAAATTATTGAATAGTAAAATTTAGTAATTTGGATAATTAATTGAAAATAGGAAAACATTGGAGATAATTAGGACCATCTCTCCTAATTAATCCCAAATGTATTCCATTAATGAATTTAATTAACTTTTTTTGTAATTAAGGATAAATTAAGAAAATTAATAATGAAATTAATTTAAACAACTCAAGTGCCAATCCATTTATCCCTTTATGTGTTTAATAAAATAAAGTCATCAAAGAAATTATGAAACTCCCATTGATGGGTGAATCATAAGAGTATTTAGCTTAAATATATTTTTTAATTGAATTTACTCTTAAGCTTGAGCCTAATTATATTAGAGCTCTTTTGGTTTGTTGCAAATTTTATTTTCCCAAAGCATGTCATTGAAGGATCATGATTAAGTGGTTAATTAAGTTAAAGAAGTTTGAGAAGGGTAATCAAAATTGATATAATTAACGGATTGAACCTAATTAATTCATAAAACATATTTAACTCCTTTCCTTCAACATTTTAAATAACCAATATGGGATGGAGTGGTTTCTAAGTATCATTTCACCTCTTTTGGTTTTAATAACTTTACATTCAAATTAAGCCTTAAAGAAGCTTTGGTTATACTTAAGGGATGTTTATTTAACTTGATTGCCCTTATGGTTTAATGAATTCAAGTATTGCCATGTGGTAATATTTAATTACTTTCTTTCAATTATCATAAATGTGTATGCCATTTATTTCATGTATTCATGTTTTAAAAATTAAAAGAATATGATTACATTCAAGTTGCATGAGCTAAATATTTGTTATTATATGGTGCAACTATTATCATTAATAAATCTCAAATTATTTTGAAATTATACATTAATTATGAATTAAATGATTTAAAACTTAAATCAATGCCCTTTATAAATAATTAATGAAATGTTCATTTGTTTGCAATTAAAATATGGCAAGTGGTTATTTTATTCCTATGTTCTATGCTTATGCTTACATGTATTTGAATTAGCAAGTATATAGTCTAGACATCTTGAGAATACAAGGCTTTAAGTAGCTCTAAGAAGTCTTAGATAATCTCCTTTTCCTTATGCCATTTAACCTTACATAAATAAAGGATATTTAAACACAACCTTTTCATGATTTTGTTTCTATGCTTATGTACATATTTATGTGTATTTCAATTGGCAAGTATATAGTCTGGACATCTCAAAAATACAAGGTTTTAAGTAGCCCCAAGGAGGTCTTAGACAATCTCACTTCCCTTGTTTAGCAATGACACATACATGCTTAAATTTCTAATACATATTTAAATATGAGATGAAATCTCCCTTCTTTACCAAATTCATGCATCAACATTTATTAAGTGTGTAAAAGTATGTGTATATTATAAGTATATGTATATGCTAAATCAAATAATAGAAAAAAAATTTTTTTAAAGGAAAGAGTGTGGATATCATTGATAATGAAAGGAAGTAGTGGAATATAGTACTCATGTGATGGCAACTTAATTTCATTGATCTTAAGATGCATTTCATGTTTGAATAAGATTCATTAAGGCTAATCTAAACTTAGGCTAAATAAAATTCATAAGTAGTTCATTAAGAGAATTAAAGCCATAATAATCTATCCTTAAAAGTCAACTTAGGTTAGGGGTGAAAGAGTTGAGTCCCTCTCCTCTCTTCAAAATGATTAAATCTTAAGTAAGTAGTAAAAAAAATAAAAATGCATATGTTGAAATATAATCAAGCCACTAAAGGACTTGAAGTGAAGCCTTCCTTAATGGATAATTTCATCAATCCTTAGATTTTAGAAAACCCAATCCTAAAGCTTAATCAGGACATACCACACTAAGCCTTAACACACATATTAGAATACTAAGTCACCAATCTTGGTATTAGGTTAGGTTGGTGTATGATTTGGTGATATGTTTTATTTTATGATGTCATGTTTTATACTGGATGTTGGGATTGTTTATGCGTAGACTAGATGTTAGGTCGTTATTAGCCTAACGATATCTTATGCATGGGATTGTGCTTGACGGGCCACTATAATAAACAATAAATATAAATGTTCTTGCTTGCAGATGTTGCTTATTCTCCTAAGCATAATCTAATTATGTGGTGCTTAGTTACCCAAGTGCATGGTGCTAAGTCCAAATATGTGAAATGTAATTGCTTATTTTGCATGCTTGTTTAGCTAACATCTATTTTACAGGTGTAGTTAAAATTCATTTTTTTTCATAAAGATTCAATTTTGTGATAGGATTATGATTAGTACTATAGGATTTAGGATATGCAGTAGCTAGAAGGCAAAGACTTGGGAGACCCTATGGATCCTAGACAAAACTAATCTAAAGAAGGAAAGAAGAACAAGAATTGAAGGACCCCATATCATTTATTTCAACTGTAATATTTAATTATAATCTAGGTTGTATAATGGTAGAGCTTGGTTACCCAACTCTTCCTTTTTTTTTGGTGTACGATGGTATCGCATCAGCTTTTTATTCTTTTATGAAATTCAAATGCTTAGTTGTTGTGTTTATTTTGTGCAATTGAAATGCATACTTTTCTTAGGTTTCTTAAAGTTTGATGACTTGATGTGTGACATGGATGCTATAGGCTCTGTAGAATAAAATTAAATTTTCTACCCTACTAAATAACTCATAACTAAGTTCTAATGAAATTCATAACCTCATCTTAAAGCCTAAGATTTTAATTATGATAATAAAAGATTTAGCAACCCCTTAGCTATGTGATTGTATGCTATAATAACATGCATATCATATTTTCTCACTCTTGAATAGAGAGCATCTCCACTCTTGCATGATAGGGGACATGCTTGACCTTTGAGAGTGGTCTTTTGTATTGGAGACACCTCTTCCCACTAATTTAGCCCACTACTTAATTTCATTAGCTCCAAATTTTTCTAACAACTCTACTAGGGAGTGCTCCTCTCTCCAACTTTACTAGTCAATCATTATCTCCAAGCATCGATAGTGGACTTATGTCTTTATTTAAGCCCAAGGCTATCATTCTTTTTGTTGGGCACCTCAGTTATATCATCCTTAAGCAAATGCGACCAACATCATTTAGGTTTTAGAACCTTAGTCTAGTAAGTTCTAAAACCCCTATTAGACTTCCAATAGGAACAAGAGAATTAATTAATGAAATCACTCAAATAAACTCAATTCAAAACTTTCAAGAACCTCTTGCCACAAGTATGGCAAATTAAGGTTCATCCACCATCTCAAAATTCATTTTAGCTCACTCTTAGTAAAGTTCAAATTAAACAAAACATCTCCCCTCAAAATGATAAATCTCTCCAAAATATATATATATATAACCTCATCAAACATAAGCAAGTTTATTAGATGAGGGTTTCAATTTAAAGTCAAGTTAAAGAAAATAACAACTAAAATAAAGTCTAATCCTATGATTTTTCTTCTCCAATAGTAGATAGAAAGCCCTAATCCTTCTTCCCTTCAAGTATTCAGTCACTATGCCTTCTGGGAAGCTCATCTTTTTCTTTACTTTAGGTGAGGACTTAGCCATAGATCAAAAAATACTCACCTCTACCCCAGTCATCAAGTTTGGCCTTAGATTTGAACACTTCAAGATCACTTGTGATGGTCCTACCCTCAGTATAGTGAGTAGGGAGGAGGTTGCCAACGACCACTTCTACAATTTGATTTATAGTCAGACACTAAGTTCCCACTTCCGAAGAGAAAGCCCTTAGAGGTTCCCATGCCATTAGCACCACTTATGCCTACCATCTATATTAGGACTAGTACTTCCTATATCACAACCTCAATCTTTAAGAAAAAGTCTATCTTAGCATCTGAGGTTGTTTTCCCATTTGGTGGTCTTACGCCATGCACCCCACTAAGACCTCAAGCAAGAACATGAAGAATAAGAGGTATTATGAGTGCATAACTAAGGAGGTTGAGGAAGCCTACCATGTAGGTGAAGAGGGATCCACTCGTGAGACCTCTCACCAACTTGGTGGTAGTAGGTTTCACTCCCGTTGTAGAGGGTGAGGAAGATGTGAGAAAAATAGTTGTGTCAGCTTCACGCCTTGCCAAGTATGAGACATCAAATATGGATAAGAGAAGTCCTTATGTTGGCCTAAGGTCGGTGCTTAAATAAGTTTGGAGAGCACATGGATGATTTGAGTCTACCACCTTGCATGATTTGACATGGGTTATCCCTAAGAGTGTTAGGGATCACATCCAAAGAGAGAGGGCCATAGAGGCTAGAACTATAGTGCAAGTGGGCTAAAGAGGTAGGAGGAGGTTTGTCGCGTTAGTAGCCTCATCATTGATTGACCACCCTAATCGATGAGCTGATTGAGTTAATCATTCAGACTGGATAGTCCTTTCTGGTTCTAGCCATAGGAGGAGATCTCTAGCAAAGAGGCAATCAGTGTCATCATCACCACACTACTCTATTTGCCGACCACCATCATTAGTTCATGCCTTACTATCTGAGGTTCCTACCAAATATCATACGTTAGTATCTGCAGAGAAGTCATCCTTCTTGGTGATATGACTACGTCCCAAGGACCACACTCCATCCACCTTGCTAGTTGATGCAAGGCCGAGCTCTACCGCTCAACCTCCTACCTCAATGGTAGAAAGGAAGGAGTGGCGCCCAAGTGTGTTATAGTTGCTCTACCATCCCAATAAAGAAGGAGAAAGAAGGGAGTTTCAACTTGGCCCCTATGATTGTTGAACCTGTCATAGTTAGCACTGCTCCCACCCAAGTCATATAGTGCATCAGCTCTTTGGGACACAGTGTGTCATCACCCAACATATGTCTTAGTAGTCCCGGGCAGAATAAATGATCGATCTTAAGAGGAGATATTCGAGGAATATCATGTTGTAGTGAGGTAGATAGTTGGAGATGGCCATTCTGATTAGCTGGAGGGTATGATAGATTTCAATGCTGATGAGGATGACTTCCTAGATCATATAGCACATGGTTGATACTTGATAATATTTGCATCGAGAACAACTTAGGCAAGAAGCTCAGGACATTGGAGTTGAGGAAGGTGAGGCATCAAACTCAACTCAATGCCTTCTCCAACAAATCAGACTCAAGGATGATCAAATTGATATAATGAAGAAGAGAGTGGAGGAGTTGATGGCAGTAGTGTTAGCATTTCAAAATCAAACACATGTCCCCCAACCCACTCCTATGGAGGCTGATTGACCTGAGTTGGTACACATCCTAAACTGCCCTAAGAGCGCCACTCTAATGGATAAGAATGCTAGTAGCCTACATAAGATGATAGCTGATAGCTCCTTCATTCATAAGGAGGATATGAAGCAAATGGTAGAGCAGCAAGTGAAGGAAGCATTGGCACAGGCCCAAGGGAGCTCATCAGTTTCAAAGGATTGACCTTACCTAGAGGAATTCGATGTAGTCCAATACTATAATGGTTTTGTGCCACCATACATCAAATTATTTAATGGCAGTGAGAACCCTAGACAACACATAACACACTTGAGGGCCAGTTGTTACAAGATTGGAGGCAGTGATGCCCTACTCTTCAAGTAATTTATTAGTAGCCTTTATGGAGTTGCCTTTGATTATTATGCCAAACTACCCTTTTCATTAAAATATTCTCAGGTGCTCAGCAAAGAGTAGCTGTAGAGGACATTATTGTAAAAAATAAAAACTCAATAAGTCCCTTATTGATTATATTCTCAGGTGCTAAAATCTGAGTATGAAATATGAACCACAGTTGCAAGAATATCATACCATTGAAATTCTTCTTAAAAATATTCATGAACTAATTGCTTTCATGCTTAAAGGCTTCACTATTAAGACATAAAATAAGCTAATCAACAAGGCAACCAATGTGCAAGAGGAAGCCAAGAAGTTACCCATCTCAGGCCAATCATTCAAGTCCAAGCCTCATAAAGTATTTGGAAAGAAGCTAGGGGTTGTAGTGGCATTAGATAACATGAAATAGCCAATGAAAGCTCAGTTTGGGAGGCTTAGCTCAACAACCTCCACTTCCACCTCCTCTTCCATTACCTCGACCACCACAAAGGCCACTTTAGTAGCCTACACAATAGTGGTATCAGTATCATCCACTAGGTAGCTATTATCTACCTACTCTTGCTGACAAACTCAACAAGCCAAATTCATTTAAGAGGAGGCAGTTAGAAAAATTTTCAAAATCTTCTTAAGAAACCTGACTTTCAGCTACGAGCTTAGAAAGCCAGAGTAAGTGGGTAGGAGTGATGATCCCAACTACTGCCCCTACCACTACATGTTAGGCCATGTCTTGGAGGATTGCTTTATATTTATTGGCTTGAGCATAGTTACAAGTTAGGAGCTATAGTGATCCCCAGAGAATACCTACTACAACAACTTCCTAGTTTCATTAAAGAAATCTTTGGGAAACATCTGATCCTTTGAAGATAAAAGAAGGTTGGATATCTCTCTGTCCCGTACCTCTAAAAAGATCATCTCTAAATTTAAGAAACTTTCTCTGCAAGTGCTTAACTCAGCTTCAACCTCCAACACCAAGGAAGGTCTGCTAGTTGACAGAGACAACTCGGGGAGGGTCGAAGCTCAATAGTAGTAGCCACCATTTGCCCGAGATAGTTCCATAGCACCACCGTAGTCTGAGTCCAACATCCTCTCTTCCATAATTGGAGATACCACATCTACCAGCTCTACCACTGCCAATAGGTGTGTCGTATCAACGGATGAGGAAACTAAGTCACTCAAGTTGCTTACTTTGCTCTTTTATCATGTACCTCCTAAATTGAAGAAATTAATGAAGAAGATTAATCGTCTTACATCTTGTCTACTTTTGATGGCCTCAGTGATTTTATTTCTATTGATAGCTCTCCAAGTCACAATAATAAAAATTTAAATAATTCTAATTAATTCCATTCAAATTCAAAAATAGATTGCCCTTTTCTCAATCTCCATGGTTCACCACTTGAGATAAACTTGGAGTCATCTGACTCTGATGATCCTTTAGGAGAAGCTATAGGTATTCCCGATTAGTAGGTAGAACTTTCCACAAGCTCCTCTTCATAAGATATCATTGAAGTTAACCTCAATAGCGACAAATTTCTACCTCCTAGGGTGGTACATCAAGATAAAGGTAAATAGGTCATTGGTTCTAGTGAGCAGATAGCCCATCCACAAGATGCTACACCCTTGGATATGCTTATGGAGGAACAACTTAAAGTTGATTACACCATCTTGGTGCATCTTAGAAAGTTACCAGCTAAGCTAAGCATATACGATGCCCTTATTTTATCCGAAGAAATGAGGGAGTCACTAATCAAAGCATTGGTTGACCCCAAGATATGCTTAGCTTTTCACTCTATAGGAGGCATGCATTTTAAAAGAAATCCTAGGAGTCACCTTCTCAGATGAAGACCTACTACTAAGAACAATAGAGTACAACCATCCCCTCTACATTACAGTGGATGTTGACAAGTTCAAGTTATCTAGATTGTCGGGATCCAAGTGCATCAGAGAATATTATAAGTCTAAGAACCCTTGCCTACTTGAGGATTGTCATATATAAACTTGAATTTGAAGATGACATTGAAAGGATTCAATGAACAAGGTGAGATGGCCTTAGGCTTTATAATGTTACCATTGGAAAAAGATGATTAGAAAATTGAGGCCAAGTTTTATGTAATAGACTCAGACCCATCTTTCAATTCTTTGCTAGGGTGACCTTGGATTCATAAGAACAACATGGTTTCATCCTCCTTAATTCATTGAATCTAGTTCATCAGGGATGGGATTGAATATTATGTTAAAGGAGATCTGAAGCCATTTGTAGTACATGAGATCAAAATTTATGAGGATGCGGTCTATTCTCCCTAAGAAACATAATGTATTCTCTCATGAACTTAACAACAATGAAAAAGAAAAGAAAAATAAGAGAAAGAGTGAAAAGAAAAAGAAAAAGAAAAAGAAAAAGAAAAGAAAAGGGAGCTACAAAAAGACATTAGGGAGAAAATAAAGTCTAAGATTAGATTCCACCCACAACTCATCACTCTATTCAAACAAGTGGGTAGAATGACTCGGCCTCCACTAGGAAGAAAAAGAGGTAAGACCATAGGAAGTCCTAGAGGTGGTAGACCTCCATACCTACCACCTACTATGAAGATTTATTCTAGCACCTAGGAGTACACCTGCCATCGACATAGACTTAGAATCTAGTTAAGAGGATGAATCCTATGTAGTGAGTACCCTAGCTAGCTCTCTCTATTAGTAGACCCAATTGCAGGTGACATTAGAGCCCGATAGTGATGAAGACTGAGTCCCCAAGCAAAGCATTAGTGTATCTTAGCCTTTATGTGAAATTGTCAGATAGCATATAAGCACCTTAACTCCACTTTCCTCACAAAATATAGAGATTTTAGTAGTTAAGGAAGCTCCTAAAACATATACTAATGCTAAGCCTAAGAGAATTTATCCAGGAGTAACATCCTCAAGCCAAAAATTTGATGTAGAGCTTGACAATGAATCATTCAAAGAATTAATAGAATTACCATTTGATTGGTACTCACCTTTATTTTAAATTTTGCAAAGAAAGGTTTAATTCCACATGCACGGTCTAAGCATAGGTCAAAGTACTTTGAAAGGATATGGGACAACAAATGCAAGAATTCACAATCAAGACCACGACTAGGCTTCAACATAATAAGCCTAGTAGACAATGATAATTATTTTTTAATCATCACCAATCATCTGGAATCTAATTGGTTCTTCTCAAACCACACTAATTCATATGAAGAAGTATCTTTAGAAACTTCAGATGATCTAGATGAGCTTTAAGTCACCTACAAAATTTGAATAAGAAATCAAATCAATTATCGACAAGCTCAAAGAAATCAACTTGGGCATTGAAGATAATCCATGCCCAACATACGTCCATTCTTTGTTAAATGAATCTATAACCAATGACTTAGTTAGGCTACTCATTGAGTTTAAGGAATGCTTCACATGGAGCTAAAATAAATGCCTAAATTAGCTCTTTAAGTCACAATTCATAAACCAATAATACAGCTTGTTAACCCTGTCAAGCAAGCTCTTAGGCGCATATGATTGGACATTGAACAACAAGTTATTTTTGAAGTCTAGAAACTAATTGATGTTGGCTTTATCTAGAAAGAAAAATTCCCCACTTGGTTGGCTAGTGTCATCCCAGTTAAAAAGAAGAATGACTAAATTCACATATGCTTCAATTTTATGGATCTAAATAAGGCATGTCTAAAAGATGAATTTCTACTACCAATACCATAACGATGGTGGACATTACCTCATCTCATGCTATCTTCTCTTTTATGGATGGTTCATATGGATATAACTAAATCAAGATGGCACTTGAAGATAAAAAGTACACTACTTTTAGAACCCTGATTAGAATCTTTTGTTATAAAGTCATGCATTTCAGCCTCAAAATGCTAGTGCCACATATCAGTGGGCCATGACTCGGATCTTTGGCAAACTCATTCATCACCAAGTTGAGTGCTACATCAATGATCTTGTGATCAAATGTAAAGAAAAGGATAACCATCTCTTTGACTTGAGATTAGTTTTTGAGTAGTTGAGGTAATATAACCTTAAAATGAACCCTCTGAAGTGTGCATTTGGGGTAACTTTAAGGAAAGTTTTTGGAGTTTGTTGTCTAACACTGCAAGATTGAGATGGATATGGAGAAGATCAAAGTGATATTGGAAATGCCACCACTTAATAACCAAACTAAACTCAAATTTTGTTAGGGGAGGTTGGCATATCTAAGATGCTTTATATCTAACCTATCACAAAGATGTCAACCATTCTTAACACTAGTCAATCAAGATGCCAAATTTAAGTGAGATGATAAATGTCATCATGCATTTGAAAGTATTAAGCAATATTTTATGACCCCGCTAGTTCTAGCTGCCCTTATCCCGAGAAAACCCCACATACTCTTCACTATTGCTTTGGATGATTCCTTTGGCACTTTATTGGCCCAGGCCAATGATGATGGGAAAGAGAATGTGCTCTACTATCTCAGTTGTCATCGATACCTTCTAAGGCAAACTATCCATCCCTTGAGAAGCATTGCTTAGCTTTGATCTTCAAAGCTTAGAAGCTAAGGAATTATATGCTCTCTCACAAAGTAGACTTGATTTCTAGAGTTAATTTATAGTAATATCTCAGGATATGACCAATGTTATTTGAACAGTTGGCACAATGGTCCATGATTTTATCATAGTTTGACATCATATTCATTTCTCTCCGTATAGTGAAGGGGCAATTACTCACAGACTTCTTGGTAGCACACCCTCTCCCTACGGATTCCCCTCTTAATGATGATATTCATGATAAAAAAATCATGAATATAAATAATAAATACTCATTGTTGGGAGATGTAATTTAATTATGTGGCTTTATCTCAAAGAGAAGAAGAATCATAATCTACTCTTTCAGGCACAGAATGGGTAATGATAGTCTTTCTAACACTAGCTCATAATATGATGATATTTTCATATCATATGTCTAAACCCTACACCAACAATGAAGCCAAATATGAGGCTTTTATCTCTAGTTTAGAGTTAGTCATCTCCGTAGGCACCCAAAGCATCAATATATTTAGTGATTCACAATGATCAACCAAATTGCTAGGTCCTACAAAGTTCTAAAACCTAAACTCAATCACTAGTACACCATGGAGTTACTAGCCCAGATCTTAGAAGTCATAATCTGTAAGATCCCTTAAGAAGAAAATGTCATAATGGATGCCTTAGCCAAGCTCGCCAAAGAGTTGGCATGGCCAGAAGATGAGTCATTATCAACTGAGGTTCACAATAGATAGATCCTACATCTTATTGATGTTGAACTTATCAACAAATACACTCTTGAAGGGGAGGTTGTCATTGTCAAAATAGACAAATAGATAGATTGGAGGAAACCCTTCATTGTTTACCTAAATAAAGGCAAACTATCTCAAGAGAAATCTCAAGCCCACCATGTCAAGCAGAGAGCGCTCTCCAATGCTATCATTGATGGTGTCTTATATCGATGGTCATTTGATCATATGTGGTTACACTACTTAGGCAAACACGAAGCTCATAAGATCATGAAGAAAGTGCATTCAAGATTATATGGAGCACACCAGTCTGGTCCCAAGATGAAGGCCAAGATTAAAAGGCTTGGGTATTACTGGCCAACGATGATCACATATTGTATGGACATAGCCAAGTGTTGCCACCAGTGTCAAGTGCATGGAGTAGTTCTACATCAACCACATAATATTCTACACCCAACTATAGCTTCATCATCATTAGAGAGTTGGGGTACTGACATAGTGGGTCCAATTAATCCTCCATCATCCAAGAGTCATCAGTTCATCTTAGTGGCTATAGATTATTTCTACAAGTAGGCAGAGGTGATTCCGTTCAGGAAAGTTAAAGCTCAACATGTGCTCTAATGTTTCAGGAACCATATCATGTATAAATTTGGAATACCTCATCAAAGTTTATCTAACAATGGTACCATCTTCAAAAGCACCAAGATCAATTGATGGTGTCTTATATCGATGGTCATTTGATCACATGTGGTTACACTACTTAGGCAAACACGAAGTTCATAAGATCATGAACAAAGTGCATTCAAGATTATATGGAGCTCACCAGTCTGGTCCCAAGATGAAGGCCAAGATTAAAAGGCTTGGGTATTACTGGCCAATGATGATCACAAATTATATGGACATAGCCAAGTGTTGCTACCAGTGTCAAGTGGATGGAATAGTTCTACATCAGCCACATAAAATTCTACACCCAACTATAGTTTCATCATCATTAGAGTGTTGAGGTACTGACATAGTGGGTCCAATTGATCCTCCATCATCCAAGAGTCATCGGTTCATCTTAGTGGCTATAGATTATTTCTCCAAGTAGGCAGAGGTGATTTCATTCAGGAAAGTTAAAGCTCAACATGTGCTCTAATATTTCAGGAACCATATTGTGTATAAATTTGGAATACCTCATCAAATTTTATCTGATAATGATACCATCTTCAAAAGCACCAAGATCAATAACTTCAGCTGAAGATATAACATAAATTAGAGGTATTATACCAACTATTATCTTCAAAATGGCTTAGTGGAAGCTTTTAACAAAACTCTCATTCAAATACTCAAGAAGATGCTTGATTACAATAATCAGCAGTGGCATGAGCAGTTAGTGTTGAAGCTTTGTGGACTTACCACACCGCCTATAAAACTCAACATAATCCACTCCATTCTTCTTAGTGTATGGGTTTGAAGCCATTCTTCCCTTAAAGAACTTGCTCCCATCATTAAGGATAGCTATGGATGGTAAAATTACAATCAAGCAAAATGATAAGCTATAGTTAGAAGAGCTCAAAGGTTTGGAGGAGAGACGCTTGCGGGCATGCTAGAACCTCGAGCTATATAAAGCTTGAATGGTTGAAGCTCATAACAAGTTAACCCACCCTAGCTTTTGGTTTGGAGAGCTCATTTTAAGTCTAAGGAGACCAATTGTCCCATCAAGATGGGAGGTAAGTTTGAACCTATTTGGGAAGGCCCTTTTACCATAGAAAAGGCTTACTAATGTGGCTCATACCAACTAATCAACCATAAAGGTGAATGCCTGATGCTTCCAATCAATGGGCTTTATCTAAAAAAATATTATGCATAAATAATGTTCCAAAAAATATCTTCATCAATGAAAATTTCATTCAATCAAATTATTCTCTGAATTCGAATGTCTTCGATTAACAAATTCTTGATGTGTATAGGATAGGTGTAAGAGAACCCAAGTGGCATCCTATTCTGATAAGCACAACACAACCATAAAATTACATAGAAACATGAATCATAAACACAAGTCCAATTGGTTTAGGCTACTTTAAGTTGAGGTAAGACCCCAGTGGCCCTCACTTAGTAGCTACTCTAGGTTGGGTTCGATTCACTACTTGACCGATGGGTCACCTCAATGGTTGCCCTTGCTTCAGAAGATGTGAGTCCCTATGCTTTCTTCCTAGCTTGATCATTACAAATTGATGAGTCCCTTTATTAATTTGATGGATTATATTATGTAACCAGTAGACCATCCTAATGGTTGATCCTATTTTTTGAGATGTGAGTCCCCAAGCTTTCTCCTTAAGCTAACTATCGTATACTGACTGGGTCCAAATATATATCCGAGGATCAGGACAAGACCACCAGTGGCTCCTCTTCCTCTTGATTATGTCAAGCTTTGGTTTGGTCTTCTTTTTATGACCCCAACTTTGTAGTTGCCCTAGGTCAGTGCTTTCTCTCTAAGTTAGCCATCATATTCCTATAGGCATTACATATTTGAGGGATTAGGATAAGACCCCAAGCAGTACCTTCCATGTGGGCATTCTATTTGTATAATATCTTTATGACTCCATCTAGAGATTACCTAGGTTACTACCAAATTGGATAGTTCCCCTTTCCTAATAGCCACCCCATTGGTTGGAAGCTCTATACTGTGGATGTATGGACTATCCTTTGGGCCATAAATCTTAGATAGGCCAAAGCTTCCATGGCTCATTCTTAGTGTGTCCCATTGCAAACCAACAAGGTCCACACTAAATAAACAACAAATAAAATCCCAACAATCCTTAATAGACATATTAACTTTTTGGGCACTGTCAACAAAATTCCCTATAGGAATCACCTTGACTATTTAAGCTGAGATAAGACCCCTAGAGGCCTTCTTTTAGTAGTCACCCTTGGTCGAGTTTGACTTGCTACTTGATTAGTAGGTCACCCCGATGGTTGATTTTGCTTTAGAAGATGTGAGTCCCCAAGCTTTCTTTCAATTTTAACCATTACAAATCGATAGGCAACCCATTGGTCGGATAGTCTCTACTGTACAGTTGGTATATTGTCCCTTTGAGTCAGCCTAAAGAAAGTCCAATTTTTTATAGCCATTCCTTGGTGTGCATCATCACAAACTTACTGGGGGAATTTTCATGTGTTTAGGTTAGGACCATTCCTTCAGGCTCCTTCCCTGAGTGACCACCTTAGGTTTGGATTAAGTTGTTATGGCCCCTCTCATAATGGTTGCTTCTTTAGGTTGAGTAGTATCATTATAGATAAGCAGACTACTCCTTTGGGATGGTAAATCTAAGATGGGTTTAGGCTCTATAGCTCCTCCTCCTTAGTGTGGCCCACCACAAATAGATAGGGTCTACATCCATTCAAGAATTAAATATAAAATTAAAATCAACATGAGTCACCAAAATTAAACAAAATTCTTCAACAAACCAATCAAACCAATGAAACCAAATTAAATTTATTAAATTGAATGAATCAAACTAATCAAATCAAACTAATCCTAATCCAAATCCCATCAATTCCTAACAAGTGTTCATTCACACCCTTGGCATGACTCAATCCCTTGTGGATTCTTCTCCATGTTCTTAATACGAAGATAAAATTTAAATAGTCATTCTTAACAAATTTTCATTCATGCCCTTAGCATAATTCAATCTTCAGTGAATTCATCTGTGTCCTCAGCATGAACTAAACTTCAAACAAATTAAAACAAATTCAAGTAATTCTCCCACTATGCCCTTGGCATGAAACAAAATAAATCAAACTAAACTATAATCTAAATTCTTTATACCCATCCATTTAGGAATGAATATCCTTCATTCATGTTCATGACCTTCTTGGATGTTATTGATTGTCTCGGTTAAGCCAATAAGTGCAATATGCCTTGTTAGTTACACCTCAGATATTGGGGGTCCTTTTGTTGACACCACTTTTGGAGTGAGGATTGGTCACTCTAATCCTAGGTCTAGAAATTTCAAGATGCTTGGATTTCCTCAGTGTTAGGACACTTTTAGTGATTAAGGGAACACTAAACCCAAGCCTAGAGACTAATAAGTTATAATCTTGGATCTAGAGCTTACCTTAGGAGAGTTGAAATCTCACCTATGCTAAGACTCAACCAAAATCCATGGTCAACTAACTAATATAATCCAAATCAAATGGTTGCAATCCAAGCTCCAAGCCAAACCAACTTAGGTCTTAACTCAAATTAACCCATTTGAACATCATAAGACCAAAATTCTATCCACCTTGAATCAAGTCAACCAAACCTAAACCTCTTGATAATTATAAACACTCAATTGAGCATCAAAACCTACCATGATCAGTTCTATGAAACAATCAAGATAATTGAATCAAGTTGACCCATTTGACCTAAAGGGTTCAAATAAGTCAAAATCCAATTTAACTCAAATCAATTATAATCAAGGTCATCAATCAACTTCAAATTCATCATTGGAAACATTCCAACCTTTATATAATTTCAATTCACCCAAATCCATCCAATAAGACCACTTGACCTAAGCTGACCTAAATAGCCCAATTAGATCAAACTTTAATCAAACTCCAATTGGATCAAATCAAGCTATTTAATCTCTTCATTGATGATTGTAGGTCACTAATGAACACTCCACTATAATCAATTGGACCTAACCAAAACCAATTTAGCCCCTTATCCCAAGTTGACCTAAAGGGCCAAATTGGATCAAATCATGTTCTAAGCCAAATTGATTGCAATCAATGTTTCTCATCAACCATAAATTGGATATTAAACATGTCTCAATCACCAATTGAAGCCAATTGAACCTAATAAAGTTAATTTGGCCCCTTAACCCAAGTTGACCTAATTTGACCTAAAAGGCCAAATTGGGCCAAATCAATTTCTAAACCAAATTAATTAAAACCAAAGCTTCTAAACAATCACCAATTGAATATTGGACATATACTAACCTTCAATTGGACCTAATTTGGTCAACCCAACCCAATTGGCCTACTTAACAAATTGCACCAAATCACTCCCTAATCCAAATCAATTCAAATCAACTTTCCAATCAATCAGCAATGACCAATTAAACATAGCCTAACCCTTGCTCAAGCTAATTTAGCTAATTCAGTCAAATTGGTCAACATGACCCATTTGACCCAAATTGAACCAAACCAATTGCACTAATTCTTTCTAAATAATCAATTTAACTTAACTAAACCTCCACTTTGACCTAATTTGGTCAAAATGATCAACTTAACAAGTTAGCCATTTGACTTACATGAGTCAAATTAAGCCAAACCCAACCAAATGTGGCATAACTCATCCTTGAGTCACCATGGGCTAGCCCAAGTGGGCCCAACCTATGGTAAACCCAGGTTGGGTCAAACCCATTGAACTAAGCCCTCAAAATATGATAAAATCTATATTTATATGGGTTCTCCAATTCCTCGCCCCTTAGCAACCACTTTTAGCTTTTATTGGATTGAGGACCACTGACCAAACCTAACACAAGGCTGTTAAGTTTAGCCTTTGACCAAGAAAGGGTGAACTCATCCATGGGCAACCATTGGTCCACCTAATGAGAAGTGTACACTCCATGGCGCCACTCTCCTCACCTCTCACACACATCTACCTTCACCACCTCAAACCACCCACTCCACGACTACCAAAAGTTGAGCCAATCTTAGCTGTTGGTTCAATTGGGGAGAAGAGTATACTCTTCTCCATCCATTCAAACTCAATAGATACCTTCCTTAGAGGCTTCTGACTAGTCCCAAATCATTCCCCGAGCACTCTATGCACCCTATCGTTGGTGAGGCCAAGCTCAATTCACACCCAAGATCCCCATTCATCCAACCTCACCAAATTTCTACCAAAGTCAAATTAACTTTTTCCCAACACCTTCACTACACTCGGGCAAACTAAAATGAATTGATTCCATAATGATTCAACCATCAGAAGACATCCCCAGACCAACTCCTATGACTTCCAAGGTGGCATTTGGTCCACAAATCGATCGACAGGAAGGCAGCTCGAGATCTTCTCAATAGAGCTTCATCTCTTGAAGGCAAAGCTACTTTTATTGGCAAAGTACTGGTCTTTAGCTTCATAGATTTGACCCCTGAGTGTTGGTCTTTTTCAAAATGAATTGTGTTTTCATGCAATTTCCATCATATGATCTTCTTAGATATTTTCCATGATCATTTTGGATTCGATTTCATCATCAAATGAGCTAGTGAGCTAGAATCAAGTGGTAGAAGGTGAACGTTGTCTATCTTTCATCGCTCACGGATGATAGATCATCGGTCATTCATTTTGCTTGATTAGAATAGATGACCATGATTAATTGCACTAGAAATCTTGATTTAATCCTTTTGGATCAGATGGTCGGGATGAAATTGCGCCCATCCCCGCTTAATTTGTAATAATGTTAGATATTTTAAATAACCAATAACACAACATCCATATGGTGCTGATGGTTTAAAATGATTAATTAGGCTTAAAATTCATTTTAAATAGCCAACACTTTAAAAAAATAATAACTAATTATAGAAAATCAAAAAAATACAAATAAAACTATTTTGGAAAGCTTAGACAGAGAAGAACTTAATAAAAATAAAATCCCTAATTAATGTCTAATGAATAATGCTTAATTAAAGTTTGAAGTTTAGGCTAATTATTTTAATTAAGGATAAATTATTTAGCTAATTAATTCCAAAATTGGCATGTTGACTCTGTGGGATGTCCTCTCCCTCCCACATTTTTCTTGGAATTATTTGTCATGTAATTTAGAAAATTCCAAAATTTTAGTTTTGATCCCCTTTTAAGTGATTTAATAATTATTAAAATCAATGAATTGTAAAATTAAGTAATTAGGGATAATTAATTAATGAAAATAGTGAGGATAACATGAGAGATAATTAGGACCCTCTCTCATAATTAATCTCAAATTTATTCCCTCAATGAATTTAATTAACATGTTTTGTAATTAAAGATAAATTAAGGAAATTAATAATGAAATTAATATAAACAACTCAAGTTCCATTTATCCCATTATGTGCTTAAAAATATAAAGTCATCAAAGAAATTATGATTCTACCATTGGTGGAGGAATCATAAGAGTATTTATCTTAAATATTTTCTTTCTTTAATTGAATTAACTCTTAAGCATGAGCTTAATTGCATTAGATCTCTTTTGGTGCATTGTCAATTTTACTTTCTTGAAGTATGTCATTGAAGGCTCATGATTAAGTGGTTAATTAAGTTAAAGAAGCATGGGAAGCGTAATCAAATTGATATAATTAATGGATTGCTCCTAATTAATTCATAAAACACATTTAACTTCTTTCCTTCAACATATTAAATAACCAATATGGGATGGAGTGGATTTTAAGTATCATTTATCTTCTTTAGGATTTAATAACTTGAACATTCAAATTAAGCCTTAAAGAAGCTCTTGTTAGACTTAAGAGATGTTTCTTTAACTTGATTATCCTCAGGGTTTAATGAATTTAAGTAAGTCATGTGGTGATATTTAATTACTTCATTTCAATTATCATAAATGTGTATGTCATTTTCTTCATATATTAATGTTTTAAAAAAATCAAAAGAATATGATTGCATTCAAGTTACATGAGCTAAATAAATTCTATTATATGGTGTGGCTATTACCATTAATAAATCTCAAATTTTTGAAATTATATGTTAATTATAATTTAAATTAATTGAAACTTAAATTAATGGTCATTATAAATAATTAATGAAATGTTCATTTATTTGTAATTAAAAGATGGCCAATGGTTGCTTTATTCCTATGTTCTATGTTTATGCTTACATGTCTTGAATTAGCAAGTATATAGTCTGAACATCTCAAGAATATGAGGCTTTAAGTATCCCCAAGGAGGTCTTAGATAATCTCACTTCCCTATTTTAACAATGACATGTACTTGCTTAACTTCATTTATGTGTTTACATATGTTAGAATATAAAGTAAAACCTCTTTCCTTATTCCACTTAACATTACATAAATAAAAGATATTTACACATAACCTTTTCATGATTTTGTTTCTATACTTATGTATCATGTTTATGTGTATTTGGATTGGCAAGTATATGGTATGGACATCCTGAGAATATGAGGCTTTAAGTAGCCCCAAGAAGGCCTCAGATAATCTCACTCTTGGTTTAACAACAACACATACTTGCTTAAATTCCAAATACATATTTTCATATACTTAAATATGAGATGAAATTTCTCTTTCTTATCAAATTCATGCATCAACATTCATTAAGTGTGCAAAAATATGGGTATATTGTAAGTATATGTATACTGAATCAAATATTAAAAAAATTATATAAAAAAAGGAACGGGTGTGGATATTATTAGTAATGAAATGAAGTAGTGGAATATTACTCATGTGATGGTGACTTAATTTTATTGATCTTAAGATGCCTTTCATATTTGAATAAGATTTATTAAGGCTAATATAAACTTAGGCTAAATAAAATTCATAAATGGTTCATTAAGAATTAAAGCCATAATAATCTATCCTTAGAAATCAACTTAGGTTAGGGATGAAAAATTTAAGTCTTTCTCCTCTCTTCATAATGATTAAATCTTAAGTAAGTAGTGACCAAAATAAAAAGACATAAGTTAAAATCTAATTAAGCCTCTAAAAGACTTAAAGTGAAACCATCCTTAATGGTAATTTAAACAATCCTAAGACTTTAAAAATCCCAATCCTAAAGCTCAATCAAGACATACCACACTAAGCCTTAGCACACATCTTAGAATACTAATTCATCGATCTTAGTTTTAGGTTAGGCTGGTGTATGCTATGGTGATATGTTTTATTTTATGATGTAATATTTTAGGATGTTATGATTGTTTATGCATAGACTATATATTAGTCGTTATTAGTCTTACGATGTCTTATGCATGGGATTGTGCTTGAGGGGTCGCTATAATAATTATTAAGTATAAATGTTCTTACTTGCAGGTGGTGCTTATTCCCTGAGCATAATCCAATTAAGACATATGGACTTGGTTACCCAAGTGCAGGGTGCTAAGTTTAAATGTGTGAAATATAATTGCATGGTTTGCATGTTTGTTTAGCTAACATCTATTTTGCATATATTGTTATATTTAATTTTTCATAAAGATGTAATTTTTGTAATATGATTAAGATTAATGCTATGGGGTTTAGGATGAGGAATTGGTAGAAGGCAAAGATCTAGGAGATCTTGTGGATCCTAGAGTAAACTAATCCAAAGAAGAAAAGAAAAATATGAATTGAAGACCCCCATAGCATTTATTTCAACTATAATATTTAGTTATAATCTAGGTTTTATAAGGGTAGAGCTCGGCTACCCTACTCTTTTTTTCTTAAAACATTACAATTACATTTAAAAGTTAAAGGGATTATAAATTAAGTACAAACACTACAAAAAAAAATGAAAAGCTAACTAAATACAACATGTTTCCTATCCTCGTCTAAAATGATAAAAAATTTGGAGGAATAGTTTCACTATAATTATCATGCCAAAAAAAGTCAGCACATGTAGCTTGCTTTGCACAAAAGTCGGCTAACTTATTGTGCCCTCTTCTAGTATGGGAGAAGATCACCTGGTGGAACTCCCTGAGGAAGCTGAGATCATGGGCTTGAGTTGGTCTAGATTTTCAAGTATCCTGCTACATGCTTTGCTTAAGGTAATCTACCACACTACTATTATCTCCTTCCATAATTAGACTTTTGTAATCTTACATACATGGTTCTATGATATTCTTGATAGCTAGCATGGTTTGCAATTCAATGTATATGCTCTCCTAATGCTGAAGGTGAGTGCCCATAGCTTTAATGAAGGCACCATTTTCATCCCTGATTACCATCCCAATGCCTGCTAAACCAAAGGGAAGAAGGGCTCCATCAACATTACATTCTAGCCATCCAAGAGGAGGGAGGGGGGAGTACATGAGAAGGTAGAACACAGCTTGTGGGGTGGCCTCGTTGCTCTTGAAATGGAAAAGCACTAGTATGAGTGAAGGCTTCAAGAATGGTGGCGGCAATGATTTTGTGAGTGTCATATGATTGGCCATGAGTCTTTGCATTCCTAGCCCTCAAGCTTGGTAGATGGCATAGAAGTAAGTTCTAGGCCATGCTGCATTATTTGTGGTGGTGGTTTGAAAAACTTTTAGCAAGTCTTGAAGGGTTGGGAAGGATGGGATGTTGAACCCCCATGAAGCAAAGGTATAGAGGATTTTCATGATGAGGGGGCATCCTATCACGATGTGCTCAATATTTTCATTCTCTAAATAGCCCCAAGGGCATTGTAGTTTGGCTATTGTTGGGGAAGAGAGCATCATATGCTTGGGCCATTATAGACTTCCCAAGAGGGAGTTTGATGAGTTCCGATTGGTCATTTGTTATTCAACATAGATGGAAATATGTTGAATGTTTTGGGCAAGGTGTTGTCCAAACAACCTCCAATCGATCAGCATTCAATCCCTTTCAGGTAGTAGAAAATATGCCACACTCATGTATTAAAGCATTGTAGTATTTTTTTTAAAGGAATCCTGGAGAATGGTATATCATCCACCCAAATTTGCTCCATAACCTGCATTTTTCCCCCATTGGCAATCCACCATCTGATAATGTTGTTTAGGCTGCAAGCTCCATCTAGTTTCACTGCCCAGTTTGCCGATTCCCCTAGCTTCTGAGTTATATCCCATATCTAGCTGCCATACCTTTCATGGAGGTAGCAACTAAGGAGGGAACTTGGCTCGATTACAAAGTTCCATGCCAACCGGGCCTTTAGAGGTCCTTTCTACTTGGCAGGTGAGTGGAAGTCCCCCCCCCTGGAAAATGGGATCCTAATTCACATAGTGAAAGCTTATTTGAGTTGAGGTTCCTTACCAAAGAAAGCTCCAACCCATCTTCTTAATTTCCTAAAGAATACTCAGGGGAACCTCCATGTGAGTGAGTTGGAACATGGCTAAGGACATCAGCGAGGATTTGATAACTCTTTTTTTTCGGTGTACAATGGTACCCGACTGCAACATCCTTTTATTTTCTTATGAAATTCAAATGCTTGATTATTGTGTTTAGTTTGTGCAATATAGATGCCATGCTTTTCTTAGGTTTTTTAAAGTTTGATGATTTCATGTGTGGCCTGGATGTGATAGGCTCTTTAGAATAAAATTAAATTTTCTACCCTCACTAAGTAACTCATAACTAAGTTCTAATGCAATTCATAACATCATCTTAAAGCCTAAGCTTTTAATCAAGATAATAAAATATTTAACAACCCCTTAGCTAATTGATTGTATGTTATAACAACATGCATATCATATTATGTCTCTCTTTAATAGAGAGGATCTTCACTCATGCATGATAGGGGACATGCTTGACCTTTGAGTGCAGTCCCTTGTAGAGGAGAACACATCTTCCCACTGATTTAGCCAACCACTTAATTTCATCATGCATGTAGGCATAATTGTCGGTCCAAAATAAATGTGTCAAAATGAGCTCAAAAATTTGTAAATTTTTAACATTAGTCTAAGCCATATTTGCATGCCAAATATTACCTAGTCTCTTAGGGAGTGTTTAGGGTTCTAGTTTCCTTCATAATTAAATAATAGCCTAACTATCTTGCATCTACATGAGGTCGACTACATGGTTTTAAAGCATAGGAGGTGTTAGTTGGCGGCCACTCCAAGCAGTTATAAGTCCAGAAGAGTCGGGATGTGTTCATTCTCTTTTATGGAGGTGATCCACTATATCCTATTCTCGATGATTAAACTTAGGTCAAGCTTGTAGCTTGTACTAACGCATTTCAACTTAGGTTTTAAGGCAGTTTGTTTCTCTTTTCTATGGGCATAAGTCCTCACCTCTTAGGCATTTCCATAATCTTGTGTTATTGGAATCTAAATCCTAGCATTCTAATGAAATTTTAACTCAAATAAATAATTTTTTTTGAGAAATGTAAAGCCTCATTATAGGGTAGGTTGGAGCATTCACTAGGTCTCCTACTATATTGGGTGTTCTCTACTTATCCATGTATGGAATCTGAGAATAAGTCTTTCCATTTGAACCTATCCCATTTGATTTAAAAAATAACTAATTCTTTGATAGTCTAGCCTTAAAATCTTTGAAGACTTTTATTGACTGCTTTAATCAAGAGTGTTATTAGAAAACTTCCATTTCATTAGATATAATTAAATATGAGGGCTTGCCTCCATAGTGAACGAAAGAACTTGACATAAATTAAATCCTACTTTACTCATCCATGTAAAGTAGGGGAAGAATCTCTGGTAATATTTAGACCCATCTGCCTTAGGAGTTTTTATTAGGTGATTAAGTCCATTGTAGCATGATATTTCTATCTTTTGAGATATAGTACATCATACCTTAATGTCATACTCGATCACTTCAATAAGTACTCCCTAAGATTATTTAAGCTAAACATTATGCTTTCACAAGGATTTCTTCCCTTTCTTTGGGCTTTCGTCGGTTTGGATGATAAGCCACTCCATAGTCATAATTTACTTGGAGCATGTTGCATGGTCATCTCAGAGTTTTTGCACTAAAGAAATTCTAGTTCTCAAACAAAGTAAATAGTTTGGTTGCCTTTATCAAATTACTTTTGCCCTTCTAATTAGGTTAAAGCATCATCCATTTGCCACCTTTTGGACATACTTAGCTGACTCAGTCAACACCAATATGTGCCACTATAGGAAAAATATCTTACCGATGGAAATTTTAGCGAATAATCCATTGGAAATTACCAATAAATTTTTTGGTGGATTTTAATCAAAACTTTTCCTACAAAAAAAAATGCATCAATCCCTACTTAAACCAGAAATATTTTCTGACAAAAATTTGCTGAATAATTTTTTAATGGAAAATTTGCTTGAAAATCTGTCAAAAACTATTATTATTTGGTCAACATCAATACATGTGGTATGCCTTGTCAATTACACCACAACTATTTGGGGTTCTTTTTATTGACCTCACTTTTGGAGAGAGGTTAATTATCCCCTCAGATCTAGGGTTCATCTAAAGATTTTTCTAATGTAAGACACTTTTAGTGATTAAGAGAATATAATCCAAAGCCTAAGGCTCATAGGGTAGACTCCAACTTAAGTTAGATAAGGCCCTCCCACCCTAAACCTAGTTAAGCCAAATATTAAACCAAACTCTAAACCTAAACTAAATGACCACAAATCAAACCTTAAATAAAACCAATTAACCCTATACCTAACTTGAGCCATTATGGTTAAATTTGATCAAGTGGCTGAGTTGACTTAATCCAACTCATTTGGGATTAAGAGGATTAAAACTAAAATAAATCCAACTCAACTAAAATTGAACTCACCTAAACTCATTTAAAATTTAATTAAAGTGATTGAACCTTGATTGTGACCTAATTGAGTTTAATTGAACTTAATTGGCCCATAACCCAAGTTGACCCATTTGAACCTTATAGAGCCATGATTCAATTCAATGTGATCTAAGCCAAATTGAATCAATCCAAGCCTCTTGAGCATTCAAGACACTTCATCAAACATTTCAATTCACTCCAACCCATTCAATTCCATCAATTAGTTCAAATAGCCAAACTTGATCCTTTTGACCTAAAGAGCCCAAATGAGCTAAAAGTCAATCTAGTCCAAATTGATTGCAGTAAAAATCATCAATCAAATCTAAATTCATCATTGAATATCTCTTAATATTTAATTAGTCCCAATTGAACTTAACCAAGCCAATTGGCTCACTTGACCCAATTTGGCCTAAAAGATGAAAGTGATTCAAAATCTAATTCAACTATATTTAGGACAAAACAACTCATCCAATCTCTTTTAAAATGATTGTTGATCATGATCAATCATCTAATTGCAACCAATTGAACCCAATCGAACCAATTTGATTACTTAACTTAAATTGACCTAATTTAACCTAAATGATCAAATTAGGCCAAAACTCACTCTATTCCAATTTTATTTCAATTAATACCTCCAATCAATCATAAATTGATTATTGAACACTCTCCAACCATCCATTTAATGCCAATTTGGTCAAACCAATCCAATTGATCCATTTAGCCTAATTTGATCTAAAGAACCAAATTAAGCTAAAACAAATTCTAACCCAAATCAATAGAAATCAAAATCTTCAATCACTTTTAAATAATCAATCAAACATAACTCAACCCGTCATCTAATCCAATTTGGCCAATTTGACCAAATTGGTCAACTTAACTCATTTAACCTAAATGAACCCATTTTAACCAAATCCAAATCCCCTTCAAATTGAATTAAACTAATTACACCAATACATTCCAAATGATCATTTGAATCTAATCCAATAACTCTATTGACCCAATTTGGTCAATTGGTCAACTTAATCCATTTGAACCCAAATTGACATGGGCCAAATTGAGCTAAACCCAACCAAAGCAAGTCCAAACCCATTTAAACTTGGCCTAACTCATTCTTAAAATTCCCTTGACCTGCCCATGAACCTAGCCCATGGTGAACCTAGTTTGACTCAAACTAAGGAGCCAAGAGTTCCAAATAAGACAACATCCCAATTTGTAAGGCCTTCCCACTCCATTAGCCCATGTTAGCCACCTTTGGCCCTCTGGACATAGGATCACTGACCCAACCTAACCAAAAGCTATTGGGCTTAGTCCTTAACCAAAGGGATGACCTCCAACCCTTAACCTACCATTGGTCCACCTTAAAGGTGTACACTCCATTGTAGGTTACTGCGCTCTCCAGCCACTCAAACCCACCCACCACAACAATCCCCTACCATCTCTAGCCACCTATGCCAGCCAAACGGTTGCTAAAGGCTAAACCAATTCTATGGCTTAGTTCACTTGGAAAGAATAATATACTCTTCCCCTTGCATTCAAACCTCACAAACACTTTCCTCAGAACTAGACAATCAATCCCCAAGCTTCCCCAAAGCTCCCCGAGCACCCTATCACTGGTGAGACCAACACCACCTCAAACTCGAGCATCCCTCCCATCAAACTCACCAAACTTTCACAAAATCAAATTAAACACACCCACACCTTCCTCTAACTTTTGTGAGCAAGAATAAATCTATTCCCACTCGATTCAATCACTAGAAGTCCAAGTTTGATCAAACTCTAATGAAGGGTGGTGGAGCTTGATCTTGGAAATGATGGTGAGGAGGAAAATGAGGATCTTCATAATAAGGCTTTGCCTCTTCAAGGCAAACATCCCTCAATTGACAAACCACTAGTCTTTAGCTCTAGCAAGGTAATCCACTCAAACTGTAGTTCATACCACCAATGTGTTGATCTTTTGTGAAAGAAATTCATGTGTGGCATAAATCAAGCTATATGATCCCTTTATGATGCTTCTCTGATCAATTTAGAGTCAATTTTTCCATTGAATGAGCTCAAGTGAGCTTAAATTAAGTGGCAAAAGCCAGATGGTGTCCGTCTTTGATCGAGAGGTAAACAATAAATCATCAACTATCTATTTCACATGATTAGAATGGTCAATCATGATTAATCATGATAGATATTTTTATTTAAGCCACGAGATTAATCTCCACCATCTAATCCATTATCGGATAGTTGACAAGAAAGCACATCTACCACCATTGAGACTGCAACCACACATGATGATTTAAGTAATCAATCCTATGGCGCTTTCTGTAAAGCATTATAGTGTTAGCACTGACGAGGTGTCGAATATAAATGGATTGATTAGAGTCTAAAATGTGTTTTAATTAGTTCAAACTTTAAAAAATCATAACTATTTATAGAAAATTCTAATAAATGCATTTGTTGAATGAATAGTGCTTAATTAGGGTTCAAAGATTTAGTTAATTAGGCTAATTAAAACTAATTACTTGGTTAATTAACTTGAGAATTGATGTGATTATTCACATCCCATAATTTTCCCATGATAATTATCTAAGTAATTTGAAAATATTAATTTTCAAACCTTAATTAGCCATTTTATGTATTTAATAATTAGTACAAATTAAAAAATTATGAAAATAATTATGGGAACCTAATTAAATATTAATATAGTAATATTGACCAGAGAAACTAATTAGGACCTCTAATTCTAATTATTCTTCAAAATCATCCTAATTGAACTTATATTTAATTAAATCAATAATTAACTTATAACTTAGAAAAATCATAGTAATTAACATGGGCCACTAAAACTTTTAACCAAACCTTCTTTGTGTTTATTTAACAAAGAGGTTTCCATTGTAAGTAAAATCCCCAATTGGTTTGGGTATTTTGAGTGTAATTGATGATTTTGAGTTTTCCCCATTTATTTAATTAATCATTAATTTAAGCCTGATTACATTATAGTTATTTTGAGGATGTATTTATTTTATATTCAAGCATCTCCAGTAATTTTAACATGATTTTAGAGCTTATATTCAAAGGTTAATTAAATTTATTCTTTGGGATTAATTAGATTAAAATTTTAATTAACCCTAATTAAATCATAAAGAACACCAAGTCATTCTTAAATTACTTAATGAACAAAAGTAGGTTAAGGAATATTTTTTTAGTTTTATCTCCTCTTTAGGATTAAATGATTCAAATCCTCAAATCAACCCTTAATAAATTTGATTAGGCTTAAATGTGTGTGTCTTAATGTGAATGTCCTTGAAAATTAATGAACCAAATGGGCTATTTGGTTATGTTCAATTGCTTTGCTTAAGTTATTCATAATTTTTTCGTTTCATATATTTTACATCCATGTTCCAGAAATAAAAATGAAGATTACATTAATCACATGCATTCAAATTAAATAGTGTGACTATTATCACAAGTAAATTTTAAATTATTTTCTTAATTAATAGCTATAAATCTAATATAAATTAATGCAAATAATTAAAACATAAGTATAATTCCTATATGTATGAGCTATGATTTGAAAGGTATATAGCTTGGAAACCCGAGGTTGCAAGGCTACTTGTCCGAAGGAGGTCTTGAAACCTCATGCCTTTAGTATAGCAATGGCACATGCCTTGAGATTTATGGTAAATTACATGACAAGGATAAGTAATTTTTTAATTAAATTTAATAAAATTTTATAATTCCATTCTTATGTCAATATATGTGTACATATGTATATGAATCAACAAAGTACATAGTCTTAACATCTCGAAAATATGAGACTTTAAGTTGTCTTAAAGAGGTCTCTGATTACCTCACATCTCTAAAGTTAAGTAAACATCAGCAAGTTAACTATGTTTTGGTTTTATTAATCTTAAGATGTCTTTACATTTAAGATAATCCTTTTTAAGCCTAATCCAAACATAGATTTTAAAAGAAAAATTTATAACACTTCATTAAAAGATTTAAAAGTCACAAAATTCATCTATTAGGTCCAACCTAAGGTTAGGTATTAAGGTGGCTTCTACCCCTCCTTTGTCTCTTTATAATCCTAAGCCAAGACAAGGGCCAAAAAAATTAATTTAAAAGTCTAAATCTAAAACATCATCTCAAATTTTTAATCACATAAAGTGTAACCCTATCTCCCCTCTCCCCCCTCCACACACACACACACACACACACGCGCACGCGCACAGGTTTAAATATTCATCATTAGAAAATTTCAAACACCAAAGCCCAATCATGTCATAACACATCAAGCTAGCACACACATTAGAATGCTAAGTCACTGATCTTAGTCTTAGGTTAGGACAGTGTTTGTTATGATGATGTGATATTCTATTTTATGGTGTGTTATTTTAGACTCGATGTTAGAATTGATTATGTGTAGTCTAGATGTTAAGATGATATTAGACTATTTATATATTTTGTTGGAGATTGTGCTTAAAGGACTGTTATAATAATAAAAATATAAATTTTTTTTACTTACATGTGTTAAGCATAATCCATTAGGACAAGTGGGCTTACTGACCAAGGCTGGGTGGTAAGCCTAAATGTATGAAATATAACTGCTTGGTGTCAATATGTGTTATGATAATTTATGTTTTGTAGATGTAGTTAGATTTATATTTTCAAAAAATATAATTTTTTGTTGTAGGCTTAGTATTAAAGCTATTGGTTTAGGAAGAGCAGTGGCTAGAAAACAAAGACCGAGAGGCCCTGTGATTATTGGAGTGTACCAAGTCCATAAAGTGAAGGTTAAGATAAGAATTGAAGACCCTCATAGATTTATTTTATTTATAAATTAATTATAATCTAGGCTATATAAGGGTAGACCTCAGCTACCCATTTATTTTCATTTTTTGGGATGTACAACGGTACTCGATTGCACCAGACTTTTATTTTTCTAAGCAATTGATGTTGGATTATTGTGTTTACATTGATTATGCAATAGGAATGACATGCTTTTTCATAGATTTTATAAATTTTTATTGTTTAATGTGTGGCTTGGATGAGATTGGCTTTTTAAGAAACTTAACTTTTTTACTTCAACTAAATAACTTCAATTAAATTTAATATCTCTTAACCTCACTTTAAAGCCTAAAATTTTAATCAAGAAATGTAGAAGCTTTAGCAACCTTTTAGCTATATGGTTGTATTCTCTAACAATAAGCACGCATTTTAGTTTTTCCTTAAATATAGAGGGTCTCCACTCTTGCATGATAAGGGATAAGACCTGACCTATGAGAGCAGTCCCTTATAATAGAGAACACTTCTTTTCTCTGATTTAGCTCATGATGCAATTTCATCATGCTTCTATGCATAAGCTTTCTCTAAGCGAGTCTAAAATAACAAGTCAAAAAATGAAATAAAATTTATAAATTTTGTTACATTAGTCTAAGTCATGATTTTCATACTAGTCATGATCTAGCCTCGTTGGAAGTGAGTTTAGGACTTTAGATTCTTTCCTTAAAAAATAACATCTTAACTATCTTGCATTTACATATAACTGGCCCACATGATTTTAAATCATAGGAGTTATTAGTTGACAGCCACTCCAAGCGGCTGTAAGTCCAAAAGAGTCTGGAATGGTTCACTATCTCTAGTGGAAGTGAGTTAATATATCCCATTTTTCTAAGTAGGATTAAGTGGAGCTCTTATCTTATGCTAAAGCACTTTAGATGTATGTTTAGAGATTTTTTATTTCTCTTTTCTAAGGGCATAAGTCTTAGCCTTTTAGGCATTTCCATAACCTTATGTTATTGTAATCTAAGTCCTAACATTCTAACTAAATATGAACCCAGATGAAAATAATTCTCTCCTTCAAAAATATAAAGCCTCATTATAGGATAGGTTGATTCTCTCACTAGGCTTTTTTTGTATCATGAGTGCTTCCTACTTATCCTTCTTTAGAATCTATAAACAAGTCTCTCTATTTAAACTCTCTCGCTTGATTCCTAACAATTAACAATTTTTTAACATCAAACTTTGAAATCTTTGGAGATATTAGTTGACTACTTTAATTTAGAGTATTCTTAGAAAATTTGTATTTCCTAAGATGTGATTAACTATGAGAGCATACCTCCATAGGAAACTAAGAAATTCAATATAAAATAAATCCTACTCTCTTTTATCCATGTAAAGTTGGGAAAGATCTCTAGTATATGTAGACTCATCTGACTTGGGAGCCCTTATTAGATGATTGAGCCTATTATAAGGTGATATTTCTATCTATCGAGATAGTATATCATTTCTTAAATGTTATACTCGATTATTTCAATAAGTACCCCCTAAGATCTGTGTGGTGTCCCAATACTCCAAATACAAACACCATAAAAATTTCTTCTAGTTATTAAGTTTATACTAAACTTATGTAAAATTATAATCACATGTAAGATACTTTAAGCCTAATTTGAATAAGAGGTGACTAACTTAATTATATCCTTCAACTCTTTATTACCTTAATTATTCATTTTTTAAAATATTCATTTTATCACTTTAAATATTTCAATTTAAAATAATTACGTATTTAATCGATCACTTTAGTATTCTATTTTATAATACTTATGTGTTTAGTTTATAATCTATCCTTGAATAATTATTTATTTATTTTTTCATTTTAATAATTCATTCTTAAATAACTAGGCATATTTTATCATTTTAATGATTCATTTTAAGTAACTATACATTTATTTTATCATTTTAATAATTCATAATTATTAATTTATTTCATCATTTTAATAATTCACTTTAGAATGATTATATGTTTATCTTATTTATTCTAATAATTCATTTTGAAATAATTATATGTATATTATCCCATTATTTTAATAATTTATTTTCTTAAGATAATATGCAAATCTTTTAATATAAACATAAATATTGATGAAATAAGTTTATTAAAATCTTTATGATATAAAGTCTAAAGAATGATTTATATTTTTACATATGTTTTTCAACACTACTTTTCAGGTACGTGTCATTGTTAAACTAAGCAAATGAGTTATCTAAGACCTCATTCAGACTAGTAGCCCTACACCCCCGAATATCCAAACTATATAAGTTGTATATTATGCACATGAATTATACATAGAAGTTTTATTTATTTCAATTAACTTTAACTTTGACTTAGATAATGAGAATATTTTTATTTTATTTTTAATATTAATATTAATCCTATTATTTATACATCATGCACTTAAAAGACTTAACTTTAAACTAAGTGTGAGTTAGCTATACATTCATAAGTGGAGAAAGGGTATCAAATAGACATCATAAAATGAACCACTTAGGCTATGAAATCCTAAAATCCTTCGTATGAAAATATTGTCATTTAAGCCCAATCAACATTTCTTATTTAATACATGTTAATTGTACTTAGTTAAACCTATTAAGAAGAGATAAAATGATATAATTTTTCCCCATACCCCTCTAGTTATTAATTAGATTCAATGAGTGAAATAATGATTTTTATGAATTAATTATATCTTATGGTTTTTTAATCTAATTAACACCCAAGATACCTTAAAAATTAGTTAGTCTCAATCCATAAACCCAAAATCATGAGAAAAGTCCTAAACATGCAAAAAAATAGTGAATAAATAGCAAAAATCCTAAATCATTTGGGCTTATAGAATGTGTTCATTATAATAGTTAACATTTTGACAATTGCGTAATTACACTCAAAATACCAAAAACTAATTAGGGACTTTACACTCATTCACTAATTATCACCTAAATGAATCCATAAATGGTTCATTCATTATTTTTTGTGTTATAGATAATTAATTATAATTTTTTTTTATTCTAGGCAATTAATTGAATTATTTAATTAATTAAATGCCCTAATACATTATATCTTAAAATAATTGTGATCAAAGGTTTAAAAATTTTTGTAAGGGGTTTTTGATCTGAATTATTAATGATTAATATCAAAGATCCATTTAATTATTTTTTGAGATTTTTAAAATTAAATAATTTGGATATTAAAAGACATAAACTTAGGAAAATCATAACCATTAATTGGTTATTTTAAATGATTTGAAATAATTATGGGAGGTGAGGAATATCATCAAAAATGTCTGCCAAAAATTTCAAGTAAATCAAAAGATTGATTAAGGGTTAATTTCAAAGATACTTTTTTTATTCAAATCCTAATTATTCCTAAAGTAATGAGTAAAATTTATGCTTTTATTCTTCCTAAATTTTCCTTTGTATAAGTTTTCTAGAAAATATTTATTTATGTTTTTAGATTTCTTTATAATTAGGTATAATTTTTAAAGTTCTGACTAATTAATCTTAATTAACTGATTTATATAATCGGCGGTTGAGTTAGTTGTGTTTTACATGACGTGCCATGGGATTGGTTATTTATACTATCCCCCATGGCTACTGACTTAGTGACGGTGGACATAGTTTCTTTCTAAAATGTTTGAACAAAGATCAAATGATTTTAAATGATTAAATCAAATAATTTATAGCATAATTAATCACGATCATCCATTCTAATCATGCATAATGGATGGCATATGATTCATTATTCTCCTTCAGAGAGGTTGAGATTTTCTATCTATCACCACTTCATCTAGGCAAATTAGTCTCAAATTTCAAGGAAAAAGAATGTAAAACAATCAAGAGAATTTTCTATCATTTTCTATAGCTTGAAAGGGCTAAAACTTAAATTCATTTCACAAAAGACCAAGAATACTAAGGTGTTCTATTGTTTGAGAAAGAATACCTCACCAGAGCTCAAGACCAACTATCTAATGTGTAATGTAGCTTCAGTTTGATGAGTAAAAACCTTACTAAATAGATTATCGATTGCCTCCTCGCCATTTGCTCTTGAGACTGAATGCCACTACGAGTTCCTTGGAGTTTGATCAAATACCTAAGTGATTCTTGATTCATTCTTGCTTGTCAGAGTGTAGGGAAGGTGTGGAAAGAGTTAATTAGAGTTTAGAGATGGTTTGTGAGGTTGGATATTTGGGATGTTTGGGTAGAGAAGTGGGTTGGTCTTGCTAGTGACGGGGTGCACAGTGACATTTAGGAAGCTTGGGGACTAACTCTAGAAGACTTTTGAAAGCGTTTGTTGAGTTTGGAGAGCTAGGGAGGTGTATACCTCCCTCTCCATTTGACCCATCCATTTGGGTTGGTTCAAGCCATAACACCTAGTTAGACAATGAATAAGGCCACAACCAGCTCTAGACTGATAAGATGGGCTTCCTCCACTAGTTGAAGGAGGTTGGTGGTCTACATTGAAGTGGATAACTCATGATTAGTAAACTGAAGGTTGTCTAACGTGAGAGAGACCTCCTTGGTTAATGGTTGGACAAGTTAGCCTTGGATTAGCTTAGGTCAATTATGGGGAGCTTAAGGCATTTTTAAGGTGGCTGCCTTGACCAAGGGAGGAGTTAGACCTTCCTATTTTGAGATTTTATCCTATTTAAAACATTTGATTCACTTGGTTTTGGCTAAACTAGGTTTGCCATGGGTTGGGTCCACTTAAGTAAGTAATGAAACATGTGAGAATGAGTCATGCCAAGTTTGATTAGATTTGGCTCATTTGGACTCATGTAAATATTTAATAAAAATCATTTGCATCACGCACATCCAACTCATATATCTTATAATTATCATGCTAAGCTATATGCAAACACAAATGTTTGGTGCAACTATTATGATAGAAAAGGATATATTTTATTTGATTGATATGCACGTAGATTACAAACCACTAAGAAATCATCTTATGTATGGGTACCAAAAGGTACAAGCACTACACAAACCACACATGCTAGATATCATGTTTCAAATTTAGAATGTGGACCCAAACATGATTGGGTTTCAAAGTTAACATATGATTTACTTTTGTAGGAATGCCTTTAAAGCAAAATCAAAGAAGGCATGTGGTACATGGACAAATTCACAACTTTTGAATCAGGTGATGGATGATATGTTACATATGGGGATAATGCAAAGGGAGAGATCATTGGCATTGGTTCTATTTGTAAGAACTCTATCACTTTAGATAAAGTTTTTCAAGTAGAAGGATTAAACTATAATTAAATTTATATTAGTCAATTATGTGATAAAGATTTGAAAGTAGTCTTTCATGCATCATATTGTATTATCAAAAATAATGTAAATGTTTTGTTACTAGGACAATGACATAAAAATATTAATGTCATTGATTTAGATAGCTTTCATAATATGAATTTGAATTTCCTTTATTTTAAAAGCATTGTTGACCACACTTTTGGAGTGATGATTCAATTTTCCCATCTTAAACCTAGGAGTCTTCTAGACACTAGGATCTTCATAGTCATAAGACATTTCTAGTGACTAAGTGAACACTTAACCCAAACTTAGACACTTAGGAGGATTTTCCATAGGTTTAGGCTATATCTTAGGAGCTAAGGAAGCCTACCTATCCTCTGGCCTACCCATGACTTATGCCTATCCAATCATGCAAAACCAAACCTTAAATTAATATAGTCAATCCCAATTGAATCTTAATTCATATCAAAATTCCAAGCCAAATGATCAAAACCCATAACCTAGACCAATCCTACAATCATTCAATTCTATAGACTTAACCAAAATTCCTTCAATCAAATGTAACTCAATTGATTTTCACAAAAGCACTCCAACCATTAAGACCTTCATTCCAAACTTTACCAAAATTTACAATCAAACCAATTGGTTAAAATCAATTCAATCAACCCAAGCTAGCCCATTTGAACCCAAAATGTCCAAATGATCCAAAATCCAATTAAACCCAAATCAATTGCAATCAAAGTCATCAATCAATCCCAAATCAATTATCAAACTCAATTCAACCTAATTCAACCCAAAACCAACTCAATTTATCCATTAAGTTCACTTGACCCAAAGTGACCTGAAGGACTCATTTGTGCTAACCTCCAATCCAACCCAAATTAGATTAAACCAAATCATCAAAAACCTTCTATTTTGATCATTGATTGATCCTTGAATCAATCAAGTCAAACTAGGCCAATTTGATCACTTGACCCAAGTTGACCTAATTAGCTATTAACCAAATCGAACCAAATCTCATTCCAATTCAAACCAATTGAAGCCAATGATCACTGCCAACCCAAAATTGTTCCTTGAACATGACTTGACCATCAATTGAACCAAACCAAATCCAATTGGCCCTTTGACCCAATTTGATCTAAAAGACCAAATTAGGCCAAATCAAACCCTAATCCAAACTTATTGCAACCAAATGACTCAAATCCATCCCAAATTGATTATTGAACATGATCAAACCCTTGATTGAGCCTAATTTGACCAAGTCATCCCAATTGAACCATTTAGCCCAAATTGACCTAAAGGGTTAAATTGGTCTAAATCTTTCTTAAATCCAAATTGATTGAAATCAACAATCATCTTCAAATGATCAATTGAACCTAAACCAACACCAATTTTTAGTCAATTTGAAATTAATTCAGTCATTTGACCCATATGAATCCATATGAGTCAAATTCAAATCTACTCAAAATCAAATCAAACTAATTGTACCCAAACTTTGCAAATCATCATTTGAACTTATCTCAATCCATGGTTTGACCCAATTTGACCAATTGGTCAACCTAACCCATCCTAGCCCAATTTAACCTACATGGATCAAATTAAACCCAACTCACTCAAAGCAAAGCTAAACCCATTCAAACTTGGCATGGCCCATCCTTGGGTCATCATGAGTCAGCCCAAATTAAACCCAACCCAAATTGACCCATTACCCATTGGGTAAAGCACTCCAAATAGGACAAAACTCACTTTTGGGTGGTCAAACCCTCTCCTTTGTATTTACCAGCCACCCTTAGCTTAGTTTGGAACCTTGACCTATAACCCTAACCCAAAGATGCCATAGGTTAAAGAGGTGAACTAACCCACTTCCTTTCATTGGCACACTTAGGGAAGTGGACACTCACCTTAGCCCTTACACCCCACCTCATCCACTCCACACATAACATGCCTCTCCCCCCATTCGCCACATAACTGTAAGGTAAGATCAATTAAAATTTGAAGGGGAGGAGAGTATACTCTTCCCCATTCCATTCCAACATAGATCCATGCATTCTTAGAGCACGAGTGACTCAAAGAAACCTCCCCGAGTGCATCTCCAAGTCCCTCTAGCCTCCCATCACCATTGACTTCAAAATTGAGCAAACCCAAATCCTAGCTCTATCCAACTCCTCTAAAATATCACCATTTCTAAATTAACTCACCCACACCATCCCCTAGCTCTGACAATCAAGAACGAATCAATTCTCGAATGATTTGAGCACTAGAGACCATCCCAAGACTAATTTTGATGAGGATTCTGATGATGCTTGGTCCACAGAGCCACCGATGAGGAATCAAGTAATGAGCTTTTTAGTAGGGCTTCATCTCTTTAAGATAAAGCTCTCTCGATTGATAAACAATGGGTCTTGAGCTCTGACAAGATAAACTTCAATAAACCATAGAAAAAGCCTTAGGAGTTGGTCTTTTATGAAAGAAATCATGTTCTCATGTGATTTCCATAGTTAGATCCCTCTAGATTTCTTCCTTGAAGCTTTTGGAGTCAATCCAGAGGCCTCACAAGCTTCGATGAGCTCTGATTGAGTATAGTAGGATGGATAGTGTCCATATTCCATCGTTCGGGGGATGATAGATCATCTGTCATCTATTCCACATGATTAGAATGGACGATTATAATTAATCAGATTATATTTATTCGATTTAATCCTTAAGAATCACAAGATTAATTCCCACCATCCGATCTTAAATCAGATGGTAGGTACAAAAGCGCGTCTGCCGCTGCTGACTCAACTACCACGTCAGACGATTTAAGTGGCTAATCCCATGATGCCACATGGAAAGTGCTACCACGTCAGCCTCCCCCATGGCGCCAATGAGATTAGGAATTAATTAGGGTTTAAAATGTGATTAATTTCTCCAAAACTTTAAAAAATCATAAATAATTAAAGAAAAATCCAAAAAATATAAATAAATTCATTTTAGAAAGGTTAAATAGAGGATAATTCAATAAAAATGGTTCTATTTAATCTTGAATAGTAATTAAGGTTTGAATATTTTCTTAATTAGCTTAATTAAGCCCTAATTACTTGGATGTTAATCTCAAACTTGGCATGTTGATTCCTTGGGATGTCTCTACCTCTCATATTTTTCTTGGGATTTATTGGCTAAGTAATTAGGTGAATTTGAAATCTTAAGCTTAATCACCCTACTTAATCAAATTAACCCAAATTAAAATTATTAAAGATTGAAATTTCAAATATTAATAATAATTAGTGACTATTAGTAGTAACATTGATTAAGGTAAATGATTAAAGGCTCTTCCTTAACAATTTGCCTAATTATCTTTCCAAGGAGGGTTTAATTAACTTATAATTTTATTAAGGGATTAGTTAAGCAATTAATAATTAAATTAAATCAAATTAAATTAATAATCACATCAGATAATCTAATTTGAAATTAAGGGTTCCTCTTTATGAGTTCAATAACATAAAGACCCTAAAGGAAATTATGATTCGCCCATAAGTGTTAGAAAATCATAAAAGTACTTAATTAAATTATTTAATATAATTAGTCTCTAATCAAGAGCCAATTGCATTAAGTCCTTTAAAAGCATTGCAATTTTAATTTTTTCTCAGGTGCATATCATTTGTGGCTCATGATTAAATGGTTAATTAAATTAAAGAAGCATAGGAAAGGATAATTAAATGGATTGTTTAATGGTTCAACTTTAATAAATCATAAAAATCACCTAATTATATTTCCTTAAACAAATTAAAATCATCAACATGGGAATGGGATGAAAAACAATAAATGATCTCTCCTCTTTAAGTTTAATGAAAATCCAAAATCAAAATTAATAAGAAGCTTTAGTCTTCCTTAAGTAATTTTATTTGACATGATTGTCCTTAGGAATTAATTGTGTTGAATGAATTATGTGAAAATGTTTAGCTATTTCTTTTCAATCACCTTAATTGTTGTATGTCATGTGATATCATGCATTCATATTTTTAAAATCAAATAAAATTTGCTTATGTAGAATTGCATGTGTTGGCTAAATCTTATTATATGTGTGGCTATTATCACTAATAAATTCAAAATTATTTTTTAGAAGCTATAAATTAATAATAACATTTAGAGTGAAAGCAGTTATGAATATAAATGGGATTTGCTTTTATTTATAACTTAAGCATGTGTTTATAGCATAAGCATGTGAAGGTAGTGCTTTCTTTCCTATATTCATGTATAGATTTACATATGTTTGAATGATAATAAGTATATAGTTTGGACATCCCAGAAATATGAGACTTTAAGTATCCCCAAAGAGGTCATTTGATTATCTCACTTCCCTAGATAATAAAGGCACATACTTATTTAATTTCATTTCTATGTATATTTGTATTAGAATTTGGATAGATCTTACTTTACATGTATAAAAAATTCAACTAAAAATATATTCTTTTGCATGATTTTCATTTTTATAGTTGTATATACATTCATTTGTATTTAAGATAGAAAGTATATAGTCGAACATCCCACAAATATGAGGCTTTAACTATCCCGAAGGAGGTCATTTGATTATCTCACTTCTAGTTCAAATCATGGCACATACTTTCTTACATCTTTTATACATGTGTGTGTGTGTATTTGATTGAAAGATGTAGTCCCATTTTCTATTAAAAACATTTACATTCATAATCATTTAAGTATGCTAAAATGTATTGCATGTATAGGTACACTAAGTGTTAAATCATATGCATGTTATCGGTGATAGAAAGGAATAGTTCAACATATTCTATGTTATGGCAATTCAATCACATTAATGTTAAGATGCCTTTCATGTTGAATAGGAGTCTTTAAGATTAACTGAACTTAAGACTAATAAAATATTTGATAAATCATTCACCAAAAGAAACTAAATCATAAAAAATGTGCTTTTAGGAAATGACTTAGCGTAGCAATCAAGGAGGTTAAAACTCATTCTTTGCTTTATATCACTTAGATGTTAAGTGTAAATAAAATGAAATACAAATTAAAATTTGCAAACCTCTAAACAACTTAAAATCAATCCATCAATCATGTTAACTTAAACTTTTTCAAACCTTAGAAAATCACAATTCAGAAGCCTAGCTAAGACATACCATATAAAGCCTAAGCACACGCATTAGAAGGCTAAGTCACCACTTCTAGCTTTAGGTTAGGATGGTGCATGTAATGGTGATGTATTTTGTTTTATGATGTAATATTTTAACGTATGTTAGGAATGTGGATCGTAGATCAAATGTTAGACTGCTGATAGCCTAATATTACTTTCTACATGGGATTGTGCTTATAAGGCCATAAAAATAAATATAAATGTTTTGCTTATAGGTTGCTTATGCCCTTAAGCATAATTCATATTAGGATAGGTGGGCTTGGTTACCCATGTGCAGGGTGCTAATTACAACTTATGAAATATAGCTGCTTGGGTTGTATGTATGTTTAGTTAATATCTTTCTTCCAGGTGTAGTTAGATTTACTTTTTATTCATAAAATGTAATTTCATAATAGGAATTAGGAGTAATGCTATGGGGATTAGGATGAGCTGGCTAGAAGGCTTAGTCTCGAGGTGCCCTATGATGCCTAGGAGAGAATCAAATCAAGAGAAGGAAGAAAGAGAAAGAAGAAATGAAGAAATGAAGACCCCATAGCATGTATTCAATTTCAATTGCAACATTATTTTTTAATTTCGGTTGTATAAGGGTAGAGCTCGACTACCCAACTTTTCTCTTTTCCAGGGTGTATAGTGGTACCTGACCGTGCCTACCTTTTATTCTTTCACAGTAGTCTATAAAATGAATGTTGATGTGTTTAGCTTGCGCACTAGAAAAATATGATTTTCATAGTTTCTTAGTGATTGATGTTTGAATGTGTGGCCTAGATGCGATGGGCTCTTAGAATAAAATTAATTTTTTTACCTAATTAATAACTTATAACTAAAATTTAAAATAACCTTCAACCTCATTTTAAAGCCTAAGTTATAATCAATATAATTAAAAGATTTAGCAACCCTTAGTTGTATATGTATATCTAACATCATGCATATCATATTATACCACTCTTGCAAAATTGAAGGACTCCATTTTAGCACTTTAGGGATCTCTTGACCTATGAGAGCAACCCCTTAAAATGGAGATTCACCCTCTTTCTCTTTTGATTTGACTAATAACTAAATTTAATCATATTTTTGGCATAAAATATCCCAAAGCCTTTGTCCAAATGAATGTCTCAAAATAATATAAAAATTGTAAATTTTGCATTTTAGACTAGGTCATATACTCATGCTAGTCATGTTCTAGTCTCTTAGGGAGTTAGTTTAGGACTCTATTCTCTTTCAAAATAAAATGGCAAGCACTCATGATAATATATGGTTATGTCATAGGGACTATGTCATATTAATATGCACACACTCAATAAAATTGCTAAACTTCATTTATTAGTTAGTTTGCCTAAATTAAATTTTTATTCAAATTATGTTTTGTGATGCATGTATTCATGGCAAGCATTAAATGAGTTCATTTAAAAGTAAAATATTATTTCTACTTCTAGACCTCTAAAGATGTTGCACATTGATTTCTTTGGTCCAATTAGCACCATTGGCTTAGGTGGTAAAAATTATGGTTTTGTGATTATTGATGATTTCTCTAAATATATTTGAGTTTTGTTTGTAGATAATAAGGATGTTATTTTTGGTGAGTTTAGAAAGTTTTTTAAATATATTTAAGGAGAATAAGGTTTTTTGATTAATAGGGTTCAAATTGATCGTGGTGGCAATTTTAAAAATAAATTGTTTGAGGATTATTGTGATGAACATGGGATTAGATAAAAAAATTTTGCACCTAGAAATCCCCAACAAAATGGAGTAGTAGAGAGAAAAAAATAGAATGTTAATTGAATTAAGTAGATATATGCTTTATGAGTATAAATTGCCAAAATATTTTTGGGCAAAAGCTATAAATACTACATGTTATGTGATGAATATGATCTATTTTAGATCAATTTTGAAGAAGACCCCTTATGAGTTATTTTTGGAAAGAAGCCTAAGATTGAACACTTTCATGTGTTTGGATGTAAATTCTTTAATTTAAATAATGGAAAAGTGCCCTTAGAAAAGTTTGATTGTAAATCAGATGATGGTATTTTCTTAGGATACTCTCTTTAGTAGAGCTTATGGAGTTTTCAATAAGAGAAAAATAATTATGGAAGAATCAATACAAGTTATTTTTGATAAAAATTTAATTGATCCTATTAGAAATGAAGTGATTGATGATTTTAAAAAAATCTTTAGAAGATAATATGGATGATTCATTGCCTAAAAAAATGGAAATATGATAAAAATTATCCAAAGAAACTGATTATAGGAGATTCTTCAAAAGAAGTTATGACCAGAAGACATAGTAGAGAGGTTGTAGATCATTCAGCATTTTTATTTGAGGTTGAACCTACAAATTTAGAAGAAGCATTAAAATATAATTTTTGGATTATTGCTATGGAAGAGGAGTTGAATCAATTTGTAAAAAATGATGTTTGTGAATTAATCCCAAGACCCCAAGATCAAAATGTCATTGGAACAAAATGGGTCTTTAGGAATAAGCAAGATGGCTCATGTTGTATTGCTAGAAATAAAGCTAGGTTAGTTGTACAAGGGTACCCACAAGTTGATGGGATAAATTTTGAAGAATCTTTTGCATCCATAGCAAGACTAGAGGCCATTAGGTTACTCCTTGCTTATGCTTATTTTAAGGATTTTAAACTTTTTTAGATGGATGTCAAAAGTGCATTTTTGAATGGATTTATTGACCAAGATATCTTTGTAGACCAACCACTTAGATTTGAGAGTCATGATTGTTCAGATCATGTGTATAAATTAAAGAAAGCTTTATATGGTTTAAAATATGCTCCTCATGCTTGGTATGATAGATTAAGTAACTTTTTGATAGATCATAAATTTTGAAAGGGTAAAGTAGATACAACCTTATTCTTCAAAAGCATAGATGTTGATTTGATTGTGGTGCAAGTGTATGTAGATGCTATATTATTTGGAACTTCAAATGAATCTTTGTGCCATGAGTTCTTATCTTTGATGTCTATGGAGTTTGAAATGAGTATGATGAGAGAACTTAATTTTTTTTCTTAGCCTTCAAGTGAAGCAACAAAAAATGATGCATTCATCTATCAAACAAAGTATACAAATGAATTGCTTAAAAGGTTTGACATGAAAAGATTTAAATCTTGTAAAACTCCTATGAGCCCATCTACAAATTTGTATTTAGATGAATCAAAAAAATCCATTGATAAAAAACTTTATAGGAGTATGATAGGTTCACTTTTATACCTTATTGCTAGTAGACTTGATAGTATGTTTATTATTTGTTTGTGTACTCATTTTCAGTCCAACATGAAGGAATCTCATTTAATAGGAGTCAAGTGTTTCTTTTGGTATTTTATAGGCACTTCTAGGTTATGTTTATGGTATCTTAAAAATTCTTTATCATGTGATTTGGTTGCTTATTATGATGTTGATTTTGCTAGATGCAAAGTAGATTTGAAAAACACATCAAGCACATGCTAATTTTTAAAATCATCACTTATGTCTAGGTCTTCTAAGAAACAAAATTATGTAGCTTAATGTGACAATACTAGTACTATTAGTTTCACCAAAAATCCTATCCAACACTTACTAATCAATCATAAAGAAATTAAACATCATTTTATTAGGGATCATATTATGAAAGGTGATGTTAATATTAATTTCATTATCGCTGATTTACAAATTGCAGATATTTTTATAAAACCATTACCAAAAAAAAATTTTTGTACTTTAAGACACATGCTTGGAATGTTAGATCCTAATACTTAAAATTATAATTAGTTTGTTCTTTCTAATTGATGTTATCAAAAGAGGGAGAAGGGTAAAATGTTGGTTAGTATTAAGTTTATTTCATGCATATATTTAGGGGAAGCATCATTATTCATCTCTTGTGTATAAATTTATTTAATAGAAGAAATTTTAAAAAAAAAACTATGATGGAAGGTCAATTTGCACCTTCATCAAAATCAATACCCAATATTAGTTTGTCATCATCAAAATGGGGAAGATTGTTGGCTTTATGAGTCCCATGTTCAATCCTATTAATTTTGATGATAAAAAAAGGTAAGTTTGGATGTTCTAATGTATGTTTTAAGTGTTTTAGATATATTGATTTTGAAGTTGTAAAAGATTGCTAATTACATATCCAATACATCTCACAATATGTTTGATGCAATTGCAAGTATGGAAGAATTAAAGATAGATCAAAATAGATATCTTGAAGCTTAAGTTTCAATATTTAAGCTATATGCATTTAGAACTATCTTAAAGGTTCCTATGAGTTCATTGGCATGAATTAATATGCTCACAACTTAATATATGATTTTTACTTATTTTAAATAATAATAATGATATTAATTTATATAAATAAATAATATTTATCTAATTAACATTCAATTATATTCTTCATACATAGCATTTAAATTGTCAAAATAATAAATGATAATTAATTATGACTATTGAGTGTAACTAGTTTATATACTTAATATAATTAAATAATTTAATTTAATTTAAAAGTTATATAAAAACTAACATATGTATGATTATATCTAAATTACATCACCATTTTTAAATATCATATTTCAAAATTAATAAATTTATATAAATTTAGTATTTCAGCCAAAGTTTTTAAAGTTAAGGAATTTAGATCTCATTTCATCTCCAACTGATTCCTTGGATTTTTTTCTTAATTTGATAAGTTACATGACTCATGATTGATTAAAATTGAATTTATTATGATTTAAATTTAGTATTTTAGCCAAAGTCATTTTATTAATGAATGCATGTTACATGTTTTGAATATATTAAGAGCCATATCTGATTATTTTTTACTTGCCCATGTGACTAGCCATTTTTGGCTATTTGAATTAATATTTAGTTAATATAAATCACATTTTTATTGAATATTACATTATTATATGATAAAATGATGTTAGAATAATATATTTATTTAAAATTATTGAAAATGACATTCTTGCTTATAAATAGCCCTCATTCTCTTCATGAAAGGGTTGCTCATTCAAATTCAAAATCTCTCTAGTAAATCTAAGAGAAAGCTTCTTAGATTTCACTTTCAAGCTTCCTCCACATATTGCAAGATCAAATCCTTAGTTTGGAAGCTTCAACATCTTCAACTAAGCAAGCTTTCTCAAATTACTTAAGTTTATTTTTCTTGATCTTAATCTCTTTTATTTGTTCATACTAATTTCACCTTCTATTTCTTCTTTCAAATTTTTTACTTTTTGGTGAATTAGTCTTTAGACATCAAAGTTTAAGTTTTTCACATCAGAGTTTCTTCAATCAATTTTTTGTGGAAAACACTTGTGGTAGTTTGTAGGATTTATTCCATCTTGTTGAAATTTTTATCTTCCTACCAATTTTTTTTAGTTTCTTGAATTATTTCTTCATCAATCTTATTTGAAATATTATTTATTCTTAGATATATTTTAGAATTATATTTTAATTATTTAAAATTAATTTATTGTGCTGAAATTACTTTCATATTGTAGATCTCTCTTTCTAATTTAAAACTTATCTAGTTTACTTAGATCTATCATATACTAATTTTATTTTAAATATTTTGTGATCATTTGCATTAATTTAAAGCATCATTTTGGTTAAAACAAAATAAACTATTTGTTGGAGTTTTATAGTATATGCTATCTATTATATATCAAATTTCTTTATCAAAATAAAATTTATAAAAAGTTAAATTATTTTATTTGTCACTTATCATTTTATTCCAACTAATATTATTTGTTTAAATATTTTTATCTTTCTAAAATTTAGTAAAGCTTGCTATGTTTCTTATTTAATAATTAAGAAAAAAAGAAGTTTAGTGGAGAGTTAATCATTCTCACACTATTATATCCATACTAGTTATAATTTCTCTTAAACTTAAAATTATTTCTTGCTGAAATTTATTTTATTGTTAAATAGACTAATGTGAATTTATTTTGAAATTATTTTTATATTAGTCTACAAATTTTAATAACATAAACATCTTAGTAAGATCACTTTAACATATTTATTTTATTATTTCTTATCAAAATTAAATGAACATTATATCTTGTTAAAATTGTAAGTTATTTTATTTATAACTTGTGGGATCACTTTTTGAATTAGATAGCTTGATATATTTGTGAAAGATATATTTTATCAATTTTTATTATTTAGTATTTGTGGTGTTTTAATTTGGAGTCTTAAGGACACCACACAGATCTTTTGGGGGTACTTATTGATGTGATATATTATGACATTAAGGTATGATGTACTATCTTGAAAGATAATAATATCACCCTACAATGAACTTAATCACCTAATAAGAACTCCTAAGATAGATGTGTCTACATATATACCAATGATCTTTTCCCTACTTTACATGGATGAGTAAAGTAAGGTTTTTTTAATGTCAGGTTTTTTAGTTCCCTATGGAGGGAAGCACCCATAGTTAATTACATTCTAGAAAATGAATGTTTCTTAAGAACACTCTTGATTAAAGTAGTCAATAAAACTATCTAAAGATTTTAAGGCTAGGCTATCAAAATATTGGTTATTTTTGAAATTAAATGGGATGGGTTAAAATGGAAAGAATTATTCTCAAATTCCATATGAAGATAAGTAGAGAACACCCAATATACTAGAAGACCTAGTGAATGCTCCAACCTACCCTATAATGCGGCTTTATATTATTTTGAATGAGAAAAAATTAATTATTTGAGTTGAAATTTTATTAGAATGATATGACTTACATTCCAACACAAAATTAAGGAAATGACTAAGAGGTTAGGACTTATGCCCATAGCAAAAGAGAAACAAATTGCCTTAAAACTTAAGTTTGAAATGCTTTAGTACAAGCTAGAAGCTCGACCTAAGTCTAATCATGAAGAATAGGATATAGTGGTTCACCTCCATAAGAGAGAATAAACACATCTCGACTCTTCTGGACTAGATTTATAACCGTCTAGAATGGCTGCCAGCTAACAACTCCTACACTTTAAAACCATTTAGGTCGACATTATGTATATTTAAGATAGTTAGCTTTTATTTAATGATAAAAGAAACTAGAATCCTAAACTCACTCTTTAAGAGACTAGGTAATGTTTGGCAGAAAATATGGCTTTGACTAATGCTAAAAATTTACAACTTCTTGAGCTTATTTTGGCACATTTATTTTGGATCAATGCTTAGGACAATTATTCCTACATGCATGATTAAATTAAGTTGTGTGCTTAAATTAGTGAGAAGATGTGTTCTCCTCTACATAAGGACGCTCTCAAAGGTTAAGCATGTCCCCTATCATGCATGAGTGGAGATCCTCTCTATTCAAGAGTGACATAATATGATATGCATGTTGTTATAGCATACAATCATTCAATTAAGGGGTTGCTAAATCTATAATTATCTTGATTAAAAGCTTAGGCTTTAAGATGATGTTATGAATTACATTAGAACTTAGTTATGAGTTATTTAATTAGGGTAAAATTTAATTTTATCCGAAAGAGCCTATCGCATCCAGGCCACACATAAAATCACTAAACTTTAAGAAACCTAAGAAAATCATGCCATTTCTATTGCATTAACTAAACAAAATAACCAAGCATTTAACTTTCATAAAAGAATAAAAAGGCTGATGCTGCCGAATACCGTCGTACACCTCATAAAGAAAAAAAATAGTTAGGTAGTCTAGCTCTACCCTTATACAACCTAGATTACAATTAAATATTATAATTGATATAAATGCTATGGGGGTCTTCAATTCTTGTTCTTCTTTCTTTGCATTAGTTTGGCCCAAGATTGACAGGACCTCCCAAATCTTTGCCATCTAGCCATTCCTCATCCTAAATTTCATAACACTAATCTTAATCCTATTACAAAATTTACATCTTTATAAAAATTGAAATCTAACTACACTTGCAAAATAGATGTTAGTTAAACAAACATGCAAACCAAGTAATTATCTTTCACACATTTGGACTTAGCACCCTACACTTGGGTATCAAGCCCACCTGTTCTAATTGGATTATGCTAAGGGGAATAAGCAGCACCTACAAGCAAGAAGATTTATATTTATTAATTTTTATAGTCCCTTAAGCATAGGACATTATTAAGCTAATAATGACTTAATATCTAGTCTATGCACAAATAATCCTAACATTCAGTCTAAAATAATACATCACAAAACAAAACATATCACCACATCATACACTGGCCTATCCTATCACTAAGATTGGTGACTTAGTATTCTAATACATGTAAAGGCTTAGTGTGGTATGTCTTGACTATGCTTTAGGATTGTCTAAATTATCCATTAATGATAGTTTCACTTAAATCCTTTTAATAGTTTGATTGGATTTTAACTTATGTATTTTTATTTTTTTCATTACTTACTGAAGATTTAATCATTATGAAGAGAGGAGAGAAACTTTATTCTTTCATCCCTAACCTAAGTTGATGTCTAAGAATAGATTATTATCGCTTTAATTCTTTTAATGAACCACTTATGAATTTTATTTAGCATAAATATAGATTAGCCTTAATGAATCTTATTCAAACATGATTGGCATCTTAAGATCAATGAAATTAAATCACCATCACATGAGTAATATTCTGCTACTTCCTATCATTATCAGTAATATCCACACTCTTTCCTTTTTTTTAAAAAATTTCTAATATTTGATTTAGCATACATAAACTTATAATATACCCATATTTTTGAACACTTAATGATTGTTGATGCATGAATTTGAAAAAAAAAGGGAGATTTCATTTCATATTTGAGCATATATAAATATGTATTAGGAATTTAAGCAAGTACGTGCCATTGTTAAACTAGAAAAGTGAGATTATCTAAGACCTCCTTGGGGCTACTTAAAGCTTCGTATTCCTGGGATGTCCAGACTACTTGCCAATCTAAATACACATAAATATGTACATAAGCATAGAAACAAAATAATGAAAAGGTTATGTGTAAATATTTTTATTTATGTAAGTTAAGTGGCATAAGGGAAAGGGTTTTACTTTATATTCTAACATATGCAAACACATAAATGAAGTTAAGCAAGTACGTGTCATTATTAAACCAAAAGTGAGATTATCTAAGACCTTCTTAGGGCTATTTAAAGCCTCATATTCTCAGAATGACCAGACTATACTTACTAATTCAAATACATGTAAGCATAAGTATTGAACATAAGAATAAAGCAACCAATTGCCATCTTTTAATTGTAAATAAATGAACATTTCATTAATTATTTATAAAGAACATTGGTTTAAATTTCAAATCATTTAATTAAGATTTAATATATAACTTTAAAATAATTTGATTTATTAGTGATAATAACCTCATCATATAATAACAGTTATTCAATTCATGCAACTTGAATGCAATCATATTCTTTTAATTTTTAAAACATGAATACATGAAACAAATGATACATTTATGATAATTAAATGGAAGTAACTAAATATCACCACATGACATACATGAATTCATTAAACCCTTAGGACAATCAAGTTAAATAAACATCCCTTAAGTCTAACCAAAGCTTCTATAAGGCTTAATTTGAATGTTCAAGTTATTAAAATCAAAAGAAGAGAAATGATACTTAATCCACTCCTTCCCATATTGGTTATTTAATATGTTGAAGGAAAGGAGTTAAATATGTTTTATAAATTAATTAGGTTCACCCTATTATGCACCAAAAGTAATCTAATGCAATTAGGCTCATGCTTAAGAGTTAATTCAATTAAAGGAAAAAAATATTTAAGCTAATACACTTATGATTCCCCCACCAATGGGAGAATCATAATTTCTTTGATGACATTATGTTATTAAACACATAAAAGGATAATGGATTGGCACTTGAGCTATTAAAATTAATTTAATTATTAATTTTATTATTAATTTCTGTAATTTATCTTTAATTATAAAACATGTTAATTAAATTCATTAAGGGAATGCATTTGATGTTAATTAAGAGAGAGTCCTAATTATCTCCCATGTTATCTTCACTATTATTATTAAATAATTATCCCTGATTACTCAATTTTATCGTTCTTTATTTTAATAATTATTTAATCAATTAAAAGGAGTAATTAAGATTAAAAATTTTGAGTTTCCCAAATTATATGTCAAGTAATTCTAAGAAAAGAGAGAGAGGACATCCCATAGAGTTAACATGCTAAATTTAGAATTAATTAGCCAAATAATTTGGCCTTAATTAAGATAATTATCTTAAGCTTTAAATCTTAATTAAGAACTATTCATTATACATTAATTAGGGATTTTATTTTTGTTAAATTCTTCTATTTCTAAGCTTTCCAAAATGGGTTTATTTGCATTTTGCTAATTTTTCTTTAATTAGTTATAATTTTTTTGAAGTTCTAGCTATTTAAATTAATTTTTTATGCCTAACTAATCATTTTAAACAGTTAGTGCCATGTGGACACTGATGCGGCAGCGCTTTCCATGTGGTACCATAATATTGGTTATTTAAAACATTCAATGTGACTATTGACATAGCGGTGATGGGTGATGTTTCATCCTAACCATCTGATCTCAGATCGATGATTGAGATTAATCCTGTGATTATGAAAGATTAAATTAATATTTCTAGCATAATTAATCACATTTGTTCATTTTAATCACATGGAATAGATGGTTGGTCATCCGTTGTCTTGCGAGCTCTAAAAGATCGACATTGTCTGCCTTTTGCTGCTTGATCTGAATTTACTGGAGCTTGTTTGATAGAGAAATCAACTCCTAAAAGATTAAAGATAAGAACTAAAGAGATCCTAATGGAAATTGCATGAAAATATAATTCATTTCAAAAAAGACCAACACACAGTGGTCAAATCTATGATTACTAAATTTTTCCCTCGCTAGTGCTAAAGACTAATGGTCTGCCAATACGGTAGCTTTGTCTTGATGAGATGAAGCCATGTTGCAAAGATATCAAGCTTCCTTCCTGCCAATCGATCTGTGGACCAAATGCCACCCAAAAGTCATGGGAGTTAGTCTAAGAACATCTTCTGGTGGTCAAATCGATCGGGAATTTTTTTTTTTTTTATCGCTGGAGCATGGTAAAGGTGTGGGGAAAGTTAATTTCACTTTGGTGAAAGTTTGGTGAGGTTGCAAGGATGGGGTTCTCCAATTTAAATGAAGCTTGGTCTCACCGATTATAGGGTGTATGGGGAGCTCAGTGAATGCTCTAGGATTGCTTGGAAAGCTCTAAGAAGGTGTCATTTGAGTTTGAATGGATGGAGAGAAGTATACTATCCTCTTCAATTGAATCATGGGCTGAGAATGGCTCAGCCTTTGGCAATCATCCCACAAGAGTGGGTGGCCAGATGTGGCAGGGGACTATTGAGGTTGATGTGTGTGAGAGGCTAAGAGAGTATAATGGGTTGCATGGAGTGTACACTCCTCCTTAGGTGGACCAATGTTTTCTAATGGGTGAGCTCACCCTCTCTTGGCCAAAGGTAGACCCCAGTAATCTTGAGTTATGTTGGGTCAATGGTCCTCTGTCCAAGAAAGTCCAATAGTGGCTACCAAGGGTGGGACTGGAAAACCCATCAAAATGTAGATTTTTTATATTTGGAGGGTGATTCAATGGGTTTGACCCAGCCCAAGTTAACCATGGGTTGGGCCCACTTGGCAAGGCCCATGGTGACCCAAGGATGAGTCTTGCCAAGTTTGGTTGTGTTTAGCTCAATTTGACTCATGTAGGTCAAATTGGCTAACTTGGGTTAAGCTGACCATTTTGACCAAATTAGGGTCAAAGTGAGGGTTTGTTAAGTTCAATTGGTCACTTGGAATGAATTAGTGCAATCGATTTGATTCAATTTGGGTTAGATTTAGCTTTAGTTCATATGGTTCAATTTGGATCAAATGGATCATCTTGACAAATTTGACCAAATTGGCTTGAGCATGGGTTAAGTATATGTTCAATTGGTCATTGGTGATTAATTGGAAGAGTTGATTTGAATAGATTTGGATTGGAGTGATTTGGTTCAATTTGACCATTAAGGTCAAATTGGGCTAAGTAGGCCAATTGGGTTGGGTTGACCAAATTGGGTCTAATTGAAGGTTGGATTATATTCAATATTCAATTGATGATTGATTAGAAGTATTGGTTTCAATCAATTTGGTTTAGCATTTGATTTGGCCCAATTTGGCCCTTTAGGTCAAATTGGGTCAACTTAGGTTAAGGGGACAAATTGGCTTGGTTAGGTTCAATTGGCTTCAATTTGTGATTGAGTCATGTTCAATATTCAATTTGTGGTGAATTAGAATCATTGATTGCAATTATTTTGGCTTAGAGCATGATTTCACCCAATTTGGCCATTTTGGTCAAATTGGGTCAACTTGGGTTAAAGGGCCAAATTGGCTTGGTTAGGTCCAATTGATTGTAGTGGAGTGTTTGATAGTGACCTACAATCATCAATGAAGAGATTGGATAGCTTGAAGTGATCTAATTGGAGTTTGATTAAAGTTTGATCCAATTGGGCTATTTACGTCAACTTAGGTCAAGTGGTCTTATTGGATGGATTTGGATTCAATTGAAGTTATATAAAGGTTGGAATGTGTCCAATGATGAATTTGAAGTTGATTGATGGCCTTGATTGTAATTTATTTGAGTTAGATGGATTTTGACTCATTTGAACCCTTTAAGTCAAATGGGTTGACTTGGGTCAACTTGATTCAATTGGGTTGATTAATTTGATTGACTGATCAGGGTAGGTTTTGATGCTCAATTGGGTCTTTGGAATTATCAAGAGATTTAGGTTAGGTTTGTTGGCTTGACTCAAGGATAGAATTTTGGTCTTATGAAGTGCAAATGGGTTAATGAGTTAAGACTAAAGTTGGTTTGGCTTGGAGCTTAGATTACTAACCATTTGATTTGGATTAGATTAGTTAGTTGACCATGGGTTTTGGTTGACTCTTAGGTAGGTGAGATTTCACCTCTCCTAAAGTAAGCTCTAGACCTAAGGTTATGCCCTATAAATTTCTAGACATAGGTTTAGTGTCCCTTTAATCACTAAACATGGCCTAACATTAAAGAAATCCAAGTGTCTAGAAAAATCTTAGACCTAGGACTAGAGTGACCAATCCTCACTACAAAAGTGAGGTTAACAAAAGGACCCCCAATAGTGAGGTGCAATTGATAATGTACACGGCGCATATTAACATTGACTGAGATGATCAATAGCATCCAAGAAGGTCATGAACATCGATGAAGGTTTTTCATGCCTGAAAGGAGGGGTATAAGGAATTTAGATTCTACTTTAGTTTGATTTATTTTGTTTCATGCTAAGGGCATAGAGGGAGAATTACTTGAATTTGGTCTAATTCTTTCAAAGTTAGATTCTAATTGAAGTTTGTCGTCATGCTAAGAACACTAAAGAATCTATTGGGGATTGAATCATGCCAAAGACATGAAAGAAGTCATGTTAGGAATTGAATGGATTTGGATTAGGATTAGTTTAATTCAATTAATTTAATTAATTTAATTTTGTTTCATGGGTTTGATTGGTTATGTTGAAGAATTTTGTTTGATTTTAGTGACTCATGTTGATTTTTATTTTTTATTTAATTGTTGAATGGATGCGGACCTAACGGTTTGTGATGGGCCACACTAAGGAGGGTCTACAAGAGCCTAGACCCACCTTAGATTTAGCAGCATAAAGGAGTAGTCTGCTTATCTGAAGGGTGATGCTACTCAACCTAAAGGGGTAACCACTAAGAAAGGAGCCATAATAGGATAATCCAAACCTAAGGTGGTCACTCAGGAAAGGAGCCTCAAGGGCATGGTCCTTACCCTGAATGCATGAAAATAGACCAGTCAATTTGAGATGAGCCACACCAAGGAAGGGCTATAAAAGCTTGGGCTTGCTTTATACTTAATGACTCAAAGGCACAGTCTACTGGCCATACAGGCAGAGACTATCTGACCTATGGGTTACTCATCAATTTGTAATGGTATAATTAGGAAGAAAGCTCGGGGACTCACATCTTCCAAAGAAGAATCAACCATTGGGGTGACTCGATGATCATGCACCAAGTCAAACTCGACCTAGGGTGACTACTAAATGAGAGCCTCTAGGACTCTTATCTCATCTTAAATAGTGGTGATTCCTATAGGGAGTTTTGCTTACACTGCCCAAAATGATAAAATGTTTAGGGATTAGGGTTTATCTAATCTAGCTCTTCATCCTTTTTGGCAATGGCAACCTCCCCTTCAAGAGTGTATTTGTCAATAAGTTCAACATCAATAAGAGGTAGGATCTACCTATTATGAATCTCTATTGATATGGACTCATCTTCTATGCATGCTAACTCTTTAGAGAACTTGGCTAAAGCATCGCTATGACATTTTTTCCTCGAGGGATCTTATAAGTAGTGACTTTTGGGATTTGGGCTAGTAACTCCAAGGTGTACTTATGGTAGTGATGGAGTTTGGGCTTTAGAACTTTGTAGGACCTAGCAATTTAGTTGATCACTAGTTGTGAATCCTTAAATATACTTATGCTTTTTATGCCTAAGGAGATGGCTAACTCCAGATAGGCGATCAGAGCATCATTTTTAGCTTCATTATTAGTGCAAGGTTCAGGCACATGATATGAGAATCTCATCATATTATGGTCTAGTATTAAGAGGACTATCCCTTCCCTAGCTTGCCTGGAAGAGTAGATTGTGGTTCTTTTTCTCTTTTAGAAGAAGTTGCACCATCAAAGTACATCTCCCAGTAATGAGTATTTATATCCCAAAGATTCATGATTTGTTTATTGGGAAGATCATCATTGAGAGGAAATTTGCAGGGAGAGGGTGTGCTGCCAAGAAGTCTACAAGTGGTTGCCCTTTCACCATGTAGAGGGGTACGAACATGATGTCAAACTATGACAAAATTATGGACCTTCATACAAACTGTTAGGATAGCATCAGGTATGCCATGAGGTATTGTAGTGAACTAACTCTAAAAATTAAGTCCACTTTGTGAGAGAGCATATAATTTCTTAACTTCTTATCTATAAGGGTGAAACCTAAGAAATGCTTCTCAATGGATGGATAGATCACCTCAGCAGGAATCAGTCTACGACTAAGATAGCAGAGCATGTTCTCTTTCTCCTCATCATTGGCTTAGACCAACAAAGTGCCAAGGGAGTCATCCAATGCAATAGTGTAGAGTATGAGAGGTTTGTCTAGGATAGGGGTTGCTAGGACTGACAGCGTCATAAGGTATTGCTTGATACTTTTAAATGTATGTTGGCATTTATCATCCCACTTAAATTTGGCATCATTCTTGACTATTGCTGAGAATGGTTGACATTTACTTGATAAGTTTGATATAAAGAATCTTATATGTCAATCTCTCTCAAAATGATCTAATTGAGTTAGGCTTTTAGGGGGTGGCATTTTCAATATCTCTTTGATATTCTCTAGATTGATCTCAATCCCACAGTGCCAAAAAATGAACCCTGGAAACTTCCCTAAAGTTACCTAAATGCACACTTCAGAGGGTTCATTTTAAGGTTATATTGCCTCAACTGCTTGAAAACTACTCTCAAGTCAAAAAGATTGTCTTCCTTTTCTTTATTTTGACCACAAAATCATCGATGTAGCACTCAACTTTGTGGTGAATGAGTTTGTCAAAGATTTGATTCATGGCCCGCTGATATGTGGCACCTGCATTTTTGAGGCTAAAAGACATGACTTTATAATAATAGATTCTAATTAAGGTTCTAAAGGCAGTGTTCTTTTCATCTTCAAATACCATCTTGATTTGGTTATATTCAGATGAACCATCCATGAAAGAGAAGATGGCATGATATAAGATAATGCCCACCATCAATTTGGTATTTGTAGTGAAAATTTATATTTTGACATGCTTTACTTAGATTCCTAAAATTGATGAATATACGAATTTAGCCATTCTTCTTTTTAATTGGGATGACACTAGCCAACCGGTGGGGTATTTTATTTCTCGAATGAAGCCAGCATTGATCACTTTCTTGACATCAAAACAACTTACTTTCTAATGTCCAATCGCATGCATCTAGGAGCTTGTTGATGGGGTTAATTGCAGGTTGTATTGCAAGTTTATGAACTATAACTTTAAGAGATAATCTAGGCATTTCTTCATAGGTCTATACAAAGCAGTCCTTAAACTTAGTGAGTAGCTTAACTAAGTCATTAGTTTCATATTCATTCAATAAGGAATTGATGTATGTTTGGCGGGATTATCTTTAGTGCCCTAGTTGATTTTTTTGAGCTCGTCGATAACTGATTTGATTTTTTGTTCAAATTCTTGGCATGCAAATTTACTTGAAGATCATGGATCATCAAAAGTTTCTAAACACACCTCTTCAAATGGATTACTATGGTTTGAGAATAACCTATTTGAATCCAAATGATTGGTGATGACTAAGCAATAATCATCATATACCAGGCCTACTATGCTAAAGCTTAGTCCTAGTCTTAATTGAGAGTTTGTGCATTTGTTGTCCCGTAGTTTTTTAAAGAACTCTAATCTATGCTTAGACCATGCATGTGGAATTAAATATTTCTTTGCCAAATTTAAAAAATAAGGCGAATATCAATCAAATGGTAATTCTATTAATTCTATGAATGATTTATCCTCAAGCTCTACATCAAACTTTTGGCTTGAGGATGTTGCTCCTAGATAAAACCTCTAAGGCTTAGCATTGGTATATATTTTAGAGCTTCCTTAACTACCAAATCATCAACTTTTTATGAGGAAAGTGGGGTTAGAGCTAAGGTGCTCATATATTGTCTAACGGTTTCATATAAAGGGGCTCAGATACACTATGCTTTGCTTGGGGACCCAGTCTTTATCACTATTGGGCTCTACTGTCACCTCCAACTAGGTATGCTGACGTAGAGAGGTAGCTGGTGTACTCACTATATAGGACTCATCCTCTGAACTAGATTCCAAGTCTATGTAGATGGCAGGTGTACTCCTAGATGCTGGAACAAATCTCCTAGTAAGTGGTAGGTATTGAGGTCTACCACCTCTGGGAATTCCTCTAGAGTTGCCTCTCCTTCTTCTTAGTGGAGGTCAGGTCATTCTACCAACTTGTTCGAATGGAGTGATGAACTGTGGTGGAATCTAATCTTAAGTTCTATTTCTCCCTAATGTCTTTTTCTCGCTCCATTTTCTTTTCTTTTTCTTTTTCTTTTTCTTTTTCTTTTTTCTCTTTTTATTTTCATTCTTTTTTCATTTAAATTTTTGTTAAGTTCATGAGAGAATTCATTTTATTTCTTAGGGAGATAATAAGTTGTATCCTCATAAATTTTGACCTCATGTACTGCAAATGGCTTGAGATCTCCTTTGACACAATATTTAATCCCATCCCTGATGAACTTGATGCACTAATTTAAGGAAGATGGAACCAAGTTATTCTCATGAATCCAAGGTCACCCTAGCAAATTATTGAAAGATGGATCCAAGTCTATTATGTGAAACTTGGCCTTAGTCTTCCAATCATTTATTTCCTTTGGTAACATTATGGAACCTAAGGTCCTCTCATTATGTTCATTGAATCCTTTCAACATCATCTTCTCAAATTGAAGTTTATAGATTTCAATCCTCAAGTAGAAAAGGGTTCTTAGACTCATAATATTCTCTGATGCACCTGGATCAATCAACAATCTAGATAACCTGAACTTGCCAACATCCACAATAATGTAGAGGGGATGGTTGTGCTCTAATATCCTTAGTAGTAGGTCTTCATCTGAGAAGGTGACAGCTATGTTTTCTTTTGAAAAGCATGCCTCCTCTACAGCTTGATCAATAGTAGCCAACTGAACTAAGCATATCCAATAGTCAAATAATGCTTTGTTAGTGACTCCCTCATCTCTTTGGATAAAATAAGGGCATCATATATGCTTAGCCTAGCTGGTAACTTTCTAAGATGCCAAGGCATTATAATCAACTTTAGGTTGGTCCTTCACAAGCATATCCAAGGACAGAGCATCTTGTGGAGTAGCTATCTTATCACTAGAACCAATGACTTATTTACCCTTATCTTGAGGTACTATCTTAGGAGGTAAAACTTTACCACTATTGAGGTTAATTTCAATGACTTCTTACGAAGAAAAGCTTGTTGAAAGTTTTACATGCTCATCAGTTATACCTACAACTTCTCCTAAAAGATCATCAGAGCCAGATGACTCTAATTCTATCTCAAGTGGTGAACCCTAGAGATTCAGAAAAGGGCAATCTATTTTTTAATCAGAATGGAATTGATCAGAATAATTAAAATTATTATTTTGTTTTTACTTATAGAGCTATTAATAGGATTAAAATCATTGAGGTCATCAAAAGTAGACAAGATGTAAGAAAAATTAATCTTCTTCATTGATTTCTTCAATTTAGGAGGTACATGATAAAAGTCAAGCAAAGTAAGTGGCTTGAGTTGCTTAATGCCCTCATTCATGGATACAACACTCCTGTTGGTGATAGTGGAGCTGGAAGATGTGGTATTTGTATTGGTAAAAGAGAGGATGTTGAACTTGAATGGTGGTGGATCTATGGAACTATCCTATGCAAGTGTTGGCTACTGTTACTGCTGGGCTTCTATCCTCCCTAAATTATCACTCACAACTAGCAGACCTTCCTTGGTGTTGAAGGTCTGAGCTTAGTCAGGCACCTTTAGAGAAAGTTTCTTGATTTTAGAGATGATCTTTTTAGAGGTACAGGATAGAGAGATATACCAACCTTCTTTTATCTTTAGGACCAAATACCTCCTTGAAGATTACTTTAATGGAACCAAAAGATTGTTCCACTAGGTATTCTTTAGGGATCACTATGGCTTTTGACTTGTAGCTTTATGCTCAAGTCAATCCTTGAATGCAAAGTAATCCTCTAAGATATGACCTAGCATGTAGTGGTAAAGATAGTAGTTAGGATCATCACTCTACTCACTTCCTCCAACTTTGTTAGCTTGGGTGGCTTAAAGTCAAGCTTCTTAAGAAGATTTTTAAAAAAATTTCTGACTACCTCCCTCTTGAATATGACTTATTGATTTTTCAGCAAGATTAGGTGGATAATAACTACCTAGTGGCGAATACTGATACTGTTGTTGCTAGGCTATTGAGGTGGCCTTTGTGGTGGCTGAAGTATTGGATAAGGAGGTGGAAGTGGAGGCTGATGAGCACTAGGCCTCTCAAACTAAGCTCTCACTGGCTGCTTCCCTTTATCTAATGCCACTACAACCCCTACCTTCTTCTTAAATACCTTGAGGCTTGGACTTGAATGATTTATCTATGAAGGGTAACTATTTGGCTTCCTCTTATAGAGTGGTTGCCTTACTGATTAGCTTCTCAAATATCTTAATAGTGAAGCCCTTAAGCATGAAAGCAACTAAACCATAAACATTCTTAAGAAAAATTTCAATGGCATGTTGTTCTTACAATTGTGGTTCACATTTCATACATAAGTTTCACCACTTGAAAATATAATCAATAAAGGACTCAATAAGTTTTAGTTTTTCTATAACCAGGTCCCCTACAGTTACTCTCTACTAGGCTCTTATGAATCTCTTAATGAAACATTGTTCTAACTTCGCAAAAGGCTTCACCAAACTGTTAGGAAGTTCGACATACTAATCAAAGCCAAAAGGCTACTTCCAAACTATTAAAAGAGTAGGGCATCACTATCCTGGTATTGTAATAATAGGCCTTGAAGTGTGCTATATGCTGCTTTAAGATTCCACTGCCATTAAATACCTTGAAGGATGATGGAACAAAACTTTTGGGGTATTGAACTACATTTAATTCCTCCAGGTAAGCTCCACCCATCAGAATTGATGAGCTCCCTTGGACCTGTGCCAACCCTTCCTTCACTTACTACTCTACCATGTGCTTAATATCCTTCTCATGAATGGAGGTGCTATCAGCTATCATCCTATGTAGGCTACCGGAATCCTCATCCATTGGAGTGGTGCTCTTAGGATGGCCTAGGATGTGAACCAACTCTGGTTTATTAGCCTCCATAGGAGTGGGTTGAAGGACATATGTTTGATTTTGCAATGCTAACACTATTACCATCAAATCCTCCACTCCCCTTTCCATTCTATCAATCTAATCATCCTTGAGTCTGCTTTCTTAGAGAAAGCATTGACTTGAGTCTGATGCCTCACCTTTCTTAATTACAACACCTTGAGCTTCTTGGCTAGGTTGTTCTCAATGCAAGGACCCTCGGATATCAACCATGTAGAACTCTACTATATCATCTAAGAGTTTATCCTCATCAGCATTGAAATCTACCATACCCTCCTCTTGATCAGAATGGTCATCTCCAACTATCTACCTCGCTATTGCATGATAGTCCTTCAATATCTTCTAAGGATCGATCATCTATTCTACCCGGGACTACTAGGACATGTGTTGAGTGATGACTCACTGCTAGATTGTGCCCCAAAGAGGTGATACAATGTATATCTTGGGTGTGAGCAATGCTAATTGTGACTGGTTCAACAATCATAGGGTGGATGGAGTGTGGTCCTTAGGACATAGTCATATTACCAAATGGGATGACTTCTCTCCAGATGCTAACTTATGATACTTGGTAGGAACCTCAGATGGTGACATATTAACTAGTGATGGTGGTCGGCAAGTGAAGCGGTGTGGTGATGATGATACTGATTGCCTCTCCATCATAAATATCCTCTTGTGGCTAAAACCTAGTAAGGATTATCCAATATGAATGATCAGCTTGATTAGCTCACCAATCAGGTTGGTCAATCAATGCTGAGGTTGTTGACTTCCTAGCGAACCTCCTCATATCTCTTTTGTCTGCTTGAGCAGCAATCCTGGCCTCCGTGGCCCTCTCTCTTCAGATATGATCCCTAACACTCATAGGGATAACCCACCTTAAATCATGTAGAGTACTAGACTCAGATTATCCATGTTCTCTCCCAACTCACCTGGGCATGAACCCAAGGCCAGTATAGGGTCTTCTCTTATCCCTATCTGATGTCTCATATCGAATAGGGTGTGGGGGTAATATAGCTATTTTTCTCACATCCTCCTCTCCCTCTGTAGTTGAAAAGGTGAAACCTACTACCACCAAGAAGGGGAGAGGTCTCACAGTGGATTCCTTTTCAGCTACATGGAGGCTTCCTCAACCTCCTTAGCTATGGGCTCATAATACCTCTTAATCTTCTTATTCTTGTTGCAGTGCTGAGTCTTAGTCAAGGGCACATGGCAAGAGCTAGTACTAACCTCAAAGGCAGGATAAATAACCTTAAATGCTAAGGCAGACTTCCCCTCAAGGACTAAGGCTGCGGTAGAGGTGGTAGTAGTCCTAACAGAGGTTATGGTGGGCACAAGTGGTGCTCTTGGTGTGGGAACCTCTGAGGCCTTTCTCTTCAATAATGGGAACTCACTGTCTGACTGTAAATCAAACTACAAAAGTTGCTTTTTATCAACCACCTCCTCCCTACTTATTATACTGAGGGAAGGGAACCATCACAAGTGATCTTGAAGTATTCAATTCTAAGGCCAAACTTAATGACTAGGGTAGAGGTGAGTATGGTTGATCCATGGCCAAATCCACACCCAAAGTAAAGAAAAAGATGAGTTTTTTTTTTGAAAGACATAGTGATTGACTGCTTGAAGGGAAGAAGGACTGCTTTCTACTATTGGAGAAAAAAAAATGTATAGGATTAGACTTTTCTTTAGTTGTTATTTTCTTTGACTTGACTTTAAATTTAAACCCTCATCTAATAAACTTGGTTATGTTAGATGGGGTTTTATATAGATTTTGGAGAGATTTATATTTTTGAGGGGAGATATTTTATTTAATTTGAACTTCACTGGGAGGGAGCTCAAATAAATTTTGAGATGACAGATGAACCTTAATTTTTCATGCATGTGGCAAGAGGTTCTTGAAAGTTTTGAATAGAGTTTATTTATTTTATTTGAGTGATTTCTTTGATTAATTCTCTTTTCCAAATTGGAGGTTCAATAAGGGTTTAAGAACCTACTAGAGTGAGGTTCTAAAACCTAAATAATATTGGCCACACTTGCCAAAGGATGAAATAAGCTAGGTGCTCAATGGAATTAATGATAGTATTAGACTTACATAATTACATAAGTCCTTTATAGATGCTTGGACATAATGATTGAATACTAAAGATGGAAAGAGGAACACTCCCAAGAGGAGTTTCCAGAAATATCTATTGTGTTTTAATTTTGAGTCATAGGGACACCACACAGATCTTAGAGGGGCACTTATTAAAGCAATCGAGTATAACACTATGCTATGATATAACATCTTGAAAGATCGAAACATCACCCTATAATGGACTTAATCACCTAATAAGGACTCCTAAGGCAAATGGGCCCAGATATATACCAGAGAGACTTCTCCTACTTTACATGGATGAGAAAAGTAGGGTTTATTTTATATCGAGATCTTTAGTTCCCTATGGAGGTAATCCCCCAAAGTTAATTACATCCTAGAAAATGAAAGTTTCTCAAGAACACTCTCAATTAAAGTAGTCAATAAAAGTCTCCAAAGATTTTAAGCTAGACATAAAAAATTAGTTATTTTTCAAATCAAATGGGATAGGTTCAAATGAAAAGACTTATTCTCAGATTTCATGGAAAGATAAGTAGGGAACACTCAAGATACTAGGAGACCTAATGATTGCTCCACCTTATAATGAGGCTTTATGATTTCTTTAAGGAAAGAAAAATATTTATTTAAGCTAAAATTTCATTAGAATGCTAGGACTCAGATTCTAACAATATAAGATTGTGGAAATACATGAGATGAGGAGTTATGCTCATAGCAAAAGAGAAATAAACTGTCTCAGAACCTAAGTCTAAAATGCTTTAGCACAAGCTAGAAGTTTGACCTAAGTCTAATTTTGGAGAATAGGATATAGTGGTTCACCTCTATAAGAGAGAATGAACACATCAACTCTGGACTAATAACTGCCTAGAGTGATCTCCAACTGACACCTCTTATGCTTTAAAACCATGTAGGTCGGTCTGATATAGATGCAAGATAGTTAAGTTGTTATGTAATTATGAGAGAAACTAGAACCCAAAACTCACTCCCTAAGAGACTAGGTAATTTTTGGCATGCAAACATTATATAGACTAATGTTAAAAATTTTCAAGCTAGTTATATCATTCTCACACATTTGCTTTACACTAAGGCTTTGGATAATTATGCTTACATGCATGATGAAATTAAGTTGTGGGCTAAATCAACAGGAAGAGGTGTTCTCCACTATAAGGGACCACTCTCAAAGGTCAAGCATGTCCCCTATCATGCAATAGTGGAGATCTTCTCTATTCAAAAGTGAGACAATATGATATGCATGTTGTTATAGCTTACAATCATTCAGTAAGGGGTTGCTAAATCTTTTATTATTTTGATTAAAAGCTTAGTGTTTAAGATGATGCATGAGTTGTATTAGAACTTAGTTATAAGTTATTTATTGATGGTAAAAAATTTAACTTTATTCTAAAGAGCCTATTGCATCCAACCCTCACATCAAATCATCAAACTTTAAGAAACCTTAGAAAAGCATGTCATTTCTATCGCACAAACTAAACACAACAACTAAGCATTTGAATTTCATAAAAGAATAAAAGGCTGATGTGACTCGTACGACCCTACACCCAAAAAAAAGAGTTTGGTAGGCAAGCTCTACCCATATACAACTCAGGTTATAATTAAATATTATAGTTTAAATAAATGTTATGGGAGCCTTCAATTCTTATTCTTCTTTCCTTCTTTGGATTAGTTTGCTTCAAGATCCACAGGGCCTCCCAAGTCTTTGCCTTCTAGTCACTGTTCATCCTAAACGTCATAGCACTAATCCTAATCCTATTATCAAAATTACACTTTGTGAAAAATAAAAACTAAGTATACCTGCAAAATAGATGTTAGCTAAACAAGCATGCAAACTAAGTAATTATAATTCACACTTTTGGACTTAGCACCCTGCACTTGAGTAACCAAGCCCACTATCCTAATTAGATTATTCTCAGGGGAATAAGTAGCACTTAGAAACAAGAACATTTATATTTTTTGATTATTATAACAGCCCCTCAAGCACAATCCCGCGCATAAGACATCGTTAGACTAATAATGACATAGCATCTAGTCTATGCATACACAATCCCAACATCATGTCTAAAATATTACATCATTAAATAAAACATATCACCACATCATACACCATCCTAACTTAATACTAAGATGTGACTTAGCATTATAATATGTGTACTAAGGCTTAGTGCACTATGTCTTGATTGAGCTTTAGGATTGGGATTTTTTAAAGTGTTAGGATTATTTAAATTATCCATTAGATGGTTTCACTTTAAACCTTTTAGTGGCTTGAATGGATTTTAAATTATGTAATTTTATTTTGTTCACTACTTACTTAAGATTTAATCATTATGAAGAGAGGAGAGAGACTTAACTCTTTCATTCCTAACCAAAGTTGATTTCTAAGGATAGATTATTATGGCATTAATTCTCTTAATAAACCACTTATGAAGTTTATTTAGCCTAAGTTTAGATTACCCTTAATGAATCTTATTCAAACATGAATAGCATCTTAAGATCAATGCAATTAAGTCACCATCACATGAGTAATATTCCACTACTTCCTTTCATTATCAATAATATCCACACTCTTCCCTTTTTTAAAAAAATTTCTAATATTTGATTTAGCATATACATATACTTACAATATACCCATATTTTTACACACTTAATGAATGTTGATGCATGAATTTGATAGAAAAGGGAGATTTCATCCCATATTTAAGCATATGCAAATAAGTATTAGGAATTAAGCAAGTTCGTGTCATTGTTAAACCAAAGAAGTAAGATTATCTAAGACCTCTTTGGGGCTACTTAAAATCTCATATTCCCTAGATGTCCAGACTATATACTTGCCAATCCAAAATGAACATAAACATGTACATAAGTGTAGAAATTAATTTATGAAAAGTTGTGTAAATATCCTTTAATTATGTCATGTTAAATGGAATAAGGAAAGGGGTTTTATTTTATATTCTAACATAGGCAAACACATAAATGAAATTAAGCATGTATGTGCCATCATTAAACCATGAAAGTGAGATTATCTAAGACCTCATTAGGGCTACTTAAATCCTCAAATTTCCAGGATGTCTAAACTATACTTGTTAATTCAAATACAAGTTAGCATAAGCATAGAAAATAAGAATAAAGCAACCACTTGTCATCTTTTAATTACAAATAAATGAACATTTCATTAATTATTTATAATGATCATTGGTTTAAGTTTCAATTAACTTAATTCATAATTAACTTATAATTTCAAAATAATTTGAGATTTATTAGTGATAATAGACATACCATATAATAACATTTATTCAGCTCATGCAACTTGAATGCAATCATATTCTTTTAATTTTTAAAACATGAATACATGAACCAAATGGCATACATAATTATGATAATTGAAAGGAAGTAATTAAATATAACCACATGAGATACTTGAATTCATTAAACCCTGGGATAATCAAGTTAAATAAATACCCCTTAAGTCTAACCAAAGCTTCTTTAAGGCTTAATTTGAATGTTCAAGTTATTGAAACCTAAAGAGAAGAAATGATACTTAGAATCAATCCATCCCATATTAGTTATTTAATATGTTGAAGGAAAGGAGTTAAATATGTTTGATGAATTAATTAGGTTCAATCCATTAATTATATCAATTTGATTACCCTTCCCAAGATTCTTTAACTTAATTAACCACTTAATCATGAGTCTTCAATGACAAGCTTTAAGAAAATAAAATTGGCAATGCACCAAAAGAGATCTAATTTAATTAGGCTCATGCTTAAGAGTTAATTCAATTAAAGAAAAAAATTATTTAAGCTATATATTCCTTTGATTCCCCCCACCAATGGGAGAATCATAATTTCTTTGTTGACATTATGTTATTAAACACATAAAGGGATAAATGGGTTGGCACTTGAGTTATTTAAATTTATTTTTTTATTATTTTCCTAAATTTATCCTTAATTACAAACATGTTAACTAAATTCATTAAGGGAATACATTTGGGATTAGAGAGAGGGTCCTAATTATCTCCCATGTTATCCTCACTGGTTTCACTAATTAATTATCCTTAATTACTCAATTTTATTGTTCGTTGATTTTAATAATCATTAAATCACTTTAAAAGGGTAATTAGGATTAAAATTTTGGCTACTTGGGCAAGTCAATGAACATGTGTGGATAAGTCATGCCAAGTTTAGTCGGGTTTCGCTCATTTGGACTCATAGAGGTCAATTTGGGTTCAATTTAGTCAAGTTGACTAATTGACCAAATTGGCCCTAAGGGGCTATTGGGTTGTGATTAAATGGTGACTTTGTCATGTAATTGATTTCATTTTAATTTGAATTAAATTTGAGTTTGACTCATATGAGTTCATAAGGGCTAAATGGGTGAAGATGGCCAATGTGGTCAAATTGGCCAAATTCAATGCAATTGAGAGTTTGGTCATTTTTAATTGATCATTTGGAGTTGGTTATAGACTTTGATTTAACTTAATTTATTAAAAGATAGGATTTTAGTTCAGTTTGATCTTTTAGTCCAATTTGGGCTATGTTGGTCAAGTTAGTTTAGGTTGATCAAATTGACTTAAATTAGCTATTAAGGACTGCTCAATAATTAATTTGAAACTAATTAGAAGTATTAATTTAATCTAATTTGAGTAGGTTCAAGAGTTGGTGAAATTTAACCCTTTAGATCAAATTGGGTCAATGAGTTGAGTTGGCTCAATTAGGTGTGGATGATGATTAATAATCATATTTGGATTGATCGCAATAACTAGTTTGAACGCAACAAATAGTTTGATCCAATTTGAGTTGGATTAAGATATGTTTCAGTTTGACCTTTCAAGCAAATTAGGTCAAATGGGATTAAGTGATTCAACTAGCTAAATTGACCATCTTGGCTTCAATTTGATGTCAGAATATGATTTAATTGAAGTGTTATTATATTTATAAATTTGGTATGTTTATAGCTGAATTGAGAGGTTTAATAAAAAAAGTCTAACGAGCCTAAGATCACTCAATTTCAAGGTTATTATGACAATTAAATGTTGAATGAATAATATAGGAACAAAGAAAATAATAATAATCATTTCATGAAGTTTTTTGTGATTTTGGCTAAATTTATAAATATGATCCCACAAAATTATATAAATAGAGCTACATTTCAACATAAAGAACTAGTGTGTGTGTGTGTGTGTGTGTGTGTGTGTGTGTATCTTTGTTATGCTGAGAGTTTGAAGCTAGCAATCACTAGCAATTTTCATCAATCACTACCTATGATTACTGTAGTATGACCACCACCATACAATTGTTGTCGCTTAACCATTATATAATAGAAGAATAAACAAATATTCCTAAACTTTGTAAGCCACTTTTCTTAATTAGGAAGAAGAGTGGAACTCTATAATTTATTTGCAAAGTAGATTATTTGAATGGGCTAGAGCTTGAGATTTTTTTCATTTAAATTTTCACTTTAAAATGTTGTTATCTCTCATCATTTCTATCTTTATGTGTAGCAAATATTCTTATTGAACTATGATTTAATTTAATTTTTAAATTACATGGAAAATAATTCAAAGAAAAATATGGGAGGTAGAGGACATCCCATAGAGTCAACATGCCAAATTTGGAATTAATTGACCAAACAATTTGGCTTTAATTAAGGTAATTAGCCTAATCTTCAAACCTTAATTAAGTGTTATTCATTAGACATTAATTTAGATTTTATTTTTATTAAAATTTTCTCTTTCTAAGCTTTCAAAAATGAGTGTATTTGCATTTTTTTATTTCTCTATAATTAGTTATGATTTTTTGATGTTCTAGCTATTTAAATTGAATATTTAAGCCTAATCAATCATTTTAAATCATGTACATATGACGATGCAGCAAAGACTTTCCACATGGTCTCATAGTATTGGCTATTTAAAACATCAACGGGTGTGAGTCGGTGGATGCGATCACGTCTAATCTCGGATTGGACTGTCAAGATTAACCTTATGATCATGAAAGGATTAAATCAAGATTTCTAGCACAATTGATCATGGTTGTCCATTCTAATCACATGGAATGGATGGTCTATGATCTGTTGTCCTATGAGCACTAGAAGATAGACATTGTCCTCCTTCTATATCTCAATCCGAGCTTATTGGAGCTCCTTTGATAGTGAAATTGACTCCAAAATGATCAGGAAATAGATCTAAGGAGATCCTATAGTGGAAATTGTATAAAAACACAATTCATTTTGAAAAAGACCAATACTGAAAGGCCAAATCTATGGTTGCAAAATTTTTTTCTCATCGAAGCTAAAGACCAGCTGTCTTCTGATAAAGATAGCTTCATCATGAAGAGACAAATCCTTATTGAGTAGATCTTGAGCTTCCTTCGAGTTGATCAATTTGTGGACCAAATGCCATCACAGAAATCACAGGAGTTGGGCTAAAGATGTCTTCCAGTGGTCGAATAGATTAGGAATCGATTCATTTTGGGCACCGGAGTGTGGTTATGGTGGGGGAAAGTTAATTTTACTTTGATGAAACTTTGGTGAGATTAGATGGATGAGGCTATCAAGTTTGACTGGAGCTTGGTCTCACCGTGTTAGGCTATATTGGGATCTCAGGGAATGCTCTGGGACTGCTTGGAAGGCTCTAAAGAAAGTTTCTATTGAGTTTGAATGGATGAGGAAGAGTATACTCTCCTCCCCTATTGAACCATGGGCTGAGATTGGCTCGGCCTTTGGCAGTCGTCCGTTAGGAGTGGGTGGCAGGGGACTGCTAAGGTGGATGCATGTAAGAGGCTAAGTGAGCATAGTGGGCTGTCATGGAGTGTACACTCCTTCTTACATAAACCAATGGTTGCCCATGGGTGAGCTCACACTCTCTTGGCCAAAGGCAGAACTTAATAGCCTTAGGTTAAGTTAGGTCTGTGGTCCTCTATCCAAGAAAGGTCAAAGGAGGCTGTCAAAGGGTGGGGAGTTGGAGAACCCATCCAAATGTGGATTTTGTTCCATTTGGAGGGCTTAGTTCAATGGGTTTTAAACCCGGTTCACCATGGGTTGGTCCCACTTGGGCAGGCCCATGGTGACCCAAGGATGAGTCATGCCAAGATTGGTTGGGTTTAGCTCAATTTCACTCATGTAGGTCAAATAGGCTAACTTGAGTTAAGTTGAACTTTTTATCAAATTAGGTCAAAGTGGGGGTTTGGTTAAGTTTAATTGGTGATTTAAAATAAACTAGTGCAACTATTTTGATTTAATTTGAGTTAGATTTTGATTTGGTTCATATGGCAAAATTTGGGTGAAATGGATAATGTTGACCAATTTGACCAAATTGGCCAAATTAGCTTGAGCATGGGTTAGGTCTATATTCAATTGGTCATTGGTGATTGATTGAAAGAGTTGCTTTCAATTGATTTGGATTAGGGAGTGATTTGGTTCAATTTGACCCTTTCGCCAAATATTAAGTAGGCCAAGAAATAAAATTGGGTTCAATTGAACGTTGTATTATGTCCAATATTCAATTGTTGATTGGTTAAAAGTATTGGTTTCAATCAATTTAGTTTAGGATTTCATTTGGCTCAATTTGGCCCTTTAAGTCAAATTGGATCAACTTGGGTTAAGGGACCAAATTATCTTAGTTAGGTTTGATTGCTTCATTTGGTGGTTGAGTCATTTTGATATTCAATTTTTGGTTGATGAGAATCATTGATTGCAATCAATTTGGCTTAGGACATGATTTGACCCAATTTGGCCCTTTAGGTCAAATTGGGTCAACTTGGGTTACGGGGCTAAATTTGCTTGGTTAGGTCTAATTGATTGTAGTGGAGTATTCAATAGTGACCTACAATCATCAATGAAGAGATTTGATATCTTGATTTGATCCGATTGGAGTTTGATTAAAGTTTGATCCAATTATGCTATTTAGGTCAACTTAGGTTAAGTGGTCTTATCAGATGGATTTGGGTTTAATAAATTTAAAGGTTGGTTTTGACTCATTTGAACCATTTAGGTCAAATGGGTCAACTTGGGTCATCTTAAATCAATTTGGTTGATTGGTTTGATTAAACTTATCAGAGTAGGTTTTGATGGTTAATTGAGTGTTTGGAATTATCAAGAGGTTTTAGTTAGGATTGGTTGGCTTAACACAAGGTGGATAAGATTTTGGTCTTATGAGGTTCAAATGGGTTAATCTGAGTTAAGACCTAAGTTGGTTTGCCTTCGAACTTGGATTGCAACCATTTGATTTTGATTATATTAGTTAGTTAACCATGGGTTTTGGTTGAGACTTAAGGTATGTAAGATTTCACCTCTCTTAAGGTAAGCTCTAGACCTAAGGTTATGCCCTATAAGTCTCTAAGCCTGGTTTTAGTATTCCATTAATCACTAAAAGTGCTCTAACACTAAGAAAATCCAAGTTTCTAGAAGAATCCTAGACCTATGATTGGAGTGGCCGATCCTCACTCCAAAGTGTCAATAGTATTTTTCTTTTTATATTGTAAAATTTTTATTATGGTTGTACTCTCCCTTTGTAAGAGAGTACATGTTGTTGAGGGTGCCTTGTTATAGGAGGGTATGGTTTGTAAGCTATTTTATATTTAGTGGATTCCTAGCCAATGGTGACTAGGCGTGGACATAAGCTGGTTATGGGGTTTGGCCAAATCATATAAAATTGTGTCTATTGTCTCTCTTTACTTTATAGTACTTTATTTTTTACAGCATTGAGAATTATGTCTTGTCATTATAAAACCAAAAATTAATTTTCTACTAAAACTAAGAATTTTATATTTAACTTTTAAATTTTTCAATAGCACCCTATTCCTCCCCTCTTAGTGCTATAGTGACTCACAAACCCTTTATGTCAAATTAGGTCAAATGGGGTTAAGTGGATCAACTAGCTAAATTGACCTACTTGGTTTTAATTAGATGTTGAAACATGATTATCAATCATTTTAAAAGTGATTATAAAGTTAGTTTGAATTAATTTGGGTTGGATTAAAGTTGGTTTAATTTGATCCTTAAGGTGAAATAGGGCTAGGATGGCTCAAATTAGTAATTGGTCAAATTTGATGTTAAATGTTCATGAGGAATGTCCAAATATGTGTTTAAAATGATTTTGAAGCTTTAGTTAGCTCAATTGGATTTGATTTTGGCCTTATAGGGTTCAAATTGTGTCAACTTGGTCTCAGTGACTCAATTGACCAAATTGAATCCTAATGGTTCCTCAATTAAGCTTAAATAATATTTTCAAAACTTTTGGATGATTTCAATTCCAAATGGTTTGAATTAATTCTAAGTTCGACCATTTTAGGCCAAAATGGGTCATATTGGCTCAACTTCGTCACCTAGCCAAATTGAATACCAATTGGATATGGTTTGGATAGTTCTAGAATTTGGGGTAGCATATGGTCAATTGGGTTTAATATATGGGGTTTGGCTTGAAGTTGGGGTCATTGGGTTTTATCTAATCGAAGTCTAGGTTTACCCTTAAGGTTGAGCCTTATGAGTCTTCTAGGCTTTGGGTTGGTCTCCCATAATCAATAGAAGTGTCTTAGCTCTAAGTAAGGAAACTTTAATGCCTAGATTGAATTCTAAGTCTAATGAGTGATGATTGTCAACCTCATTAAAAGTAAGGTCAACATAATGCTTAATTGATTTTTTTCACTCAAGCCAAGAGTAGCATACTACGTCTTGTGCTTTCGTCTTGGGCCAAAAATGGGGTCGAGTAACCTAAATTAATACACCTCGAGTGTTAATGAAATATTATTACTTGCCCAATTACTAATTGTATATATAATTGAATCAATTTTAGTTCACTTGGTACAAGGGTGGCATACCAATTCTCATGTTTTCTATTTAGGCCAAAAATGGTACACTAAGAGACCAAAGTCAACATGAAGTTCAAATTATCATTACTTGCCTAATATCTTTAGCATAATTTATCATACCATTAGGAAAGTTAATTGGAAATCTTGGTCACTGCCTAAAATAGAGATAAGAAATAATGATTCATTAGGTGAATAAGAAAGTTTTATTGCTTTCTAATAATAACTTAATGAAATATAAGATACAAAGGTAAAGCTTATCTTAAGGATAAAATCTTTTTAGGTCCCCTATGTTCCAAGTATGTAATATATATTGTCCCAAATAAATTTGTAGTTAGTATGCTCTTGCACTAACCTCTTGATCATATAAAGGTCAACCCATGTATATGAGAGTTTATCCAATATGTTATCACAAGCTTCTTTATCAACCTTCTTCAATACCAAGTCAATAGCACTTAAACATTTCTCTTTAGCATGACAATTATAATATTTGGTCATCTGCCTCATCATTTTCTCATCTCAATGATGCCTCTATCCTTAGCTCTTCTAATAAGTCAAGTGTGGTTTCCATGGTTTCAAAATTTGTCCTCTCACATTTGTTTTTTTTTTATATAGCTTGGCAGTTGAAAAAAAATCTTTGGCTATGAAGTTCATACTCAACCAACCTTTATCCAATGTGAGAAAACAAATGGCCTATGTCCAGTTACTAAGGTTGGAGTTTTTCTAAGAGTATAGAGCACAGCAGGCAATGCGTCTACCCATTTCACCTTGGTATCTTCTACCTGTTTCTTCAATATGATGGTGATCTTCTTTTCTATTGCTCTACTTGGTCATTGCTTTGCAAATGATGAATAAATATATTTTAGTTAAATTATTTATGACTCATAAAACTTCCTTAGTCGTTTAATGGTGAATTATGGTCCATTATCTGTTATGATAGACATTGATAGTCCATACTTGCAAATGATGTCAGTCCAAATAAAATTTTGAACTGCTTGGGTAATTATCTTGGCAAGTGGCTTTGGTTTAGGGCACTAGCTAAAGTAGTCAATCAAAATGAGTATGAAATTTCTTTACTCACTAAAGAATAGCAGGGGCTTATTAGATCTATTCTCCAAATGGCAAAGGGCCATGGACTTGTAATAGGTTGTAGAGATTAAGGCATCTGTTGTTATAAAGGAATAAAATTTTGACATTGTTCACACCTTTTGGCAATTTTTTTGCATTCTTCCACAGTATGTGTCAATAGTATCCTGGTCTCAAAATGTTGTGTGTGAGTTTCGCCTCAAGTGTGACTCTCAAACTCACTAAAATGCCTTTAAATGAGTAATTTTCACTACTAGCTTTCTCGCACACACTTTATATTTTGTATTTTGTGAAGTCATTAATCTTGATAGTAACTCGCCTCAAATTAATAGGTATTGAAAGGTTTTGATCATGAATCACCTTAGATCTTTAATTATTCCCACAAGCTCCCTAGTCTGCAACTACCTTTTAATGGAGTCGATCCAACTGTGCAAATCTTCATAATCCATTTGCATAGATTCTTCCTTCTATATGTTGGTTTGAGTGAGTTGAATAATGGACTACTCCTTGAGTCAACTTGCCCTAGATAGTTGATGAGTTGGTTCTACTCCTTAGGCACTTGCTTAATTTTGAAGTATTCAAATTTTTAATTTACATTTTTGCCTAAAGAAAATACCTATGAAATGACTCATCTCTGACTTCATAATCTTTATTTACTTGTCTTTCCATAAGCTGAGTCTGAGTAGGTGATGACATGTAGAACATTGAGCCTTCAAGTGAACCGTAGTCCATGGAGCAGAGCTTCATACTCGAATTGGTTGTTTATTTCCTTGAAATTAAATTTAACTTATTGAGTTATTAAGGCCTTTGTTAAACTTCTTACAATGATGGTTGCCTCTATATCTTGTTCATCTGAAGAACCAACTATGTATGAGTGCTATAAAGGCTTTAGGATGATCAAGGAATCATGTAAATCATTAAAATCTATGAGTAAATCTATGAGTGTCGTGTTATAATCACAGTTCTAGGTGAGTATGATATATCTAACTCACTTAACTCTAATAACCATTTCAGCAATCTCCTTAAATGATCTAGCTTAAGGAGTACTAACTTGAGTGAGTTATTGATGATGACCTGAATCAAATAAGCATAGAAGCACAATTAAAGTTTTCATACTGATATGATAAGCATGAGTGTGAGTTTTGTTATGGTGTGATAATATAACTTAGCTCCCGATAATGACTTGCACATGTAGTAAACTAACCATTATCTCATGCCCTCTCATCTAATTAGTACAAAGCCTATCAATTCTTTTCCATCTCCTAACTATAAGGTTTCACCTTTTTTGGACATTGTAGAAATGGGGGTCATGCGAGTAGGCTATTTAAGTTGCAAAAGGCCTTCCCAAACTCTAGAGTTCACTTAACCTTTTGGAAACTCTAAATACTTTAAAGAATGATGTGCAATGCTCACCAACTTTAAAAATAACAAATCGCCTTGTGAGTTGCTAAACTTCTTTCAACAATTTTGTTCACGATATGTTAAGCATTTTAGATATTTAGGCTCTATTGTTCAAAATGATGGTGAAATAGATGGATATGTTATTAGTAGAATTCAAGTTGGATGGTTGAAGTGGAGGAATGCTGCCTATTATGTGATAGAAAAGTTCCACTTAAACTTAAGAGAAAATTTTATAAGATGGTGGTAAGACTTGCAATGACTTATGGTGCAGGATGTTGGCCAATAAAACAGAAGCATAAGACTAAGTTAAGTGTTACAGAGATGAGGATGCTTAGGTGTATGAGTGGCTTTACTCTTAGAGATAGAATGCAAAATGAGTACATTCGGGAAAAAGTTGGAGTAGCTCCAGTGGTAGATAAGAGTAGGGAGAGTCGCCTTTGATGGTTTGGCCACATAAAGCGTCGGCCGTCCGATGACCCGATTAGAAGAGTATGCATTAGATTTTCCTTATGTTAAGAAAGGCAGAGGCAGACCTAAAAAGACTTGATTAAGATGTATAAAAAATGATCTTAGTATACTTGATTTAAATGATAATTTGACACATAATAGGACACAATGAGACGAAGGATTCATGTAGCCGACCCCACCTAGTGGGATTAAGGCTTGTTGTTGTTGTTGTTGTATGGAAATGTCTAAGAGATGAGAACTTATGTTTGAAGTAAAGAAGAAAATATGTAGCCTCATATCCTAAAATTAGAGTACTTCATAATAAGCTAGATGCTTAACTTACTTTTACTCAAGCAGGTGGGATGTATTGGCACACACTTACCTAAGAATATGAACGTATCCCAACTCTTCAAGACTTACAACCACTTGAAAAAACTGCTAGTTAGAACCACCTATACTTTAAATCTACGTAAACAAGTCTCATGTAAGTTCAAGATGGTTATAAGAAAAGAAATTTAAGAGCCTAAACTCACTCATTAAGATTCTGAGATCATGATTGATAAGAGAATACTTCTAAGTAATGTAATAAAATTTTAACTTTTAAGTATTTCTAAACACAAAATTTATTTAAAGGTCTTCGGCAATTATGCATACAATGAAATGCAATTAGAAAGATATTATGGGCTAAATCAAAAGTAAAAGCATACTTTTATAGAAGGTTGGTCATCTATACATGTTAGATGCCTCCTTTTATGTAATGGGAGAAGAGCCTAATTCAAGGAGAATGAAGAAATATGCAAGCACTAATCAATAAAAATTTGTTTGACACCACGTATAGTTTAGGAATTTCTTATTTGAATGATTAAATGCGTCATTAATGAATTTACATATTATCTCAAAAGATAAGTATGTTTTCCTATAATGAATTCGATCATTTGATAAAAGACACTTAAAGCTAATGGGTCTTTCATGTACTAGAGATTTTTCTCCTAAACTACATGGAAAAGTTTAATTTGAACTGGGTTCATGGTTCCCTAGAGAGGCAAGCCCCTATAATTAATTATAACTTAAGAAGAGTCTCTTATTAAGAATACTCTTGATTAAAGAAATAAGTCATTATTTTTAAGGAATTCTAGGTTGGTTTTCAAAGAAATGATATTTAAAATTTTCAATTAGGAATGATCCAATATGAGAGAGTTACTTTTGGAATCCAAATGAGATGAAGTAGGAAATTCCTATTAATGCTAGGATGCCTAGTAGGCACTTCAGCTGTCTTGTAATTGGGCTTTAAAATTTTGAATTTAATTTAAATTTTATATTGATATTTTCTTAGAAATCTCAAACTTAGATTATAGTAGCACAAGACTACAGAAATGCCCAGGGTTAAAGACTTACTCCAATGAGCACACTTCAGAACTTAAGTCTACAAGTGCTTCTAATACTTGTCAAATGCTCAACCTAGTTTCAATTCAGGAATTATCGATCATTCATTTTACTTATGGGAATTAACCTATCATTATCTCTTCTACATTTACAACTCACCGAGTTTGTGCATATAATACCACCTGTTAAAATTCATTATCCTAAGTCTTATAAATTTAAGATGGCTGGAATCTAAGACTCCTAGACTCACTCCCTAATCCTTAAGATAATGTAAGGTATGAAATCCACTAACTAATGCACATTTTTTAGATTTTAAACATTTTGACTCGATGTTCATTTTAAGCCATGGGTATGCAATTTATGCTTACATGGTATACAATTAGAATAAAGTCTAGACCAAATCAATAATAAAAGGTAGGCTTCCCCAAGAAGGCGATCATCCTCATAGGTCAGATGCCCCTTATGTGCAATGAGAGAAGTTGCCCAATTCAAGAATTGAAGCAATATGATTGCATGATTTTCAAAAGCTAAATGGTTTCTAATTCATTTTAAGTTATTTCTTAGGGCTTCAATTTTATTTGAGGTTTTGAATTGCATAATTTATGTTTAAAATGATTAAATTAAATTGGGAAGAAAATTTATTTTTTTTTTCTATGAGCCTACGTCCAGGCATTCATCACAGAATAGCATAACACAAGAAGAAACCTAGAAAAGTAGGATTATTCTATTACGCACCCAAAATAAATCAAACCAATTTAAATTTATAAAATAGGCCAATATGGCTAGGTACCACTATACATCCCAGAATAAAGAAAAATGGGCAACCAAGCTCTACCCTTATACAGCATGGCTTAGAACTACAAGTCTGTATCTATGGGTCTTCTTTCCAGAATCATCTCCTTCATCAAGGACCTCTGTTGGACTTCATAGGGGACCTCTGCACCATCTCCTGGTAGGGTCAACTCTTGCTAATCCTAGACCCCATAGATCCTAACATAATTCTAAGCTCAAATTTATATTTTTTAAATTTAACAAATAAATCCTAAGCCCTTGCATATAATACTGCCTAAGCGCATTTAAATTCATTATCCTAAGTCTTATAAATTTAAGATGGCTGGAATTTAAGAATCCTAGACTCACTCCCTAATCCCTAAGATAATGTAAGGTATGAAATGCACTAACTAATGCACATTTTTTAGATTTTAAACATTTTGACTCGATGTTCATTTTAAGCCATGGGTATGCAATTTATGCTTACATGGTTTATAATTACAATAAAGTCTAGACCAAATCAATAATAAAAGGTAGGCTTCCCCAAGAAGGCGATCATCCTCATAAGTCAGATGCCCCTTATGTGCAATGAGAGAAGTTTCCCAATTCAAGAATTGAAGTAATATGATTGCAAGATTTTCAAAAGCTAAATGGTTTCTAATTCACTTTAAGTTATTTCTTAGGGCTTCAATTTTATTTGAGGTTTTGAATTGCATAATTTATGTTTAAATTGATTAAATCAAATTGGGTAGAAAATTTATTTTTTTCCTATGAGCCTACATCCAGGCATTCATCATAGAAAAGTACAACACAGGAAGAAACCTAGAAAAGTAGGATTATTCTATTACGCACCCAAATTAAATCAAACCAATTTAAATTTATAAAGTAGGCCAATATGGCTATGTACCATTGTATACCCTAAAAAAAAGAAAAATGGGCAGCCAAGCTCTATCCTTATACAACATGGCCTAGAACTACAAGTCTATATCTATGGGTCTTCTTTCCAGAATTGTCTCCTTCATCAGGGACCTCTGTTGGACTTCATAGGTGACAGCTGCACCATCTCCTGGTAGGGTCAACTCTTGCTAATCCTAGACCCCATTGATCCTAACATAATTCTAAGCTTAAATTTATATTTTTTTAAATTTAATAAATAAATCCTTAGCCCTTGCATATAATACCGCCTAAGCGCATTTAAATTCATTATCCTAAGTCTTATAAATTTAAAATGGCTGGAATCTAAGAATCCTAGACTCACTCCCTAATCCCTAAGATAATCTAAGGTATGAAATCCACTAACTAATGCACATTTTTTAGATTTTAAACATTTTGACTCGATGTTCATTTTAAGCCATGGGTATGCAATTTATGCTTACATGGTATACAATTAGAATAAAGTCTAGACCAAATCAATAATAAAAGGCAGGCTTTCCCAAGAAGGTGATCATCCTCATAGGTCAGATGCCCCTTATGTGCAATGAGAGAAGTTGCCCAATTCAAGAATTGAAGCAATATGATTGCATGATTTTCAAAATCTAAATTGTTTCTAATTCATTTTAAGTTATTTCTTAGGGCTTCAATTTTATTTGAGGTTTTGAATTGCATAATTTATGTTTAAATTGATTAAATTAAATTGGGTAGAAAATTTATTTTTTTCCTATGAGCCTACGTCGAGGCATTCATCATAGAAAAGCACAAAACAGGAAGAACCCTAGAAAAGTAGGATTATTCTATTACGCACCCAAAATAAATCAAACCAATTTAAATTTATAAAATAGGCCAATATGGCTAGGTCCCACTGTACACCCTAGAATAAAGAAAAATGGGTGGCCAAGCTCTACCCTTATACAGCATGGCCTAGAACTACAAGTCTATATCTATGGGTCATCTTTCCGTAATCGCCTCCTTCATCGTGGACCTTTGGACTTCAGGGGACAAGCACCATCTTAGGGTCAACTCTTGCTAATCCTAGACCCCATAGATCCAAACATAATTCTAAGCTCAAATTTATATTTTTTTAAATTTAACAAATAAATCATGAGCTCTTGCATATAATACCACCTAAGCGCATTTAATTCATTATCTTAAGTCTAATAAATTTAAGATGGCTAGAATCTAAGAATCCTAGACTCACTCCCTAATCCCTAAGATAATGTAAGGCATAAAATCCACTAACTAATGCACATTTTTTATATTTTAAACATTTTGACTCAATGTTCATTTTAAGCCATGGGTATGCAATTTATGCTTACATGGTATACAATTAGAATAAATTCTAGACCAAATCAATAATAAAAGGCAGGCTTCCCCAAGAAGGCGATCATCCTCATAGGTTAGATGTCCCTTATATGCAATGAGAGAAGTTGCCCAATTCAAGAATTGAAGCAATATGATTGCATGATTTTCAAAAGCTAAATGGTTTCTAATTTATTTTAAGTTATTTCTTAAGGCTTCAATTTTATTTGAGGTTTTGAATTGCATAATTTATGTTTAAATTGATTAAATTAAATTGGGTAGAAAAATTTTTTTTCTATGAGCCTACGTCCAGGCATTCATCACAGAAAAGCACAACACAAGAAGAAACCTAGAAAAGTAGGAATATTCTATTACGCACCCAAAATAAATCAAACCAATTTAAATTTATAAATTAGGCCAATATGGCTAGGTACCACTGTACACCCCGGAATAAAGAAAAATGGGCTGCCAAGCTCTACCCTTATACAGCATGGCCTAAGACTACAACTTTATATCTATGGGTCTACTTTCCAGAATCGTCTCCTTCATCAGGGACCTCTGTTGGACTTCATAGGGGACCTCTGCACCATCTCTTGGTAGGGTCAACTCTTGCTAATCCTAGACCCCATAGATCCTAACATAATTCTAAGCTCGAATTTATATTTTTTTAAATTTAAGAAATAAATCCTAAGCCCTTGCATATAATACCGCCTAAGTGCAATTAAATTCATTATCCTAAGTCTTATAAATTTAAGATGGCTGGAATCTAAGAATCCTAGACTCACTCCCTAATCCCTAAGATAATGTAAGCTATGAAATGCACTAACTAATGCACATTTTTTAGATTTTAAACATTTTGACTTGATGTTCATTTTAAGCCATGGGTATGCAATTTATGCTTACATGGTATACAATTAGAATAAAGTCTAGACCAAATCAATAATAAAAGGCAGGCTTCCCCAAGAAGGCGATCATCTTCATAGGTCAGATGCTCTTTATGTGCAATGAGAGAAGTTGCCCAATTCAAGAATTGAAGCAATATGATTGCATGATTTTCAAAAGCTAAATGGTTTCTATTCATTTGATAAGTTATTTCTTAGGGCTTCAGTTTTATTTGAGGTTTTGAATTGCATAATTTATTTTTAAATTGATTAAATTAAATTGGGTAGAAAATTTATTTTTTTTCTATAAGCCTACATCCAGGCATTCATCACAGAAAAGCACAACACAGGAAGAAACCTAGAAAAGTAGGATTATTCTATTACGCACCCAAAATAAATCAAACTAATTTAAATTTATAAAATAGGCCAATATCTCTAGGTACCACTGTACACCCCGGAATAAAGAAAAATGGGCAGCCAAGCTCTACCCTTATACAGCATGGCCTAGAACTACAAATCTATATCTATGGGTCTTCTTTCCAGAATCATCTCCTTCATCAGGGACCTCTGTTGGACTTCATAGGGGACCTCTGCACCATCTCCTGGTAGGGTCAACTCTTGGTAATCCTAAACCCCATAGATCCTAACATAATTCTAAGCTCAAATTTATATTTTTAAAATTTAACAAATAAATCCTAAGCCCTGAAATATATGTTAGGAATATACAAATAGCACACATCAGTTATATTTTGCAAACATACGGGCATAGCATTAGTTGCTTGCCACACCCACCTATCATATGGGCTATGTTAAGGGATTATTCAGCACCTGCAACTAAATAGTAATTTTATAAAATTTATTTTATTTATGAGAAGACCTTTTAAAATAACCCCTTGTAAAAGATAATGTTAATTCTAGAAATAACATCTTATCATTCAGACTAACAATAATTAATCCTAGCCATCAAATCTAAAATAGTACACCATAAAACAACAAAAATAATTCTCATTACAATATCAAAAATCATAGAACGGCCTAACCTAAGTCTAGGGTTCGTGACTCATAACTCTAGTGTGTAAGAGAGACGCTTTGTGTGGCAAGACATTACTTGGCTTTTAGGTTTTAATATTTTTGGTTTTCAGTATTTGTTTATTTACCTTTAGATGATTTAAATTCAAATGATTTAATAATTTATTGATTTTGTATCTTTTAGGTATATTTTATTATGTTAAAATTAGATTATATTTTTAAGAATAAAGAATACAATATGTTCCATTTTTGGTGGAGCCCATTCCATTCAACATCCTAAGTCCTAATATGATAATATCTTTATTCATCCTAAAACTCTAACTAAAATGCTAAGTATTTTAATCAAACTTTTCTTTAAATTTAGAAGGTTTGAATTAGCTCAGTTTATTTCATTTTTATTTTAAATTTCTTTACATTTTATTTAATGTTCTATGTTTTGATTTCGTTATCAATAATGTTATGATTAGTTTTAACTTGAGGTTTTCATTCATATGATTCAATTTAATTATCTCTTCAAGTTAATTCACTTGTTATTATGATTTTAATTTCATTCTAATTTCTTTCACTTGACATTGATATTTATTCTTTTTAATTTGATTCATTTTTATTTTACATGTTTGCTTTATTGATTATGATTATTTATTATTTTTTTAAGTTATTAAGTTTATTTTACCTATATTAAATTCATTTTACTTATATAACTTTAGATTGATTAAGTTTTTAATATTTATATTCTTTGATTTAATATTCATTTTTATTTACTTTATTTTATTAATTTTCATTTAGGGTATAGTTTCATTTTATTTTCATTTTATTTATTTAATTTTAGAAATATATAATTTACTCATTACATTTAGGTATAAAAATTTCATTCATTCAATTCAAGTTAATTTCATTTTTCATTTTTCATTAATATTCATTAACCTAAGCAAATTTATATTCAATTTTTTACATTTAAGATTATTTGATTTATTTTTCTTCAGTTCTATAATCATTCTTTCTTGTTTTTATTAATTCATTCCATGAAAATCTTTAAAGTTTGTTAATGAATTTAGAATTAGATAATTAATTTCAAATTGTATATCTCATATATTATGGAATTGTTTAATTTACTTTAATTAATTTGAAAGGATTCATCATTATCTCATTTGGAAAGACTACTTATCCTAATGTAATTTTTTTTATTTTTATGACTTAAGGAATTTAGAGAAAGGTTATCCAGTTGTATTTTAAATTTGTCTTATGTTACCTTATTATTTTAAGTTTAATTCAACCTAGCTTAATGTTTTAATTATACTAATCTTTTATGTTATCATTTATACCATTTCATTCCTTAATCAAAATGGTTTTAGGAATTTGAGAGGCCTATGAACTTTTATATTTCAATTTATAAATGGAATTACTATGGTTTTAGGAAATATTATTGTTAAATATGATTAAGTTTCTAATTTTTCCTTTAATCATGATCTTTAACTTAGGATTATTTAGATTCTATTACTTTTAGTTGGTTTAGGTATTTTATTTAAGCATTCTGATATCAATTATAATGTCTTAAATTTATATTATAGATTTTATAATTTATGTAATTTTTTATTTAATATTTCCCTTAAATTGACCTAGATTCTTGGAAATTCAAATACTCTCAAGCCAGAGGTTAAATGGATTTGAATTTTTTTTATGGCAAGTGGGGTTCCTTGCCTATTTTATTTTCTAAAGTTTCACTCTGATCAAATTTGTAATTAAGGTGTAATTAAGTTTTAACCTTTTTCTTAAAACATAAATTAGGCCTAATTTAGTGGAACTTATGTACAAGTTTTATTTTTCCTTGATTCCCATCTATAATATGCATCTAAATAGGTTCATTTATAATTTTTAGATGTTCTATTTGATTTATTTTGATTTATTTAAGTTCAAACATATTAATTAAATTAATTAATTCAATTAATGGACTAATTAAGCCATTTTGTGATTTATTATGTTGCCATGATTTTAATGGCTTATTTAGAAACATTAGAGTATATTATGGTGTTTTTAATTATTTTGATGAATTTTCATCATTTATTTAATTTATTATTAATTTATTTCATGAAAATGGGGGTTTAGGATTTGAAATTTCCAATATTAAGATTTATTGCTCAATAAATTATGAAAATTTTCCCTAATGCGTGCCTTAACATCAATTTCAATTCCCAAATTTTCATTTCAATTTGATTATTAGTTTTGGATTAATTGGGGTTTGAAATTTTTCATTCAGATCCAAATTAAGGCCAAAATACTCAAAAAAAATTTAAGGATTTTAATTTTAATATGAATTCCTCTCATCAAGATGAATTTATAAAGCCCAAGTTTGCATTTCTTAGATTTATATTTAATTTCCTATGATTTTTTTGAATTTTTAAGTATTTTTCTTAATTTTTTAATTCAAAATACCCGAATTTTTCATTTTAGCACGTTGAATCCACATGGATCTACATTTAAAAGGCCACGCTCAGCAGTTAATTATAGACCATCCAATCAAAGGTTGGACAGCTGTGGTTCAACCCATGGTTCCTTTTATCAGATTTAATCATTTATCTGGCTAGATCTCGGCCATTCATTCCTTTTAAAAGGAACAGACGACAAAGATTTCATCTCCTAAGGGTACGATGGAGGCTGAGATCCATCCATCATTTTCATATGATTTGCGGCCATCCAACTATCAAAACCATGTAGTTTTGATGCCAAATCCATTAGTGAATGAGAATATGGAGCTCTAAATGGTTTAATCTCACTTTAGATCAAATTCCCTTCAAAAAGTATTGAATCAAAAGCTTAAGGGAGGTCATTAATGGCATACCTCAATCCCAGCTATCTCTAGCGGTGGGGTTGACTTCAATAGCTATGGAACGGTGTGAGAAGCTTATGTGCTAAAGGAATTGAGTTGCCTCTCTCCGGATTGCCTCCTAAACCAACCTTGTCTTGGATGTCATCGGCTTTGGTCATTCTCCGACCTCCAGGTGGCGAGGGAATCAGGAAGATGGGTTTTAACTTCATGTGAGGTAAGGAAAGTGATGGAATGGTCTGTTTCACATGGGAATTTCTCTAGGTCAAGATACCATTGAAGCCGAGCCTCTTAAGCATGGTTTCTTCTCCTCTTGGTTAGCTTGGGTGATTGCAACCCTTGGAAATTAGTTACATGGCTTACTAGTCATCTAATTCATGAGGTTATAGGGTTGGAATTAGCTTTAGATGCCTTCAACTTTCCATGGCATCTTCTTGGATTTGAATTTATTTGAGGTTGCTTAAGTGACTTAATCTTGCCGTGAATCAACATTAATTGGTTTAGGAATGATTTAGTTACATCCTAAGTGAATTAGTTGAAGATTGGGTTATGATACTTTTGAATTATGCCATTTAATGATTTTTTCTATTATTTTAATCTAAGTTACTTCACTCGATGGATTAGCCTTGGATTAATGCTTGGATTATGTCTATTTAATCATTAATGAACTCTTTAATCAAAGTGTTTCAATGATTTTAAAATTTTTGGAGTGCTTACTTTAGGTTTAGTCCATTTTGATGTAATTGGATTTGGATTGAATTTAATTAAGTCAAATAGTTTATTTGGCTAAACTATAATGTGTTTAATTTTCAATTGGGTTAATCCAAGCAATTTGTAATGCATTAGATCAAACAATTTTAAGTTTATTTTATTTTGAACCCATTTGACCCAAGTTGGACTTAATGGGTTAAGTTTGGGTTCATTTTGGTTTATGTTCAGTTTATGTTCAATAATCATACTTAGTTTGATTTGGGTTTAAACCCAATTAGACATATTTAGGTCAAATGACATAATTAGCCTAATTAAGGCACATTCGACTTATATTTCTTCAAATTCATGTTTATTTATATTAATATCATCATCCTAACCATTTAGAGTGATTTTGTTTGGTCAAATTTTGGTGGGTTGACCTTTGGTGGGACCACATAAGTCAAACCTATGTAAAAGGGTTGACTAATCTTTGACTTGGGTTTGGATTTGGATTCATTTAATTTTATATCATGATTTTATGCCTCTAATTTCATTTAATTTTAGTTTGGTTTGGTTTTATTTTAATTTCCTAAGTTTATATGGTCATTAGCCTAATTAAGGTAATTCAATTTAGTTCCATAATTAAACCCTAATCTAGGCTTAATTAATTTTAAATTTATACTTGTGTATTTTTAGATTGAAGAATTTGGGTTGAATCTAACTAAACCCATTAAGTTAGATTAGTCCAAAGAGAGTGCACTAGATCACTAAGTGTGATGACCTAAGTGCTTAGTTAGGAGACTTTCTAATTTAGGATTAAAAGTCATCAAGATTGTCTTTTTATTTTAGTTTTGAGTTTAAGTTTATATTTTGATTTGATTGTGGAAGATAGACATAAATATGCATAAGTTTATTAGTTTAAAATGATTCATTCTTAGATATTCAGGTTTGCTAAATTCTACAAAGAATAAAGATGTCCTAAAGAGAAGATCT